>CM055275.1:73708528-74141028 GCA_029237695.1 Conchocele bisecta
AATTGAGTAGTATTAAGGACACCAGCAAAATGATTAGACTCTGATTCCACTGAATGAATGTAATAAACAATTATTATTGGTCAGTAGTCGCAACTGTCGTACGGTCTTTTTTTATCAGCCGGAGGCTTATTTTGTCTGTCCATAGTCTCACCAGGGCATACACCGTTCATTATGCAGGCGTATATTGTGACAGTCGGCACGCATGGACTGAAATGACCTAAGCTGTTGAAAGGCCGTTAAACTCCAATCAACCAACCAAGAAACCATCGGCACGCTTTTTAAGGAAATACGGTTATCGCCCCTGTGTTCAAGAGTGTCACTTTTCTGTATTTTTTTTGAATACTCCTATGTCTCTATTTTTAGTCTTGTTGAAAAAAAGAAGGAAAACCGCTGAAGCATTCCTGAAGGGCAATCAATGGGCTTTAGGTATGTTTGGTCATAATATCAAAAAACAAAACTAGATGGCTGCTTTAAATTGGAGGTTTTTGTCCCGCCTGCTTTAGCAGGAGCGGGACAGGTATAGCTTTTCCGTCATCGTCGTCAACATTTCACGTAAAGTTTTTGCGTTTAGCTCTGTTTCTGTGAAACTATAAGTCCTAGGACCTCCAAACTTGGAACACATTAGGACTGTGGGGTACCCATCTCAGACAGAGGAAGCCCATGTGACATTGACCTTGTTTTCAAGGTCAAATTACTTACTTTTTACATGGCTTATGTGTTCATATAAAAAATATGAAATTGGTTATGACACCGCATAACAGTCATGTCATGTGATAAAATAAAAATTGTATTTACCTAACAGGTATGTCATCCAACTTTGGACGATGATGGTCTCTTTTTATACGACCGTTTCTAAAAAACGGTACGTATTATGTTTTACCGCTGGGCGGGTGGGCGGCTGACAGAAAAAGTGCATAGTTCGTGTACACAAGTCCTCCGAAACCGTTCAGTCGATCGATCTGAAACTATACACACGTCTTCTACACATATTGAAGATGTGCACCTTGGTGTTTTTATGCCGAAAAAATATTTTTTAACAAAAATATCACCTTTTTAACTTAGTCATAATAATAATGTCTCAGTGGTTGTATAACGTGATGTGACGTCACCGCACTAAATCAATGTACTGATGAGACGTAAACAATTCCGCGTACATAATATGTTAGTTTCGATAATGAGTATATCTGGCTGGTAACTAGAATACCATGCTAGTGTCATTTGATATCAAGTTCATCAGGCTTGGCTCGAAATCCATAGTACCGGTACTTAATGATTCCTCGGCACGCCTTGGAATTCCCACGGGTTTCCAAACCTCCGCCTGATAAACTTGATGTCCAAAAGACACTAGCATGGTATTCCCTATATATGCTTTATAATACAATTTACATATGGTTATACATTTCAGACGGGTAGGGGCGTACCAGTACTGCTACCAAGAGAAACCCATGAGGCACTGACGTTCATTGTGCAGGCACGCTCAACAGTGGGAATCGGGCAAAACAATTCCTTCATTTTTGCTTCTAGTAAGTGTAATGTTACTGATGATCAACAATCCCAATGAGGGGTGGGAATTTTCAGAACGTATCCTGAAATCAGGATTTTGAGTCTCTGATAACTGCAGGAAAAAGGTGATTTTTCATGCAGAATAGCATAATGTTATGCATTTTCAGGCACTGAATGCTTTCTTTAATGCATTTTTTCAGGATTTGTCATTTTCGCCTGTTTCCACCCCTGCCCAAAGATGCTTTCATACCTTCGTCCGATTTCATTATGATTCAGATAATAATTTGTTTACGATGGTAAGAAAACTGTGTGAAAGACATTCATATTATGATTGCAATTCTACTTGAACCTGACCTGAGCCTGTGGTTACATTTTGGGATTTCACTCAACTTTGGCCACCTGGAAAATTCACAATCACGTTCGTGGATCAGTAAGTGCGATAACAAATTGACTGATATTTCTGGAAATGGCCTATCGTCATAACATATTCAACAGTCAGTGAGTGAGTAAGGTTGCGCAATAGTCTTTTTTTTTATTTCTCAGCTAACATGTACATCTAAAATGGCAATAAATTGTTTTGTGTCAGAAGGCCATTTGAATGGGTGTGTCGGGGTACAGCAAACACAAATATTTTTAAATCTACATGGCCACACTTGAGCATATTTGTTTGTATATGTAAAATAAATAAGTGCCTAATTATATAAATATATTCCCCCAGGTTTCGGTATTTAATGTTGCCGATATGTACATTCATTTATTTATTTTACTTTGCAATAGTCTGTTCTGTCGCGGACAGTAACTTATGGTATCTTGAAACTGTATTTAAAATAATTTAACAAACTGTGAACGTGTCATTTTTGTTGCGGGTACAGTTTACTATCATAAATCCACAACAAATGATGGCACATTTTTGTCGAGCCCATTTGCGGAAAGCGCGATATAGTCGGCACTTTGTCGTACGTACGTAGTCCGGTTAAAGTTTTTGGTTAATAAAGTTTTTTTGGTTAAAGTGTTTCGTTGTAATATGTCTCTTTTTTAGTGTCCATGCCTCGCCTCAAGGCGCGACATGCAGGCCGCGGCCATCTAGAGATAGAAAGTGTTTATTGTTTTCACTTTGAGACAAATCATGTCAATGACAAATTAGTGTTTTCTTTTACAGACTCCTAATACTTTCTGATTTCAGAAGGCCTTGGAGTTATTCGGGCATATGATTCGTTGTCGACGATTGCCTCCGAGGCGAAACTAAAGAGACCTGAGAAAATAACCTGCACAAATCTAAGAAAGTATTGTGCTACCATCACTCAGGTACAGTACTGAGTTCTGTAAAAGCTTATTCCATCACCGACTGATCATTCGGCCTTTACACGAATTTTGTGTGCATGTGCGAAACATGAACATGACAATGTGAGTGTTTACTGATCTATCAGAATTATAATCAGTGTCGGTGACTTAAATGGAAATATATGGTCCTCAAAGCTATTGCTAATCTTCAACTGAGGTTGAGTACGCGTATCTGAACGATGGAATTAATCCTTTCCAGATTCCTGGTTTGGCCCTCAGTTACTTTTAAGATGTGAGAGTTGGTTCAGGGTATGCCCTTTTGTTGGCGATCAGATGTGATCGTAGGCACCCAGCACAAGATCAGGTTTTGCCCATGTTGGGAATCGAGCTAAGTGATTCTGGTGTTGCGATCTCGGACACTTGGCACAATATCGGAATTAAGCTAATTTCAGAATTGAATATATTTTTCGGTAAATTTTGTTCCGATTTTGGAATTTTCCCCCTGATGCGAGTGTGGAGTGGGATTTGACCCCATCGACCCGACCTTGTATAACTGTAATATTATTGAAACTTTAAAGGTTGTTGAAACCAAACTCACATAAATATTTGTTTGCAAGGTTGTCTTTTCCATAGCCGGGCCATATTATGTCGTACATGCATGCCAGATCCAAAATGTCAAGGTGAGTAATTATATCATATGCATATACATGTATGCAGGTGTTGGACATGAGCAGATCTGAACTCGACTGGATGTGTGACCATCTGGGTCACACACTTGACGTACACAGATCCCACTACCGGTCTAGGTCAGATGTGCTCGAGCGTGTCGAAATAGCCAAAGTGTTGTTAATTCAGGACCGAGGTCTTGTGAAACAGTACGTTGGAAAACGGCTCAACGAGATACAATTTGAAGGTAGGTATATATAGCATTTCATTATGAAAGGAAATAGCTAAAATAATGATTGCACCAAAGTCATATTTTGTCATCTACACATATTTAGCATGTTTTATCGATATAACACTGCTAATGGATTTCATGTCTATCTTGAGCATGCTACGACCCATGAATCACAAGAAGTTCAAAGCGACAGTCTCACATATACATGTCCAATTGTTCAATATGTGATTCAATGTTATAATTTGTAGATGATCATTACTATACAAATGCACCAGTTTAGGCCCTTTAATTTCGTTTATCTTAGGCCAACCTTAGTAAACTTTATGTTTGCTGTTACCTGACCCAAAATTTCCGAAGTGGGTCAGTTGGTAGGCAAATAATTTTATTTTTTACGTTTCTTGAAAATATATGCCATTTTTTGTCGCACCTGCTTAGCAGAAGTGCGACTATAGTCGGCGCTTTTTCCGTCGGCGGCGGGGTCGTTGTCCGCGGCGTCCGTTTATTTTGTAAGGCCAAAATGTTAAAGTTATTGTTTTTTCAATATATATCTTTAACCACTGGCCGAATTTTGATAATATTTCACATCAGTCTTTGCCTAGGGATGATGCTTTGTTACGCTACCCCCACGTCCGAATTCTCAAGGTCAATATCATTTATTTACTTGTAACGTTCACCCGTTTTGTAACACAAATGCATTAAAGTTATTGTTTTTTCACTATATCTTTCTAACCCCTTACCATATTTTGATATTCTTCTACACCAGTGTGTGTCTAGGGATGATGCTTTGTTTCCCACACGCCACGTCCAAATTCCCAAGGTAAATGTCAATTATTTACTTGTAATATTCACCTGATTTGTAACACAAATGCGTTAAAGTTACTGTTTTTTCTCTGTAATCTTTTTAATCCCTTAATTGATTTTGATAATATTTCACAGCAATGTGTGTTTTGGGATGATACTTTGTTACACATACCCCCCACGTCAAAATTGCCAAGGTCAAGGTCATTTATTTACTTTTCATGTTTACCTGATTTGTAACACAAATTCATTAAACATATTGTTATTTTTTCCTCTAATTTTGTTTAACCCCTATATTTTGATAACCTTTGACAACAATGTGTGTCTAGGGACCAATCCCTTGTATACTGTCAAGGCTACCGCAGGTGCGACACCGCTCCCATGGCGGAATTATTGTGGTGTAGTCATCTAAATTTGATTTTCGTCGCGCCTGCTTTAGCAGAGGCGCGACTATAGTCGGCGCCTTTTTCGTCGTGGTCGTCCGCTTCGTCCGGTTGTTTGTAAGGCAAATGCGTTAAAATTATTGTTGTTTTACTATATTTCTTGAACCCCTTGCAAGACTTTGATAATATTTCACATCAATGTCTGTCTAGGGAAGATGCTTCATTACGCACACCCCACGTCCAAATTATCACGGTCAAGGTCATTTATCTACGGAACTTGTAATGTTCACCTGTCATTTGGTATAATTAATTGATTTTGCTCCGTTTTTAGATCTTAATGCACCACCCGAGGTGTGTGAGCCGCCCCCAGTGACACTCTCCGCTGACGAACAAAGCCCGGCGGATGTGTTCGAGTTCATTGAGGATGAGGAGGACATTGAAGGTTTGTTGGGTGTAGTGAATAAGTAATGAGCTTGACTTCTGTTGGATGAAAATGAAAGTGTGCGAAGTAAACTTTGACTTTATTTCCCGGAGTACCGGAAGATATTATAGTGTAATTGCCCCCCCCCCTCCAACCCCCCCCCTCCCCCCCCCCCCCCCACCTCCCCGATTAATGCTAACTTGCCACTGAATAGCAAGCAGAGTATGCCCGGATCATACTAAGCGAATGCGGTGCAGGCTGAACTGGGACTGCATTGGTAGCAAATGTCATAGGGTTCTTTTTCCCAACAGACGGCCCAATTGTGCATTTGACATCGGACACAGACTCTTTCATGTCCTGAGCATTAAGGCCCTTTGAAACTCTTATTTATAAACTAATGAAAATGGTATACCTCTGTGTTTGCTCACTTTGCAGATATAGTGAAAACCAAGCACTTGGTTAATTCCACCCAGCATTGCTCCAAACCAGCATACACCTCGCTATTGCCATTTAATAAATACACTGGCTGCCAGATACGTGTTTTCACATTTTATTTTCGCACCTGCATTAGTACAGGTGCGACTAGTGGGCGGTTTTTCTGTCGTCGTCGTTGTCAGTTTTTTTTCCGTAGGGCAAAAAATGTTAGTTATACTATCAAGGCCCGGCAGGAGTGACATCATATTCGTGGCGGAAATTCTTGTTATAGTATGGCAAACATCAAAGACCCTTATAAAATCTGTGTCTTAAAATTTTGTCCAGTTGTATGCTGGCTCTTCTGTACTATGTTCAGGGAGAACGGTTCTTAGTTGATGTGCAGTGTGGCCAGTGTAGACCAGATCAGCATGCATGTCTGAAGTATTTATGCAGTTTGTGACAATTGGTGCAATATTCGTATTTCCTCTAGCAAATAGGTTTAGATCTCGGCTAACGTGAATGTGCACTGCCATTTGGTTCATAAAACTGGTTTGTGGTCTTTACAACAATAACATGCATTTCCCAAAACATAATAATTCTATTCTTATGTTACATTATTGGAGCATTGATGTTGTAGATGCTGTTCTGCATGAACAACAAAACAAGAAGAAGTCGCAGGCAGCTCTCCGTCAACGCTGGACACCAGCTGAGGAGAAATAATTAAAAACACTGTTCAAAATCTTTTTCGAACAGGGCAAGGGCCCAAGCCAATCTGACTGAAAAGTCCATGCAGCAGTCAAAGTCAAATGGTGGCCAAATTCATCAAAGACCAAGAGACAACATAAACAAAAAAGTGTTTAACATGCTCCAAAAAATGTAGTGTATTGACGACTCATTGTTCTCTCCTTTTGAATCGCATGATGGATTTAATGAAACACACCCATAGACATTGCGTCAAAGGAGCGTCACACACAAGAAAGTTTTACTTGCACCTCCTTCTGCAACTTAATGCGGATTGGTCTTATTTCTTATGGATGTTCATAGCTCAGCAAATTAGTGCCAAGATCAATCGATCACATTATGAAACAAGCACCAAATTTGGCATGTCTGGCACACTTCGGCTACCTATTCGAGATAAAACGTTAGCCACCTAAACATTTAAAATGTTTTTTTTTTCTTTCTCAAAATGGCCACAGTACATGACAAAAAGCATGCTGTCACTCTTGGTCCACTTATTCGAATACAATCATCAATCACTCAACAATTCAAGTTATATTTCAGCATAGTGACATAAAGTACGAAATATACCTTAAAATGGAGAAAATTAAGATACAATCAAATAAACATCCAAACCTGTCACTGGTAGGCTACTTCCTCGGAATAACTTAGAAATTCAATATTTCGACCATTACTTTCAAAATGGCCGCCATATGTGATATGAAATAATGCATACACCATAAAATATAAAATATGTGATACAAGTCAAACCAATTTCATACCTGTCACTCATATGCTAATTAATCAGAATTATCCTTGAGCCCCATAAAAAATCAAATTAGCGCCGAATCTTCAATATGTTTGACAAGCGGTACATAAAATACTACTTTTACTATGTAATGACACAATGAAAAACGATGGCCATTTATTCGATAGAAAAGTAGTATTTTATGTCACCATTTTGATTTTTTATAGCGGTCAAATATTTTACTGAATTATTAGTATACATTGTATGATTGACTGTTCTGAAATTCGTTTTGCTTGTATCACGCATTTGATTATATTTCATGGTGTGCACAATAGTACATCTCACACACGTCTGCCAGTTTCAAAATAATGGTCTCAATTTTTATTTTTTAAGTTATTCCGTGTAAGTAGCATACAAGTGACAGGTATGTAATTTATTTGCTTGCATCTCAATTTTTCTCCATTTGATGGTATATTTAGTACTTCAAATCTCTCATGGTAGCCATCTTGGAATAAAAAAAACACCATTTTGTTTTTTTTGGGTGGCTCACATTTTTGTTCGAATATGTGGTCAAACAGCAACAGGCATGCCTTTTATATTGCTTTTAGCACTTATTTTAGTTTTATTTTATGTCGCCAAAAGGCGGCCATTTTGAAGAAAAAAATGCAAACAACTTGAATTTTTCGGTGGCTAACATGCTTTTTCAAAAAAAAGTAGCATAAGATGGATATGTATGCTAAATTTGGTGCTTGTTTCACAATGTGAACGATTTCGATGAAATATGCACTTCTTGACTATTATGTTCCTCTCGCATAACAAAAAAGGGGATATAGCGATAGTCCATGTCCGTGCGTGCGTGAACCGTTTGCCGGATTCCAATAAAATTCGGCAGCTATGTGTATTTGAACTTACCCTTGACTCAAGCGAACACATTGAGAACCCAGGTCCAAGGTCGCTGGGTGACTGTTTACGTTTAGCATCATGGAGTGTCACATATGTACCCAGGTTCTTGCACCCAAGGTCAAGGTTGCAGATCAGACTTACTATCAAGGCCCGGCGTAGGCCGTTAAACAACAATAATCAATCAACCAAGGCCTGGTGAGGGGATTAGCATAGTAATAACGTGTGCTTCTTGTTATCGTACATATATTCAATTCATTAGCGGTATTCCAGTAAGTTTACCCATAATTGTGACTTTCGGTCGTCGAGTTATTGCGAGATGTGGCCAAAATACAATGGTACAAAATTGTTGCAGTATTATTCCTATTTTCTTCCCCAAATATAAACATGTTGACAATGGGGCTCAACCCGGGTTGGCATACCGGTACATTTTATGGCTTTGTTGTAAGCAACAGTTGAATAGAGATGTACCCCTTATATGAGTAGTAAGATTACTGTTAATGCAAATTATATTACTTAAGTGATTTAGGTGTGATAACTGGCAGAAGATCAGGTTATTCTAATCTCGGGTCTGCATTTATATTTTTATTCTTGATGTAAATAATGTACGTATTCAGTTCGGATTGTTATTATTACCATGCTGACATATGTTATAGCTCGACGCTTGAATAGTGTCCGTCAATTTCAGATGTAAAGTTCTCTCCTGCGGAAAATATCGGCATGATCGGCGAGGCATTCACACTCAAATGCATTATTTCGGACATCGCCGGTTTATCAGAAGTCCGAATATCACAGGATGACGGATCGGCACTGAGCGTTACTTACAGTCAGAATGGCGACAGCAGCACGTCATCTCGTGTCCATGTAGATACGAAAATGAGCGCAATCGACAGTTCCAGTGCCACCTTTCATGTGACTTTTGACACGATCGAATGTTCTGATGGTGGCAACTACTACTGCGAAGGTGTTGGCGACGTCACTGAAGAAGCGATGACACAGCTTGTCATTAACTGTATGTTTATGGAATTCCTCTGAGTATATTTAATATACGACGGTTGTCCCAGACATATGTAAACGTTTGCTATTAAACATGTCGTTGTACCTGTTTGATAATGATACAGTGTGTGCACCAGCCAGGCAATGCTATGCAACACTAGAATTCCGAAGCTCACAACTGTGTTCCCGGTCATCGTGCAGTTACTCACGTACAGTCTGGATTTGTTCCTCGTTCATTTTATCATTCGTTATCTTTTTCTAATTAAAAACAACGAAAGCGATGTCGAAACGGTGGTGTGAAAGAAACGACAGGTGTTTACATGTAAATACTTACTAGTTGAAAGCCGGGTATTTAAATGAAAACTAATTTTACAAGTACAAAAAAAGACAACACACGATAACCATTTCAGTCTATGCATATCTTTTAAATAGTTAAAAGTCGGGTATTTAAGCGGAAACAAGTGTAAAAATCGTCGCGATTCATATCGTTGAACAAAACGATTTCATTTTCCATTCTTTTTGGTTTGTTTCCTTTGAGACCCTTCAACAAATATTCGCTGTGGTTGCCTGATAAAGATATGTATCTTGCATGTATTATATGTTTACTGTATTTGCCTTGACAATTCCATTCCATGACAGGCTGCATATACTACTTGTGTTGTAAATAGTTAGTGAAGCAAATAGTTTACGCTAATATCAGCCATCGGCGAAGAACGGAATTACTACGTGTTTCGCAAGCTTTTCCTGATAGAGTAACTATTTTGTGAAGGTTCCCAAAAGGAAACAAACCGAATCGAATGGAAACCGATCGTTTTGCACAATGATATTCATATAAACGATCATCGTTTGTTTCTTTGTACTTGGAAATGGTGTTTTCGTTTAAATACCCGGTTTTTAAAGCGAAACTCCCATATCCTAGGTCGTAAAATAGCGAGAAAAAAAATAGTTCATCCATTCTTTAGATTATGACATTTTTCGGGCGAAATAAACATCGATTTACCATTATTTTCTTTTATCAAACCTTAATTGGCAGTTTGATATCAGGGGCGATAATTGTGTTTTCTTAAAATATTAACGGAAACAACTACTAGTATTTATTTTCTCTATTTATTTGTTGATGTGCAATGATGATACATTATAATATGCATGTCACACCTCAATTAGACTCGTCACTACGAAATATCAATGGAGTATTTATTTACAAGATATACACGGTACTTGCACTGTGCACAACATATAAGGGTGTGCTATAGTATAGCTCACTACTTATCACTTATCCACTCTCTATGTGACTCCTACAACACTAAACCTCTTACCATACTACTCCCCTTATTACACTACCGCTAAATCTATGCTACTCCTCATATGCTACCTCTTCCTTTAGTACACCCCTTACACCTCCTACGATACCACCTATGTCTATACCCTCCTCCTATACTACTGCTCCATACATGACGCTATCTTCAAATACTGCCCGACTATACTCCTCTAGTTAACTTCTACAATTAATATAAATTAACCCTGCATATAATATGCCATAACATTCAGTAATAATGAAACATGAAACACATGCATGCATATATAATATCACAATTACAATAAATGTGAATTTCCCAAATGACGTTACCAAGTTTGTCACAGTTACTATTCCATCATATCACTTTTAACTATGTCATATTGTTGCACATTTGCATGTATATCATAATATGTGATAGTTAACTTCTGTATATAGCACTTTACCGCCGATACGCGAAATTTATAAGGAATAATCACTGGGACGTTACATGTACACGGTAGTTTATGCTGGCGCCACGCCCTGTTGCACACACATGTTAGTTCCAGTGTTGCTACACGAACTGTAGCATCATAACACAATGGCAGTTACACCAACTACGTTGCATGTATATATCATGCAACACTCGAACGTATAACACCAATACGCTGCACACACTGTAGCAAATTATCATTGGGTTATACAACGTAGCTACACACAATGTAGCAGGTTACACACGGATAATACCATATATTTTGTAGACATTGTAGCCTGGTACATCTTGGCTACGATCACAGAACTTTGCTACCCACACTGTAGCAATGTATTACTTGTTACACCATATATGTTGTAAAAACTGCAGCTTTGTGCAACTTGGTTACGGTTACACAAACTTAGCCACACACACTGTAGCAAGTTACACATGGGTTACACCATATATGTTGTAGACACTGTAGCATGTTACATCTTGGCTACGATTACACAAACTTGACCACTACACACTTTTGCAAATGATCACTGAGTTAAACCATATATGTTGTAGATACTGTAGCCTGGTACCTCTTGGCTACACACACTGTAACAAGTTACACATGTGGGTTACGCCACATCTGCTACACACACTGTAGCAAGCTACACATACGGGTTACGCAACATCTGCTACACACACTGTAGCAAGTTACACTGGAGCTCGGTTCTCCCTCGTCTATACATAGCATTCCGTCACTGGTCTACTCTAGTCAAGAATCCTTCGCCTACACCCGTCGCTACGTCTCGGGTGGACACAGCAATATAAAGTACAGCTACATTTGCACCTTGCTCTACATTAATTGCATATTAATAGTTGGTATAGCCTTAACAAATACAATCCAGTCAGTTTGCAGACAAATGTTATGCACACATTTATGCAGCCAATGAAGTCCCAATTTAGAAAACAAAACTGCTCCAGATTCAACTAGATTGTTCAGTAAGCGAGGCTTACGGAATACCCGCCGCGTGGGCCCAGGTACCCTTAAAATATGTAAAAATGTCCAAGTGTGTGGGCTTCTGACCTTGATTCTGGGCTTAGCGGGAGCGGCATGCACGTGAATTTTTCACAGTGTGGTAGAGGTCCATTGGAGCAATGCGTGTGTGAAATGTATATATCATGCAACACTCGAACGTATAACACCAATACGCTGCACACACTGTAGCAACTTACCATTGGGTTACACAACGTAGCTACACACAATGTGTACTAAGAGACTAAGTATGTGACCTTGACCTCGAGATCAGCGGGAATTTGTCACAGCATGATAGTAGAGCCTTAGAGGAATGCATGCATGAACTATTAAGAATTTTCAATGAAAGAAATAAAAGTTGTAACATATTTCACTGATGTTAAGTTTTGTAAAGAGACTAAGTATGTGACCTTCACCTTGGGATCAGCGGGGGTTGGACGGTCGTAGATTTGTCACAACATGCTAGTACAACCTTAGAGGAATGCACAAGTGAAATAATATAATAATTTTCAATGAAGGAAATAGAAGTTATAACTTATTTCTCTGATGTTAAGTTTTGTAAAGAGACTAAGTATTTGACCTTGACATTGGGATCAGCGGGGGTTGGACGGTCGTGGATTTTGCACAGATTGGTAGTAGAGCCTTATAGGAATGCAGGTGTGAAATATTAAGCATTTTAGATAAAGGAAATAGAAGTTATAAAATATTTATCTGATGTTAAGTTTTGTAAAAAGACTAAGTATTTGACCTTGACCATGGGAAAAGCGGGGGTTGGACGGTCATGGATTTGACACAGCATGGTAGTAGAGCCTTACAGGAATGCATGTGTGAAATATTAAGCATTTTAGATAAAGGAAATAGAAGTTATAAAATATTTATCTGATGTTAAGTTTTGTAAAAAGACTAAGTATTTGACCTTGACCATGGGAAAAGCGGGGGTTGGACGGTCATGGATTTGACACAGCATGGTAGTAGAGCCTTACAGGAATGCATGTGTGAAATATTAAGCATTTTAGATGAAGGAAGTAGAAGTTATAACAATATTTGTCTGATGTTAAGTTTACGGACGCACGGACGCACGGACGCACGCACGCATGCACGCACACACGCACGGACGCACAGATGCACGGACGGACGGACGGACAACCTCCAGTATACCCCCAAAACTCGTTGCGGGGGGTATAACTATTGTATCCCATATCTCTTACATCTACTACATAACACCACTACATGGTACTTACGCCAACCGGGCTGTATAAGACGACGTAAATCCTGAATATTTGCACAACACACATCCAAATTCACCAAACTTTCCCAGCTGACTGTCCAGAGTATTCACACCAATTTATCACCTACGGACATTTACTCACCCTACCTATCTACAACTAAGCCTTGTGAGATAATTACACACAAAGCCTTGACCAGAGTGACCATTCCCAATACCGATAATACCCACAGGCATTTGGATAAATTACCATTCCAATACCCACAGGTATTCGATACCATTACATCAGATCGTGACAATGTCGCTAACAATACTTATTCAGGTAACGCATTTAGTTAATATAATTCAACACAAATGTATTGCCTCATTTGCATATCAAAATAGCCTAATACAACCCCGCGTCTCTACAGTAAATTAAATATCACGAAATGATTATATGTATAGCGGTCACTGGTAATATTAAAATTGGTGGAATAGTTACACAATAATACACTTATTTAATTCCTATAATGAAAATGCTGTGCCTAACAGATACGACCTCAACGTTAACTATTTAAACTCCTGTAATTTCTTTCAATCGCTTTGACATCTTGTTCGTTGCTTTTAATTAGAAAACGATGTTTTCGTTAGTTAAACAAAAATATCGTAGCATAATTATAAAAAAACGAAAACGATGTGAAAACGATGTATGAACGATAGACAATCGTTTGTTTGTTGGACCAGAAATAAATCGGGACTGTACGCTAATACAATGATATATCAAGCATCGGCGAATATCGTTATTCCTGACGGATATACTTGATATGAGCGATTTGCTTATTACAGGGAGACCCGGTATACCCGTGTTTACACCGTCTTCAAATGCGGTCGAAAATCAGGCAGTCTGGTTAGGCTCTGAGCCAAGGTGCACAGGCCAGATGGGATTTCCCTCGTGGGAGCTTATCGTGGAAACCGATTTGACCGGCACATTCTTGGAATTAGGATCTATGCCAGGTTCATACTATGCATGGGCTACCACAGACGACCCTGGTCAGTGCATTGCGACGAGTGCGGTCATGTTTCCCTTCACATATACCAGCGAATGGAACGGTGTGTCAATCAGATGCGTGACAAGAAACGGGGTGGACGAACCACTGGTATCTGAGCCGTATGTTGTTCAAGTTATACCAGGTATAGTTTATTTATTTAATATCGATTAAAACGTAAATGTTTCCGTTGGCACACATGGGGCGTAATGGTGATCCTTAATGTGAGTGTGTATGGTTATTTTTTCCATATAATGTATATAATGGAATTATTTACATTACGTGTATTTACAAATATGACTCACAGTTGGAAGACTCGGACCTAGGACCCAGGCTCATTTGAAAAACGTTTCCCCACCCACACATTTAAATACACTTTACACTACAGCCTTTCCAAGGTAAGAAACAGCTTCGCAAAAATGCCGTATTTCGGGCTCGCTCAAACACCACACATTTAGATTTTTCTATTGACCTATGTCTCTGGTAATCGATAAATGTCTTAGGTCTTAAAATATATTCAATTCAAGCATATGCTTTTAGAATTTCGTTAGTTACGGGCAAATTAGCTACCACAGATGATAAATGTATGTCCGAATAAATGTCACACATTTTTGTGGGCTGGGGAAGCATAAATTACGTGTTAAATCGGGCCGAAATCCCATTACAGTTTCAACATATTAACGTGGATCACTGCAATAAACATCAGTAACGTTACAATTTGTGACTAATATGTAAGTATCATCCACTAACCTTGAATTATCTAAAACGTCCTTATGTTTTGATTTGCTTCCCAACATTTCGACATAGCTTTCCGTGAACTTTACCTTCGGATGTTTTTGCTATATTCGCAGACTGGTCAATAATGACATCACGGGAAAACCTGAAATGGAGTATCATAAATATTCCTATATTTGTTCAACCAATCAGGTGGCAATGTGTGAAGCGTGTTGTTTGTGATTCTTTCGGACAGCGAAATTCCTCTGTGACGTTGGTAGCTAAAATGCGCGTAACTAATAATATACTAAACAAAGACGTTTAAAGAGAATATACTTGGGGCCCTAATGCTACAGACGTAAATCAGCAGAAACATCGAATTTTGTGTTTGAGCGAGCCCGAAATTAAGCCTATGTAGGGCATTTTCACAAACTCTTGTCTACCTTAGAAAGTACTACAAGGTATAGTGTATGGAAATCAGTGGGTGGGGTAATTTTCGTAAACAATTTTCGTTTCTCTTTGTACGTGAAACGATGTTTTCTTGTAAATATCTGGCATTCAATTATTGAAACGCCAGTCGTTTCTTTCAACGCATCGTTTTCGTTGCGTTTAATTGGAAAAATATGTTTTCGCTCTTTTAAACGTGTCATGTGTAAAACACCGAAGCCATCGTTTTGTAATTATGCAAACGACAACGATTTAAAAACGATATGTAAACTATCTGGGCTGTACGCGAGAAGAAATCTCGACTTTGTCTCGACTTTGTCTTACACAGATCGTGTGTAGGATCAAAGAGACGAAGCCGACCTGCCGTAAGACCAGCGCACAATTAACTCGCTAAACACAGATACCCATCCACACAACCGTTATGTAATAGTTTAGCAAGCTGATGAAAAGGAACAGCCATACTAATTATGGAGAAAGATCATTATAATTTAGATACGCAATGCGATTTTATACCTAAGAACATTTGCGATATCTCAAGAAAATTATTTGCAAAACTTACGATATTTTCTGTAAATGAAAACGATGTTGACAAACTGTTTCATTGCAAATAAATTCGGAATAGGTACACAATCACATGGCGTGTCTCATTATATTCAGTCTTCAACCATTTGTATACAATTCTCAGTGATATATTATTGGTAATGTTGCAAGTTTGTGTTTGTATTATTTGCATACATATTTTTGTGCAAGAAACTAGCTGCCAAAATTGACGTCCAAGTAAACTGACATGTGCAATAAATATCAAGTTTAATCAAGCTCGTCTTGGAAATGCTATAATTTCCGGCTAATCTCGGAATTTATACTCGTTCTCTACAGTGAAATATACTCGCTTCCTAGACCTACCTGATAAACTTGATATCTAACTACACTAGCCTGGTATTATGTATACAGTGAAATATACGCGTTTTCTAGACCCACCTGATATACTTGATATCCAAATAATCCGGACCGGTTTTCTCCATTTACAGCGAACTTCTGTGACAACAAGACGGGCGCTTTTCCCCACCCACACCTGTGCAATTATAAACTTAAGTGCACGTCTCAGGGGATGAGATCGGAGATATTGTGTCTTCAGCCTGCCTGCTACAATTTCCAGAAGCTTGCATGTCAACCTTGTAAGATCACCAATTCCTGTCTGACAGGTAATACACGTGGCTGTGACTGGATAAATGCAGCTTATGGGATGTGTGATCAGTGATCTCCTGATCAAATAGCACATTTTTGTAGGAACGCTCTGTATTACTTGTTAGCGGCATGTCATGTGTTACATTGATGAAATGGTGAACGGTGCAGATCATGATCAGACTGTGTGGATGCACAGGCTGATCTGGATCTACACTGTTCGCTAAACCCATAAGCCCCTTTTCCCCAGTGACAGCCACATACATTTACACTATAGCCTGAGATATTCTTGCCAATACCGGTAAATTCTTTAATTTCATAATCCTTATATCTAGTGTTTGAAAAAAAGCAGATTGATTGACCGAGCATGAGCTGTGCTACAGCTCAGGCTCAGCCAATACAGCTGCTTGGTTGCGAGTTGAGATGGCCAAGTTCAGAAACCTTGACATCAGCAGTAGCCGATTTCACGAACATTGCTATGTATACTTATCTATCTAAGTATACTTTGAGGGAGTAATTATTTAACTTCGTATTTTTATTGAAATGCAATATTTCACATAATAAACGCCTGCTTATGTTTCATGATTAATATTAGGTGCTTTCATATGCTTTATTTATTACATACCCCACCCATTGTTGTGATTTGAAAATATTTTATTTTGTTAAATAAAAGTACACTTATGAATGAAAGTATGCATACATAGCAAATTATAGGCTAGATAAGTATACTTAGCTCGGCTGAAGGGCACGATTAACGCAGGCGGTTGTGTACAAGTGTGCTATCATTACGGGTGTTAAAGTATAGTATGATGGGCATTAATTATGTGTGTTACTGTTGGTTTCCGATAAAGTGGCGAGGACAAAGGTCACAGGAGATTCCATATTAAACCATAATAGGTAAAGTAGGTCTGTTAAAAATGCAAAACCGACATCATAGACTTTGTGCCACCAATAACCGCCCCCCCCCCCCCCACTCCTCACACTGGGGGATTTTTGGTGAGTATGATTTTCTGATTAATTACTAGCCTATTGTCTGTCAATCCTGGTTGTCTGCGGTAAAACAGCCGCTGGGTGAATAAATGGCGGCAATCTTTCAGTCTGATCAATATTTACTGGATAACTTGCTATAATTCAGTCACGGTTTGAATTTAAAATTATTTACAATTATTATACACCTTGCATTTGATTAAATCAGCAAATGGCAATATATTTCAAAATTACTGCCGAAATAGGCTGTTTCGCAAAAGTTTTCTGCGAATCGCGTGCTGGTACGAACGCTTACAGGCATTCATGAAGTTGAAGCACATATACATTGCTTTCCCTGACAATAAATATAAATTACAGGAGATTGTTATGGAATATCCTTCCACAAGTGTCAATAAAGTCAAATTGGCTTTCTCCAACAATAAGAATCCTACATATGTCTTCACATGTGTCAATAATTTAAATTAACATTTGTTCGTGAGTTGCAAACATTTAAAATAAATACAATACATGGTAACGGTATACTTATATTTAATGCAGTCACTGGTGTATTCAGTTCTACATTAGACACGTGTGCTGTATCTATTTTTCTAATTAAACATGATTGCAACTAATATACCCAAAACGTATTCACGTAGAGTGGCACAATGACTGTCAGTTTCAAGATGACAATCAACATGGCCGCTTTTGCAATTAGGATGTGATATTGACGGTTCTATATATACAATATTAATACAGCTGCAATTTGATACAATAGTTGATTATACCCGTACCCCGAGTAGGTTCCGCATCTTGTCTTGTGCTGACACCATAACGTGCTAACCCATAGAATGTCCATGTACTTGAATACATGTCTCTGGTTGCTGTAGTAATGGAAAGTGTCCATCGCGAGTGTACTAAATTTGAAAGACGGCCTTAGGGATTGTTGCGTGGATTCAATGCCACATATGGGTATATGTATGTAGATTTATGTTACAAAGACATGCATATTAGCTACAAACTACTTGTAGTATGCATATGCTAAACAGGTAAATATCATTCTACATTCAGGAACAAATGTCTTTTAGGTCATTAATATAATTACATTGTCTGTTGTCAAACTGAGAAATATATATTCCGAGGAGATCAAAGATTCTGACCGCCTGTATACATGTTTGAATGTCATGTAGACATTAGTTCAACTGAATAGTAAATTCAAGTTTAATATGTCCATATAGAGGCTATGTGATATTGTTAGATGGCATTTCGATACATTGCATAATAGGTTGTGTGGATACATTTACACAAACCTGATTCTGACCGCTGCGTAAATAGTTAGAGTGATATGTAGATATTAGTTCAATTGCATAGTAAATCCAAATGTAATTTGTGTCGATAGAGGCTATGTGATATTGTTTAGATGAACATGTTGATACATTGCATAATATGTTGTGGATATATGTTTATTATTTATGGGATTTAAACGCATATTGATGGTCATATGAGTGGCAACATATGGTAACACATGAGCTTGTGTAATAGAAATAATTTAGATTCTGTCAATTGATAAATTTGGAGATTTATTGAAAATTGGTACACCCTTTGTGTAATAATATTCTCCTAGTGATGTATTAACTTTCATCTGGGTCATCTTTGGAATAACAGTGCCACTAAATACGGTCTCCTGTCGTATGTTGTAGTTATATGTATGCAGGTCATAAGCGCATGCTTTTAAAGCTAGACTAGATTGATTGCTGAATACCCGAGAATGGCTTTGTCAAACTACATACATACTAATATACTAATATATATACTATACCGTATGTACTGTAACAAACGCAAGCGAGCGGTCTTACGATTTGTTGTTGTGTCAGGATGGGTTATGGAGAGTCAATGGAAGATGTTTATTCAGGTATTCAGTTTATTATCTGAGTGTTATTCTACAACTAGACCATGACGGGTACTGGTTACAATCAGGTGACGACTACTGGTCACTGGCGAGAATACGCCACATAGATGTTATCCTTTGCTCTTATGAGCTGAACCATTCGATCCTAGCCAATTGGGTTGTATTCATAGGTTCTGAAACTGTACCACATGACGTCACTTGACCAATCATGCATGATTCTTGGGCGTCGGGCAAGTCTGTCAAAAATGTCAGCCATCTTGCCAGATTTGCGAGATCGCCAAAAATGACGTCATCACCATGAGACTTTTCTCAATTTCACACATTAAAACAGCTCAAAACCTATCTGGCACATCCCAAATATGTAGTTTGTATATTTATCTTGATAATCAAGAGTGGTTCAGTGATTTGATAACTTTATGGGATAATTTTGATGCGGAGACGCTGGCGTTTTCGCATTCAAAATTGCGCGCCACTTCAACTTGATTTTATGCTTAGAATCAACCAAAACAGGAATTTACAGTCTGAAACTTTGTGTAAATGTTCATCTTACACATTAATAAGGATTTACAAACCAAACCTCGTGAATATCTGATTAAGTAGCCTTAATTTAGCAATTATAATGTGCTTCTCAGGATCTGTCGGATTTGGCAGATCTGCCAAACATGGCCGCTGTCAGAGAGAAATCATGAACATGTCAACTTGCCAGACTTGGAATGTAAACAAATATAGGACACAATAGGCATGCAGGATGTGGGTCAAGACTCTCATAAGATATTCCTTTTTGCAAGAAAGAGTGAACTAGTCATTGAAACACTTCCATCATCCTAAGAATAAGACTGCCATACACTGTCAGCAAGGTTGCCAGACATGTTTGTCAGTCTTTCCACAATTCTGTCAAGTTACCAGATTTCTTCCTGTGACCATAACAGCTATCAGGCATGTTTGTCTTAGTGAAAATGTGAAATTATATACCCGAATTACCATTATATTAGCTACAGAGTGTAAATATGTCAATAATAATACCATAGCTAACTTGTGAAAATAAGTCATATACCCCACCCACTCACTTTGAATGGTGGTTATAATTACACTCAGGTTCTATTCTGTTACAGTACTGTAGATGTATTTATGGCCATCAGTTATATAATTATATACATCAGTTTGGAGGACATATTCATCCTTGATACTTTTAGACATTTGTCACATATTCACTTGGCACAGTATGAAACGCAAAGACTACATTTAAGCGATGTTGTCGTATATGCGATCTCTGTAATCTATTATCCAAATGCTATACCGGTATATACCAATCTGAACTATTACAAGTTGATTACATACCTACACCATATTTGTAATTTGGTAATTTGACACAACAGGTGTAGCGTAACACATGTGAAACACTTAAGAACACTCGATGTTCAAAACAACAGTTTATATATGCGTAAATAACAGCTATTTGAAGACAGTAGATTTTCAGAGCACATGCATGTTTTTAGAAATATCACGCACCTTAAATATATGTGTTTATATACAAATTATGAAATGGTATATCAACATTACAGGTTAGCAAATGTTACTATTAAGAAATCCTGGTGAAATATGCCTCACTTTTAACATTGTATCATCGACAGCAGACATAAGATAATCGGCATATATGCAATGGACATGTCTAATGAGCACTACTAGGTACCATTGGCACAGATGAAATAAAAAGTACAATACCTTTATGGAGTTATTTATGTAAATGTTTTGCCATTGCAATTCAGTGGATGGGGTAATAAAAACATTCACAATTCTTCCTCTTAATTGCAAGATAGTATTTTAATTGAACTTTATTCCATTGCATAACACATACGAACATATCTGAAAACGTACACAACTTCCATATCAGTTATTTCAAAATGAACGATAATTTTATTTCGAATTTCAATGAAAATTGCGATTTTTCACAATTGCAAAGTCTGAGGGTGGTATACTTCTACATGATGGGAACGTTCTTCCAATTGAATGTAGTGTTGGTCCGAAATATATTTAAACACTTTGCAGGCATAACTGAATCAATGTGTCACGTTTGTTGCTACGTATTTGCTAAACAAGAAATAGACACTCAAATCATACCTGTATCACACCAACAACGTCAAGCACTCCATGGGAAATGCATGCATGATCAAGTAAAGTTTAATAGATAACAATGCACCTGTTATTTCATTATCTGCTTAACATACAAGCATTGTTATACATATGTGCACCTATATATACCTGTGGCCAATGCATATATTACGTTTCTGATGTTTGTAGCGAAGTGGTTACAGTTACATTTTTAAAAATAATTTTTCGTTTAGGGTTGTCGGTTCGACACCACCACTGTGTTACATTTTTTATAATTCAATGTTGTCCCTCACTTCATAGTCCCAGATATTTGCAGCGGTTAGTACTAAACGTTTCTTTTAACATTATGTAATGTACCTCTTCGAAACATTTTGTTGTACATTTGTTCAAAAACTGATATATACGTACATTGTATATTGCAATAATGACGTTTTAATAGTATTAGTTACATTAAGAGTCAACGGCTACATCCATATAAAGCTAGAATAGACACAGTCCGCTGACACCGTGACGTCATGTGGTGCCTTTGCGATTTTATCAGAAACCAACAGTACATGTCGCAATGTTATTATATTTGTATCGTTCAGCAATACTTGTGGTTACGTAATGTATACTTGTGAATTAAACCAGGATATTGTCATTTTGACGTGCCGTTGAATAATTATTGTTTTGCTTACACGTTAAGATTCATGACATTGTAATGACAGTTCATATCTTCTTTTAGGTGCTGATTTTCTTAACAAACATAACGGTTGCCTTACTTACAGCTATACGCATATATACGCGAGTTTAGCAAGTAATGTGCATATGTTATTTTGACAGGCATTAGGCCTTAACAAGCTGAATTAAATGGTAGTGTCTGCTACATGTATGTATCAGTTACCACCGAATGTATTAAGAAACACATAGTTGTGTATCATTTTAGAATCGTTTTCAATATAAATGGTTCTACAATAATGCCAAACTGTGTTTTAATTCAGAAGAAAGACAATATATGAATCCTCAACAATTCTCTTTAATCATCTATTGTAACCCACTTTGATATGTTGTTTGTGTTACTAGTGTGAATCAAGATTAAAGGTACATGCCCACTCAGTAGGCACAAGCTGTTCTTCAAGATTTAATGACAAAATACACATTCATGCACCATTATATCTGTATAGTGGGCACTCGTAATTTTTAGAACTAGTGGAATAGTGGCACAATTATACAGCCACGTATTTAATAAAGAACATTTTGTGCCTACTGAGTGGGCATGTAATTTTAATGTGTACCCGTGGTGCTGCACTTCCGTGCCGGCGTAAATGTTTAACGTCGAAAAATGAACCGGTTTCCTGACGAGATGCCACTCAACTATACATAGAGCTATTGCATAAACGCAGTTGTCGGAATTTTGCGCCGGTTTAACTAGACTAAATGTGTTGATGAAGTATTTCCCACATGTAGCTAAATGGTAATTCGTCAAGAAACATGTTGCGCCGGCGCGGAGTGCATCACCAGTGTGTACATGTACATCTCATTGTTTATGGATTATTCAATGGCATGCTTCCCGTATTTTCAGACCCTACAACGACCACGACCACAAGTGAGTATATTCGTATAAGTTACAGTTCAGATTATTGAATTTTAAATTTCGTAGCGAGTGCTAGCGCTAGCGAGCGAGAAATTAATTGATTAAAAAATCACTATGTGAACTATAACGTACCTACTGTTTACCTAACCCAGTCGTGAATCTCCGCCCCTAAACGTGATTTAGAATCGCTGTACTAGCATGTGATTGGCGGTGTGACACGAAGTGAGCGCGTGTGTGGGCGGTAATATGCGTTGCGTCTCGTGAACTGATGGCAACGAGGCGTAAGATCAGTTATAAGTATAGCGGCTGAACATTTATTGATTAATTTAATACATATTGGCGAATGCGCTGCAATATGCGATTAATTGAGACGAAATACCGTTCTCTCATTGGTCAAGAAACTAGGGTAAGGAACAAATTATGTTACATCATACGCAGTGATTTACCGTGAATCTGGGGGGATTTATTTCCATGACACAAGATACAAGAGTCTAAGAGTTTATTTCCAATTATGGGTCCACAAGAGATAAATCATTTCATACTTTGATTATAATGATTTGAAAACAAGTCAACAAACGAGAACAACCTGAAACTGTGACTGAAATATGGATCAATGTACTGCAGATAGAAATACCTGAATTATTAGTAGCAGTGATGAACATGATCATGGGTCTGGTCAGCAAGCACAGACAATGGGTCTAGTCAACAAGCACAGCCAATGTGTCTGGCCAACAAGCACAGCCAATGGATCTGGTCAACAAGCGCAACCAATGTATCTGGTCAACAAGCACAGCCAATGAATCTGGTAGACAAGCGCAGCCAATGGGTCTTGTCAACAAGCGCAGTCAATGGGTCTTGTCAACAAGCGCAGCCAATGGGTCTGGTCAACAAGCGCAGCCAATGGGTCTGGTCAACAAGCGCAGCCAATGGGTCTGTGTCAACAAGCTCAGCGAATGAGTCTGGTCAACAAGAGACCAATGGTTTCTGGTCAAGCGCAGCCAATGGGTCTGGTTAAGTCTGGTCAACAAGAGCAGCCAATGGGTCTGGTCAACAAGCGCAGCCAATGGGTCTGGTTAACAAGCGCAGCCAATGGGTTTGGTCAACAAGCGCAGCTAATGGGTCTGGTCAACTAGCGCGCCAATGGGTCTGGTCAACAAGCGCAGCCAATGGGTCTTGTCAACAAGCGCAGCCAATGGGTCTGGTAAACAAGCGCAACCAATGGGTCTTGTCAACAAGCGCAGCCAATGGATCTGGTCAACAAGCAGCACAGCCAATGGGACTGGTCAACAAGCACAGCCAATGGGTCTGGTAAACAAGCGCAGCCAATGTGTCTGGTCAACAAGCGCAGCCAATGGGTCTGTGTCAACAAGCGCAGCCAATGGGTCTGGTAAACATGCTCAGCCAATGGGTCTGGTCAACAAGCGCAGACAATGGGTCTGGAAAACAAGCGCAGCCAATGGGTCTGGTCAACAAGTACAGACAATGGGTCAAGTGAACAAGTGCAGCCAATGGGTTTGGTCAACAAGCGCAGCCAATGGGTCTGGTCAACAAGCGCAGCCAATGGGTCTGGTCAACAAGAGCAGCCAATGGGTCTGGTCAACAAGCGCAGCCAATGGGTCTGGTCAACAAGCGCAGCCAATGGGTTTGGTCAACAAGCGCAGCCAATGGGTCTGGTCAACAAGCGCAGCCAATGGGTCTGGTCAACAAGCACAGCCAATGGGTCTGGTCAATAAGCGCAGCCAATGGGTGTGGTCAACAAGCGCAGCCAATGGGTCTGGTCAACAAGCGCAGCCAATGCGTCTGGTCAACAAGCGCAGCCAACGGGTTTGGTCAACAAGCGCAGCCAATGGGTCTGGTCAACAAGCACAGCCAATGGGTCTGGTCAACAAGCACAGCCAATGGGTCTGGTCAACAAGAGCAGCCAATGGGTCTGGTCAACAAGCGCAGCCAATGGGTCTGGTTAACAAGCGCAGCCAATGGGTTTGGTCAACAAGCGCAGCTAATGGGTCTGGTCAACTAGCGCGCCAATGGGTCTGGTCAACAAGCGCAGCCAATGGGTCTGGTCAACAAGCGCAGCCAATGGGTCTGGTCAACAAGCACAGACAATGGGTCTGGCCAACAAGCGCAGCCAATGGGTTTGGTCAACAAGCGCAGCTAATGGGTTTGGTCAACAAGCGCAGCCAATGGGTCTGTTCAACAAGCGCAGCCAATGGTCTGTTCAATAAGTGCAGCCAATGCCCGTTAGCCCAAGTTTCACTGCCACAGGCCCAGTTATGAAAGTTATACATGTAATAATTGCAAATGGATAACCAAGTTAAATACTGTGAGGATCATATCATGACGTTTAAATATCTCTAATATTATCAAATTACAGATATGCATGTATATATAGAGATTAAGATTACCGTAATTACGGTTAGAAAATGCTTTGATTAAAAAATTATCAAATGCTCTCAAAATTATTGTGTTTTCACAAGATAGTAACCAAATAAACTGATTTGATACGGAGAGTCCACTAAAGTTATGGCATTCTAATAAAACACATGGCATTAATACAGCTCTTTATATAGTATAATGCTGACAAGGAAACAGGAAATGCATTTCATCTTCAACATAGTTACTTGCACCAGGAATGATCTCCTCCTAGACGTTCGCGTGACGTAATTGACGTCACGTTTGACGTCATTTCCGGCGATTAAACCAGTCATACGCTAACGTCAAACGTTATCAGCGGGTCTAAGAGCAAATTTCACATTTTTCGAAGAGCATGTATTATACAATTTACTCCACTACCATTTTGAAATACCGGATTTATTTCCCTTGACATATGTACATCCGACAAGAAAACTCCTGCTCTGCACTCGTTTCTTTATCGGATTTTCAATGTCCTGGGGAAATAAATCAGGTATTTCCAAATGGTAGCTGAATAAACTCTATATCCATTTAGCAAATTTGTATAATTATTTTTTTTGTTATTTGTGGCTGTCATTGGAGAAATGGGGCTTATGAATGATGTGAGCAGTGTAGATCCAGATCAAATTGTGCATCCGCATCAAAGAGCTCTCGTTCTGCTTCTATCAAGCAATATGGATCGTTATTAGGCTACATGAGTGTGCTATTTGATAAGGGTCTACGTATACACTGGTCACAAATCACGCCTGCCTCATGTCTCCAGTCACAGCTATGGCAGTAGATTTGTGTCTATGTTCGATCGGCATATTTTCATTTGATTATCGCATAATTATATTCAATAATCAAATGAATATTGATGATTATCGAACGTAAATACTATTGTTTTATTTTATGGTTGCATATATGTTCAATAATTAAATACATTATTGTAATTTCACAATAAACGGTTTATTTGTATGTTCAATAAATCAAACGTAAATATAAATTCGTTCAAACATATATTTACCCAATTGAATATAAATATGCACTGTCTGCAGATAACAGTTCTGCTATTTATTCGATAAATCGAACATAAAATAAACTGATATATTTACCTAATCAAACATAAATATAGTTTGTTTAAACAATTATGTGTGCTACATTGAACACACATAGTGCACTGCTGAATTGGTTCGATTATGTTTATTTTCAGTTAACTCAATCGAACGTATATATGTGATGTCAATTGTTTTGTTAAACATATTGGTTCGATAAATGATGCATATTGGTTCGATTAATAATACATACATATATTGGTTCGATAAACGTTATATATTGGTTCAATAAATGATACATATATTGGTTTGATAAATCGTACATATTGGTTCGATAAATGATGCATATTGGTTCGATAAATAATACATACATATATTGGTTCGATAAACGTTATATATTGGTTCGATAAATGATACATATATTGGTTCGATAAATCGTACATATTGGTTCGATAAATTAGACATATTGGTTCGATAAGTGGTACATATATTGGTTCGTTAAATGATACATACGTATATTGGTTCGATAAATGGTACATATATTGGTTCGATAAATGATACATATATTGGTTCGATAAATGATGCATATTCAGGGGCGGATCCAGGATTTTGGTTTAGGGTGTGTGTGAGTTGAGGTCCACGATTTTGACCGAAATGCTTCGAGGGTCCGGGGGCATGGTTCCCTCTCCCTCCCCTCCCCCCCCCCGGGAGATTTTTTGAACGTAGATGCCCGCAGGTGCAACCTGGCATATGTCTGAGACTATAGTGCTGAATATCACAACACAGGATAAGTAAGAAAAAGAGAAACGAAATTTGACCATTTTCATTTTAAATTTGCAGCTTGCGCGTAGCATAATAGTTTGAGGCAATATGCTTATTTCCCCGTGTACGGACAGTGACGCGCATCACTCAATGCACAATAGTAAGAAATTAGTTAATAGTCACGGTGTAAAAACGGACGCTTTTGATGCTTGAAAGGTGTGGAGCAACTATATAATAATATTATGTTTGTGTAATGCTTGGGTATGCACATTTAAAATGAAAATGGTCAAATTTCGTTTCTCTTTTTCTTACTTCTCCTGTGTTGTGATATTCAGCACTATAGTCTCAGACATATGCCAGATTGCACCTGCGGGCATCTACGTTCAAAAAATCTCCCGGGGGGGGGGGGAGGGAGGGGGAACCATGCCCCCGGACCCTCGAAGCATTTCGGTCAAAATCGTGGACCTCAACTCACACACACCCTAAACCAAAATCCTGGATCCGCCCCTGAATATGCATCATTTATCGAACCAATATATGTATCATTTATCGAACCAATATATGTACCATTTATCAAACCAATATACGTATGTATCATTTATCGAACCAATATATGTACCACTTATCGAACCAATATGTCTAATTTATCGAACCAATATGTACGATTTATCGAACCAATATATTTATCATTTATCGAAACAATATATAACGTTTATCGAACCAATATATGTATGTATTATTTATCGAACCAATATGCATCATTTATCGAACCAATATGTACGATTTATCGAACCAATATATGTATCATTTATCAAACCAATATATAACGTTTATCGAACCAATATATGTATGTATTATTTATCGAACCAATATGCATCATTTATCGAAACAATATATGTATCATTTATCGAACCAATATGTATTTATCATTTATCGAACCTATATGTATGTATCATTAATCGAACCAATATGTATACTTTATCGAACCAATATGTTTAACAAAACAATTGACATCACATATATACGTTCGATTGAGTTAACTGAAAATAAACATAATCGAACCAATACAGCAGTGCACTATGTGTGTTCAATGTAGCACACATAATTGTTTAAACAAACTATATTTATGTTTGATTAGGTAAATATATCAGTTTATTTTATGTTCGATTTATCGAATAAATAGCAGAACTGTTATCTGCAGACAGTGCATATTTATATTCAATTGGGCAAATATATGTTTGAACGAATTTATATTTACGTTTGATTTATTGAACATACAAATAAACCGTTTATTGTGAAATTACAATAATGTATTTAATTATTGAACATATATGCAACCATAAAATAACAATAGTATTTACGTTCGATAATCATCAATATTCATTTGATTATTGAATATAATTATGCGATAATCAAATGAAAATATGCCGATCGAACATAGACACAAATCTACTGCCATACACAGCCACGTTTTATATTCTCTGTCACGACATTCGTGTTAGATAACGTATAAACCAACGCAGGAGAGAAACAAATGTCCATCCGTGCTAAACTCGTATTTAAACACGATTAACATGTCATGTTATGTATTGCTTTTTTCGCATTTATTCCCGTTTTAGAAAAAAGTAAAGAGTGAATTTCATATTGTTTTTAGATAATCTAGATGTGGGTAATACAAATAAAACTTATACTTTACCCCACACTCATTTCAAAACATGTTTCATCAACATAATGTATGTATGTCACTGTACAGCATTATTGGTGGTGTATTCTTGGCATCACGTGCAATACATGTTTCCCGTGATTCTCGACATTTATACGCGTTACCTAGCAACATCTCCCGATATACAATGTAATGGTATTCTCAGATGTCACTGTCATGGTGGTACACAATAATAGCATGGCAGCAGTTACCTAGCAGCACGCATGTGAATCTACCATCATATTTTTACCATACACATACTGCAGCAATATATTATACATACCTAGGGCTATGTATGCACAACTTATAACCGCACGTTATAATCAAAGGACTGAACGTCCTGAAATTATTTGCAGTATGTGTTTGTGGATGACACATAGACTAATAATTAATCCAGAGTGGAAATCGTTTCGAGAAAAATAAGCGCGGAAATTTTCCAGTAGCAACAACAACAAATATGTATTCGTGCACCGATTGATGGGGTTACGAATCACGAATAATCGAGTATGGCGGTTCATCGTCACACCCTTAGACTACGGAAACATTTGCAATAACATAGATGTAGCACAAACAAACATTTATCACACTGAAAAGGCAATCAAGTTTAGTTGTTAGAACTATTGTTATGGCGTAAGACCCGTGTTTTCAAAATGTTCAACCCGTAATGTATGTGCTGCGACCGACATTCATTTGCATAAATGCTGGAATACCTCAAATGTGGATGTTTGTTGTATAATTCGTCGCTAGCGCTGGAATAAAAAGCTATTGTGTAATGTAGCCAGTATTAACCTCACATGCGTGCCCAATCGGCTGTACTACTGTCTGTTTCATGAAACCTGCCCAAATTGTAAGGCCATATAAACATTGCAAAAACAGTATTTGTTTCGATAATATTTAATTTGATCAAAATTTAAGAATGAGCCTTGTTTTTATTTCGTGAATGTTGGTTAAATATTTTATTATGAAATATTTATTTCTCTATGGAAATTTAACATGTGGGAAAAGGAGGTGGAGTAGCCGAGGGAGCAGTCAAAGAACGAGAAACTTTGGAAATTGCTTCCGAAACTTGGATAGAAGAAAACACGAAAGTACAGTACTAAACCTCTCTAAACAGGACACCAAGACAAAACCTGTGATCTTATTTCTGATGGGTTTCTTATTCATTTATATCAGGTGATATTATATGTTCATGATTGCAAAGCACACACATACATTTTAGAATTTCCATATGCCTGATTTACAGTGGAACATCTCTAAACCGGACTCCCTGAGGACCTCCCAGGGTGTCCGGTTTATAGAGGTTTCACTGTACACGTATATCGCTGGTTGTAGCTACCACGACAACTACGGAGCCTCCAACGACGACGACGCCGCCGACAGGCCCATGTACGTATATATCCGTGTGGCCGCAGTACTGGGGCTTATGGGAGTTGTGACAAGTGCAGATCGATAGCCTGATGCTATATTGCTTGTTGGAAGCAAGATGGGTGTTTCAATTATGGAATGGCGAACAGTACTGATCCTATGTGGGTTCAGACTACTCAGGTTATACACTTGTCGCAAATCCCATAAGTACCATTTCTCCAGTCACCGCCACATATTTACTCTGTAATATACAATACTTACGTCCGCATTTATCGACGTCCTTACTGGCGAACAACCATGTTCTAAGCTGTTTATATCACCCCATACCCAAGGTGCATGATCACGTGGTCACAACAACAACAACAACAGCTGATGAAGAAGCATTTTCTGTGCCATATTTCATCAAAATCCGTTGCATATTAAGGAAACTATCAAATAGTACTTACTTTGGAGTGGGCCCGCTTTCGACACTTTCAGCCATTTTTTTTGTTCTAACCACGTGATCATGCACCTTGATACCCGTACTGCGGCGGGTTCCCTTAATGTATCAGGTAACGAACATTGTATTGGGCGAATACGTACTGACTGATAACATATTGTTGTATCAGGCATTGACATGAGACGAATATCCGGGCTACAATGAATTTAAAACAGACGTTTCACTGGTCAAACAGCATCACATGAAGTTACCGAATTACGTCAGCAGAATGACGTCACGGATTCAAGTCCGCGTTCATTTAAACGAAAACAACGTCATTATCGCTCACCATGCAGTAAAAAACGTTACCTGATAAATATAATATGAATTTTATCACTACAGGCTCGGCTCGAAAACGGTATGAATTCCTTGAGCCACGCCGTACGCGTTTCACAGCCTTGCCTGATAAACATGAATCAAAATACTATCCTGGTAGTCATTATAGCATTGACTCGGAACGCATGGATGGATATGAATGGAATGAGATACAATAATCATATATACGTGGTTGCAATGTTCTGCCCTTTTTACCATCGATTACCATCGATTAATCACATGTAAAGTTATTGTGCTCACCTCCAGGTCTGGAATCTATCTAAGAAGAACAACGTAGTTCCGCAAATATTCTGTATTATTACTCAACTCCCTATGTAATGCAAGTCGATATTAAAATAGTTTTGACTGATTACCTGGGTTTTGACGTGCCTGGGCAATAGTTCCGCGCGCCCGGACAATGTGTCATAAACATCAACGTAGATCGGTCCGTCGACGCGTTCAGTGCCAAATTTGCGTTAATTGTATCACATACACTGTTTGCAGGTTGAGTAATAAAACCATTATATCGTGGTCATTTCGGGGAACATTCAAACGTATTGCCCCGCCCCCCGGTACTGTGGACGACCCGATGCACTATTGCCCTCGGCCTTCGGCCTCAGGGCAATTATAGTGCCTCGGGTGGTCCACAGCACCTCGGGGCAATATATAATAGGTTTGACTGTTCACGAATGAACATGAAATAACTGTATATTAGCACACAATCGATCGGCTTTGTTCGAACTAACCTAACTTGCAGAGTCCCGGGTCGGCACCTGTGCCCAGACTATCAGACGACGCGTGCAAGGATGACCCAGCGACCGACCTCTTTAACCAGCTCCGTCGAGCACTTTAAATACCCCCAATAAACGGCTTTATATATCAAATTGATTGTATTCCCCAGTACAAACCAGGTTAAACTTGTTTGCGGTGAGTTGCGATGCAAACTATTGTATGCACTCGGTAGCACTCGGTAATGCAGGCTCTACAGTTGTAATGCTATAATGTAAAATGATTCCAGATAATATTTAGGGAAGAAAACCATGGACCGTTGCGTTTACTGTGATGTAATATACATTTGGTTTGCGCAAACTTTAAACATACACAATGTATTGTAACCACAGTAAACGCAACAGCCCATGGTTTTAATACTTATATTTCAAAAATGTAAATAACTAAATATGGCGTTAACAAAAATCTAATAATTTTGTGTTACGTCGTTTTGACGCAATTCCAGGAACGGCGACGTTGTCGGTCAATGCCGTTATTGACAACCTTGTGGAAATTAATGACGTCAACGAGCTTTAACCAATCAACAACATCGCGCGACGTCACGTGGCTCTAATGTTTTGTATTGGGATATAAACGCAGTATGTCGAATGGCCGTTCCATTACGAATTTATGGAACGTGCAAATATTGTCTTGTGAATTCCATTTGTCAATTTCCGACACGTTTTATGGAGAAATCAGTAATGTCCGTCCGTCCGTCAGTCCGTCCGTCCGTACTACACCAATACCCAGGGTGAAGACTTTGCCCACGTGTATGGTCCACTTAACGACAATGGAGGAATCAACTTCATGTCTCCCTGTATTACAGATGCTCCTGAATCAGTCAATGTGATCGGTAGTAGTCCATTCACAGCCAACGGGGTGAACCAGCTGACACTAACTTGTACCTTTGTGGATGGTAACCCGGGGCCGTCGTCCATCAGTTGGAGGCGGACGTCCAGGACGGGTACTGTGACTGAGCCAGCGTCTACCCAGACAACCCTGGTGTTGACGCCCACGCGGGACGACGACGGCGACATCATCACGTGTACGGCCGAGAACGGTGTCCGGACGGTGACCAGTGGACCCTTCACACTGGACCTCCACTGTACGTATGGCTTATAATATCCTCTGGTTTCATGGAGAAATATATTGTTATATTGCATTGTATATTACCTGGGGAAAGGTACATAGTTCTTTTGTGATTTCAAGGTGACAATTTCAGTAGTTTACACTATTTCGTGTAAATGTTCAGAAACTCAACAATGATTGTGTACTAACAATTATTGCATAGACGGGATGTTGTATTTCTCATTATACAACGACGCCTTACCCACGGCTGACGTATCATTATATTGTAAATATAGTCGACATACCATTTATCTGTCAGAGATTTGCGCAATAAGTATTCGGCTAGATTCGAGGGTCATCCAATAAATAGTGAAAAGCAATATGTAAGTTGATATATAGTGTGTATATCTGAATGAAATTTGGCATGCCGCTATACTTACACTTCGTCAATGACGTTGTTTTATACAAGGGTCATTCAATATATGCATTCGGTCCGTAATTTACCAACTAATGGGGTCCGTTTTATAAAAATTGGTATGGACATAGCCAAATATAATTCCAAGTAAGACGTTGCGTTAAACTAGTGACAACGTTCATGATTTTATGATGATGTCATGTAACGTGCCGTCACAAAAGTCAAGATGGCCGCGTTCAGTTTGTTTAAGGAAGTTTGTGGCGACGCTGCTCTTTCTTATTCACAATTAACGGTCCGTGAATATTCAATACCAGTAATTGAAGATGCTAATGATATTCGCGTATTATATTAACGGAATACTGACAAGGCATGTGGTTCCAAGTGGATACGCTGTGAATAGTAAATACTACAGGGAGTACCTTCGAACCTGCCTCTCACGGGTGAAATAGTACTGACCGGGCACCCAAAACTATTGACCGGGCACGTGGACTATGGACTAGGCACGTCAAAACACAAGGAATTCGTCATCATCACACATGTCAAGCTTCATGGACGCATTGCTGAGCAACTATACAAATAATTTGGTAAACACATGACATTTTCAAATTTTATATAAAAAACAAAAAAGTATGACTTGAAGTTGGTAGACGATAATTATGTATGTGAGCAGATAGCTAAGCATATTGATATTAACCATGGATCAGCTCAAACAATTTGTACTTGTAATCTGATAATGAGAGATTAATGGATGTACAATGCTGTCCACCCTGTCCAAAATAACAAAATAAATGAATGTAGTTGACGTCATTAGTGACGCCATATCTCTGGGACATTATATGTCACCCTCTTCATTCTTTGGATTTAAGTGCGACTTGAACGTATTCAACAATATCAATAATAAATAAATATATCGACTTAGCGAAGCTTCATTATGCCGTGGCCATGGAAGGTTGAGTTGTCCCCTCCAATTGCCTAGCAATTCAATGATGAAACACACAGACGGTTGCATCGTATGATTTTGGTTCCGACATTGGACGGAAAAGCTTTGCAAATTTTATATGTTAGAATGATGGCTGATGCATAATTTGGGCCTGCGTGTCATTTGGGAAAGTGGTGTCAAACGTCTGAAATTCAAGTTGGCGTCCAAGATGTCCGCCAATTTTGAACATATGACCACTAAAAATGGTTGTTGTTTTACAGAGCTTGCCATTTAATTAGATTCAGTTGTTTTGCCATTATTAGCTCGCCTGCTCGAAGTGCAGAAGAGCTTATGGCATACCCCCGGCGTCGTCGGCGTTGGCGTCGGCGTCGACGTCGGCGTCCCGTCGGCGTCGGCGTCGGCTTCCATAAACTTAACGTTGGGGTAATTGTCTTATAACTTCTGTTTCCTTTCATGGAACATACATACATGCATTCCTCTCTATCATGCTGTAGCAAATCCATGACCCACCGCCCATCCCTTGTCCCAAGGTCAATGCCACAAACTTAGCACATTCATGAACTTAATGTTTGGGTAAATGTCTTATAACATCTGTTTCCATTCATGGAACGCCTTGATATTTAATACATGCATTCATCTGATGATGCTCTATCGTGCTACAGCACATTCACGACCCACCACCCAACCCTTACCACAATGTCAAGGTCACAAACTTAGCATGTTCATAAACTTAACGTTGGGGTATAATAAATCCATGACCCATCCCCACCCCTTTCCCCAAGGTCAAGGTCACAATCTTAGCACATTCATAAACGTAATGTTAGGGTAAATGTCTTATAACATGTGTTTCCTTTCATGGAACGCCTTGATATTGCATACATGCATTCATCTGATGATACCGTATCATGCTATGATCCACAGCTCAACCCTTACCCCAAGGTCACGGTCACAAACTTATCACAGTCATAAACTTAACGTTGGGGTAAATGTCTGATAACATATGTTTTCTTTCATGGAACGCCTTCATATTTCATAAATTCATTCCTCAGATGACCCTCTATCATGCTGTGGCAAATCCACAACCCACCACCCAACCCTTACCCAATGATCAAGGTCACAAACTTAGCATGTTCATAAACTTAACGTTGAGGTAAATGGTGTGTAACTTATGTTTCTTTGCAGGGAAAGCTTTCATATTTCATACATGCATTCATCTGAGGATCCTCTATTGTGCTACAGCAAATCCATGACCCACCACCCAACTTTTACCCCAAGGTCAAGGTAACAATCTTAGCATGTTCATAAACTTTACGTTGGGGTAAATGTTGTGTACGGTAACTTCTGTTTCGCGGGGACGCTTTGATATTTAATACATGCATTCATCTAATTATCCTATATTGTGCTACAGCAATCCATGACCCACCCCCACCCCTTTCCCCAAGATCAACATCATAAACTTAACGTTGGAGTAAATGTATTTTTATAACTTCTGTTTCTTTACAAGGAACGCCTTGATATTGCATACATGCATTCATCTGATGATCCGCTATTGTGCTACAGCAAATCCATGACCCATCTTGATGATCCCCACCCCTTTCACCAAGGTCAAGCTCACAAACTTAACACATTCATACATGCATTCCTCATGTGGATATCTATCATGCTGTAGAATATCACCAATTTAGTGCGTTCATAAACTTAACGTTTGGTTAAATTTTGTCTTACTTCTTTTTGCAAGGAGCGCATTGATATTTCATACATGCATTCATCTTAATATGCTATATCATGCTATAGCAAATCCACGACACACCTTCCACTACTGACTTCAATGTCAAGGTCCACCGCACACCCCTTAACCCAAGGTGAAGTTATATAATATTCATGTTTTGTATACAACGGTGCCAAGTCTGACTGAAGGCTGCCAACAGGCGAGCTTCGTTGTCTTCTGATTGTTGTATTTACCGTAAAGGCCAGTATGATATCCAATAATAAAATGAAATCAGCTGATTCAATGCCAAATTCATATTCAAGGTCAAATTGCAAAAATAAAATACAATTCTGCCTCAAAAACTTATACTTTTTAACCATATTTTCGTCAACAAAATAATATTTATGCCCCGCCACCTACTTTTGAGGGGGCATATAGTGTTACCGGCGTCCGTACTTCCCGTATGTCCGTCCGTACGTCCCGAAACCGTAACGCTCGGTAAAATATATTATAGTTTCCTTGCATGGATCCACGATCGTCCCGCCCCCACTAATCCCAGGGTCAAGGTCACACATTTTGTGTGTTCCAAACTCGGGCAAGTGTCTTATAATGTATGTTATTGCATGGATCTGCTTGATAGTTCACACACCCATTGCTCTGATGTTCTGCTGTCATGCTGTGACAAATCCATTCTTCTATGGCCCGGTGTGTTTTAAAATGTGCCTTGTTTTCTTTGGCTGCCAGAGAAGGCATTCATGTGCCGACGGGCCACCTTTCTAGTTTAAAAAACAAACAAAAAAGTCTGTAAACTAATTTGACCTTGACCTTTACCTTAGTGGCCTTAACCTTTGTGTCAATACTTTTGGACGTACGTCCAAATGTTGAACATCTCCTGATCCGCTTATCGGATCCTTACCAAATTCATCAATAGCTTTATCACATTGATGGCTATCCACCCACTGTCCGGGTGACCTTCACCTTGGTGACCTTACCGTTTGTGTCAATAATTTCAAATTTTGAATACCTCACGATCCGTTAACCTTACCAAACTTTATCAATAGCTTCCTCACACTGATGGCTTTCCAGTGTCATTCGGGTGAGCGTGACTATCGTGAACTTGACAACGGTGACAACGATTTTGGCTGTTCGTCCAAATGTTTAATACCTCCTGATCCATTAGTCGGATCCTTACAAAACTTCATAAATAACTTTTTCACATTTATGGCCATCCAGCCACTGTCATTCGGGTGACCGTGATGATGGTGACCTTGACTTTGGTGTCAATAATTTCTGATGTACATCCAAATGTTGAATATCTCTTGATCCGTTAGTCGGATCATCTCAAAACTGCATCAAGAGCGTATTCACATTGATGTGATGGATATCTACCAGTGTAATTCGGCTGCCCATGAACTTCGTGACCTTCAATTTCGTGTCAACAATTTTGGACATACGTCAAATTGTGGAATATTTCCTGATCCGTTAGTCATATCATTACCAAATTTCATAAATAGCTTCCTTACATTCTAGCTATCTATACAATGCCATTCCAGTGACTTTAACAGTCACCTTGGAGACATTGAATTTCATGTCAATTACTAGTATCGTGCGTAAACAAAGTTGGGTCCCACAGGTACGGCTTGTTATGCCCCCTATGCGATAGCAAGAGAGGGGGGCATATTGCGTTGCTCTTGAGGTTTCGTACTTACTTACATCTGTCCATACGTCCGTACATCTGTCCGTACACCCGTCAGTACATCCGTCCGTACATCTGTCCGTCCGTGTACAATCATTTACGTCAAAACACTTGTAAGAGTTTCTCCAACGCGCAATATCTTATCAATATTATGATTATGCAAAGGATTGATTCAATACTTGGACACATTAATCACCTGAACTTTTGTCACACACTCGTTCCACCATTAACACGAACTTGACCGTTGTCACATTCGAAATCTTGCTGAAACACCATTTTCTTGCGTTAATAAGTTTGTAAGAGTTTCTCAAACATGTAATATCTTCAATATTACGAGAAGTATAGCTTTAATACTTGCATTCTTTAATCACCTGAACGTGTGCCACACTCTCAAGCCTCCATTAACACGACCTTGACAGTTGTCACCTTCGAAATGTCGCTGAAACACTTAGCCATTACTGTACGTCAAAAAGTTTGTAAGAGCTTCTCCAACATGTAATATCATCAATATTACGAGAAGGATTGCTTGGACACTCGAATCACCTGTACATTTTTCACACACTCGCGCCACCATTAACACAATATTGACCTTTGTTACTTTTGAAACATTGCCGAAACAATTAGCCATTTTATGACGTCGAAAGGTTTGTAAGTATTTCTCCATCATGTAATATATTCAATATTACTTGAAGGTTTGCTTTAATGTTGGAACAGTTCATTCATCTAAACATATGTGACACAATCATACCACCAATGACATGACATTGACCATTGTGGCCTTCAAAATTCTGCTGAAACACTTAGTCATTTCATTCGACACTTAAATTACCTGAACATTTGTCACACTCGCGCCACCATTAAAACGACCTTGGTCTTGGTCACCTTCGAAATGTCGTTGAAACACTTAGCCATTTTGTTGCATCAAAAGAGTTTGTCCAACATGTAATATCTTCAATATTACGTGAAATATTTCTTCAATAGTTGGACAATTGAATCACCTGAACAATGCTCACACATTCGAGCTAAAATTAACATGACATTGTCCATTGGTCACATATGAAATGTCGCTGAAACACTCAGCCATTTTGAACAGTTTGTAAGAGTTTCTCTAACGTGCAATATATTTAATGTTACGCAAATGATTGCTTCCATAATTGGACACTTGAATCACCTGAACACTTGACACACACTCGCGCCAGCAATAACATGACATAAACGTTTTTAACGTCACAAGGTCGCTGACACACTTATCCAATTTTTTACAGTCAAATATGCCAAGGGGGATCCATGTTTTACAAACATAATATCTAGTTGTATATGTTACACTTATGCATGCCAATTATTTCTGGCATGGCTGTGATTCTGGAAAGCGGAGCCAAATGTATTAAATTCAATATGGTGTTCACAATTGTTGCCAATTTCCGTTAACAAATGCATGAAAGCAAACGACTTGGTTTGCCGCGATTATTTAGTTGAATTTTTCTTCTGTTTGCTCCGATATCTAGCTTTTTGTGTATATACGTTGTCGTCCTATATATCTGGGATGTCTTTCACCAAATTTTATTACATCTTCTGGTTTATTATTTACTCTATGTGTAAAATGCTCCAAGAGCTGAAACTGTCCGATAAAATGTACAAAATAAAATGGTGGAGATGGCATTGCAATGTTCTTTTTAATATACTCTGAGAAGAACAGGATCAGACTTACTTTATATAGATATTCTGTCACATGTATGCTTCTACTACATTTGAAACAAAAGGTCATATTATATAAAGTCAGTCCTTCAGACATGTATCATAATGACTGCTGTAGTAGTGCCACAATATGTGTCGCTAAGCAACCGTCGTTGTTACATGTATGGATTTTACGGTTTATGTCTGACTGGCTGTCATCTTAGTTTCTGCCATGAACACCTTGTAATGACGTGTCCAATGTATGGACTATGTCTGTGTGGTTTTTATGTCTGACTGGATGTCATCTCAGTTTCTGCAGTGCACACCCTGTAATGATGTGTTCAATGTATCGAATATGTCTGTGAGGTTTATATCTGACTGTCTGTAATCTCTTTACTGCAGTGGACACCTTGCAATGCTTGGAACGTTGTGTTCATTGTATGTGGTTTATGTCTGACTGGCTGTCATCTTAGTTACTGCCTTGGACACCATGTAGTGATGTGTCCAATGTATGGACTATGACTGTGTGGTTTATGTCTGACTGACTGTCATCTCATCAATGCATGGACTATGTATGTGTGGTGTATGCCTGACTGGCTGTCATCTCAGTTTCTGCAGTGGACACAATGTAATGATGTGTTTAATGTATGTACTATGTCTGTGTGGCTTATGTCTGACTGACTATCATCTCAGTTACAGCAGTGGACACCTTGTAATGTTTAATGTATGGACTATGTCTGTGTGGTTTATGTCTGACAGTCTGTAATCTCAGTTCCTGCAGTGGACACCTTATAATGCTTGTAACGATGTGTTCATTGTATTAACTTTGTGGTTGATGTCTGACTGGCTGTCATCTCAGTTACTGCAGTTGACACCCTGTAATGATGTGTTCAATGTATTGACTCTGTATGTTTGGTTTATGCCTAACTGGCTGTCATCTCAGTTACTGCAGTGGACACCTTGTAATGTTCAATGTTCCAACTATGTCTCTGTGGTTTATGTCTGACTGGATGTTATAACAGTTACTGCAGTGGACACTATGTCTGTGTGGTTTATGTATGTCTGGCTGTCATCTCAGTTACTGCAGTGGACACCCTGAATGATGCGGTCAATGTATGGACTATGTCTGTGTGGTTTATGCCTGCCGGTTGTCATGTCAGTTACTGCAGTGGACACCTTGGAATGTTCAATGTATGCACTATCTCTGTGTGGTTTATGACTGACTGCCTGTCATCTCAGTTACTGTCGTAATGATGTGTTCAATGCATGTGGTGTGTCTGTGTGGTTTATGTATGACTGGCTGTCATCTCAGTTACTGCAATGGAAACCCTGTAATGATGTGTTCAATGTATAAAGTATGTCTGTGTGGTTTATGTCTGACTGGCTGTCATCTCAGTTTCTGCAGTGGAAACCCTGTAATGATGTGTTTACTTTATAGACTATGTCTGTGTGCTTTATGTCTGACTGGCTATCATCTCAGTTATTGCAGTGGACGCCTTGAAATGTTCAATGTAAGGACTATATCTTTGTGTTTATGTCTGACTGGCTGTCATCTCAGTTACTACAAATGACTCCTTGTAATGATGTGTTCACAGTATGGATTATGTATGTGTGGATTATGTCTGACATTATGTAATCTCAGTTACTGCAGTGGACACCTTGTAATGCTTGTAACGATGTGTTCATTGTATGGACATTGTGGTTTATGTCTGAATGGCTGTCATCTTAGTTACTGCCATGGACACGTTGTAATGATGTGTTCAATGTATGGACTATGTCCGTGTGGTTTATGTCTGACTGACTGTCATCACAGTTACTATCATGTACACCTTGTAATAATGTGTTCAATGTATGGACTATGTCAGTGTGGTTTATGACTGACTGGCTCAGTTACTGCCATGGACACCCTGTAATGATGTGTTCAATTTATGTATTATGTCTGTGTGGTTTATTTCTGACTGGTTGTTATCTCAGTTACTACAATGGACACCCTGTAATGACGTGTTCAATGTATGGAGCATGTCTGTGTGATTTATGCCTGACTGGCTGTCATCTCAGTTACTGCAATGGACACCTTGTAATGATGTATTCAATATATTGACTATGTCTGTGTGATTTATGCCTGACTGGCTGTCATATCAGTTACTGCAGTTGACACCCTGTAATGATGTATTCAATGTATTGACTATGTATGTTTGGTGTATTCTGACGGGCTGTCATGTCAGTTTCTGCAGTGCACACCCTGTAATGATGTATTTAATGTATTTACTATATCTGTGTGGTTTATGTCTGACTGGCTATCATCTCAGTTACTGCAGTGGACAACTTGTAATGTTCAATGTATGGACTATGTGTGTGTGGTTTATGTCTGACTGGCTGTCATCTCGTCAATTTATGGACTATGTATGTTTGGTGTATGCCTGACTGGCAGTCATCTCAGTTGCTGCAGAGTTACTTCCCGCAACTAATGTTGGGTATACAATACTTTTGTTGGGGGGGGGGGGAAGCTGGCCCCCTCAATAATTCTGTAATAAAGCACATATTCTCATCCTCAAACCCCGGACCCCCCTAGCAACATCAGGCCCTTTGGGTCCTGAAGACTGGGACCTGAGAATGCAGGAAATGGCATTTTACGCCTATTATATTTCAACAAATTCCAGGGGACCCCCTAGCAACATCGGGTCCTTTGGACCCTCACGATTGGACCCCCCCCCCAATAATGTTCCGGTTCCGCCACCACCTATGTATAAGGATTGAAACTAGATATTTGAAAGTTGTGGGGACATAACTCTGCAAAACCTTGCACAGTGTCCCGACGGTATGGGAAGTTTTTCAGTTTCAAGCCTTAGCCCTAAAACTACGATATCTCTATCTGGATTTATAATTTGAAAGTGGTCAACTTATAAAACTACAAAGAGAAAAGTATAAACAACCACCCACCACAGTCCACACCGACAGATCTATTCCCCCTTCACCCCCACCACTGGGTCCTTAATTTAAAAAGTGTTTTCTATTACCTAGCTACCTGTATCTGTATTCTGTGTATCTCCACGTTATCCCTCAGCTTTCGAAACTGCCTGCCAGCCATGGCCCATGCTTCATCATGTTCATGTCGTCATGGAATAATAATACTTTGCTTTGTTTTCAAATTCCATACACGTTTCTTAATGTCCATAAACAATACTAAGTTGTAGCTGCTAACATTGACAGTACCTGCATCAGCCATAAAGTCCGTGAAACTGCCTTCTAAAACACTGACACCGATCGCGTGTATTGAATTATTGTCGTTCCCGCGCGTTAACACGTATGCGACAGTGTTATATAGTGACGTAACACTAATACTGCAGCTGGATGTATAAATAGATTGTCAATGCGGTAAAAATCCCAACTTACTTAATCGATGTGGAGCGAATTTACCGAAAGGCCGCCATTTTGTTTTCTCCGCAGAGCCTGGTTAAAATTTAACCAGGCTTCTGTAGGTCGGTTAAATTTAACCAGAAATATCATGGTTAAAATTTAACCGGAGTTTTATACAATCGCTAACCAATACTTTAACCTAACCCAATATTTAACCTAACCACGGATTTAACCAGTGGTTAGCATTTAACCAAGGTTTATACAATTGGCCGCAGACATATAAATATTACAGTTAGTTATAACAGTATATACCTTAATAGTATTGTATCGTGTTGTGTTGCTCAATTATTATTCACTAAACTTTCTTCGCCATATCTCAATTTCGACTCTATTCTCTCATCTACATAACATTCTTAAATAAATCCAACCTAACCATGTATGAACAATACGTTATGTTCTATAATTATTTACAATGTACTCGTAGTTGATTGTAAACAAGGATGGTAACCTATAAATACATGTTGTTAAACTACTTGTAACTCATGTATTGTTTGTATATGACTATGTATGGAAATAAAAACTTAAAGCTGAAGTTCTTTAATTATGACGATTTCTTCATCCACGAGTTTGTGATAATCTGCAGTGTATGATGAATTGTTACTGTGTTCGACTAAGTGTCGAAAATGTTCTCTGAATCCTGTGAGAATGTTATCACCAGAATAAATGATATCATCAACATGTATGTCTTCAAGAAATTACAATTTTGTCTTCCTTTGCTTATTTACAAGCTTATGAAACAGTTTAGTGTCCGTAAATCATTATTTCATCACGTTCGTTCAACCTTCTTTTCGTTGTTTCCACTCTAATTGCGTTCCGGAATTGATGACGCTTCCATGCGCGGAATGCAGTTTTATTAGCGTTCAGTTTGGGTTTAATATCTTCATTCCATACATGTAGTCTTAGGTAACTTTTCTTCGGTTTCGGTTTATTTGAGCATGCTTTTGCCGAGTCGTCTAAAATGCTGCATACTTTCTCATTCGTATTTGCAGAGCATTTGTAAAGATCCCATAGATTTTCTTTTTCTGCTTCACTGACATAGTCATTTTCAATGTTAAGTGTTTGTTTTAAGTCTGTTTCTCGCTCACAGTAACATATACAACCACACAACTTGGACACAAGCATAAAGTCTCAATCATTTATCATTGTTATGCCACACCACGATAGTGGAGGAGGCATTAAGTGTTACCCTTGTCCACCGTCCCGTCCGTCCGTCACAGACCTGAAACTTGGAATGTAGCTTCCTTATGCGGAGTAGATGTGCAATGTTTTTACTCAACCCCCGGGTCATGGATTATCTCCCTTTTTTCGAGATGATACATTAGTAACTACAAGTATTCATGTATACGTATATAAATATAATAGGCATACAGTATGTATATTTTTCAGAGTACGCAGGATCATGCAACATAAATCTTACCCACATGTATGGTCCGCTTACAGCTAACGGAGGAATCAACTCTATGCCTCCCTGTATTCCAGATGCTCCTGAATCGGTCAATGTGATCGGTAGTAGTCCATTCACAGCCAACGGGGTGAACCAGCTGACACTAACTTGTACGTTTGTGACTGGTAACCCGGGGTTGACGTCCATCAGTTGGAGTCGGACGTCCAGTACGGGCATAGTTACTCAGCCAGCGTCTACCCTGACCACCCTGGTGTTGACGCCCATGCGGGACGACGACAGCGACACCATCACGTGTACGGCCAACAACAGCGTCGGGGCGGTGACGAGCGGGCCGCTCACATTGGACCTCCAATGTACGTATGGCTTATAGTATTCTGTGTTTTAATGGAGAACAATATTGTTATATTGCATGGCCTTTTACCTGAATAGTTCACACTATTTCGTGTAAATGTTCAGAAACTCTACAATGCAGCTGATGGAGCAGATTATGTACTTACAGTTATTGCATAGACGGGATTTTGTATATCTGAATGACATTTGGCATGCCGCTATACTGACTCTTCATCAATTACGTGGCATTATAGTATAAAGTTATTTCATAGTTATTTGGCAAACAATCAAAACTATTGCCCCTCATTGTTGTGGATGACCAGGGGTACTATTACCAGAGGCCGAAGGCAATAGTTCATCGGGTCGTCAACAGCACCGAGGGGCAATATGCTTTAACTGATGTTAGAGTGATGGCTGATTAAACATTTTGGCCACGGTGTCATTGTGGGAAGAGGTGCGAAAAGTCTGAAATTCAAGATTGCGTCCAAGATGTCTGCCAATTTTGAGCATATGACCGTTAACTGAAAATGGGCATTGACAGAGCTTGCCATTTAGATTATTTGTTTTGCCGTTATTGTATTTGCCAGAAAGACCACTATGACATCCACTAATGAATTGAAATCAGCTGATACAATGCCAAGGTCATATTAAAGGTAAAATTGCAAAAACAAATATAAAAATACAATTCTACCTCATGAACTTATAATTGTTCGCCTTATGTTCATCAACAAAATAATATTTATGCTCCACCATCGAATTCTATAGTGGTCCACTACCACCCTGTGACACATTCACGATCGTCCCGCCACCGCTAAGCCCAGAGTCAAGATTACATACTTGGTGGTTTAATCGGTGTCAAAATGTGAACCTGCTGAAATGTTTGCTATAGTCTTCGGAAATGTATTTTTATGACAGAGTATGTGACATAGGGCAAAAAACAAATTGGTACCAATTGTTTTGGTCACCAGTTTGGCGGCCATCATGAATTTCAAAATGACCGATTAAAGAAAGACACACATACTCTATTTTCACACATTTTTGACCACAAGTTAGACAAATTATTTATGGGATATATACGTATACAAATGAAGTAGTAACATTTATGTTCAATAACAGATATGTGTGTCATTTTGAAAATGGCTCCCTTAACACTACATTGTGTGCTATTTTCATTTGAATGATGTGTTCAATGCATGGACGCTGTCTGAGTGGTTTATGTCCGACTGGTTGTCATCTCAGTTACTGCAGTGGATACCTTGTAATGATGTGTTCAATGTATGGACTATGTGTGTGTGGTTTATGTCCGACTGGCTGTCATGACAGTTACTGCAGTGGACACCCTGTAATGGTGTTTTCAATGTATGGACTATGTCAGTGTGGTTTATGTCTGACTGGTTGTCATCTCGGTTACTGCAGTGCACACCATGAAATGTTCAATGTATGAACTATGTGTAGTTTATGTCTGGCTGGCTGTCATATCAATTACTGCAGTGCACACCTTGTAATGTTCAATGTATGGACTATGTCTGTGTAGTTTATGTCTGACTGGCTGTCATGTCAGTTACTGCAGTGCACACCTTGTAATGTTCAATGTATGAACTATGTCTGTGTGGTTTATGTCTGACTGGTTGTCATCTCTGTTACTGCAGTGTACACCTTGTAATGTTCAATGTATGGACTATGTCTGTGTGATTTATGTCTGACTGGCTGTCATGTCAGTTACTGCAGTGCACAACTTGTAATGTTCAATGTATGGACTATGTCTGTGTTGTTTATGTCTGACTCGTTGTCATCTCTGTTACTGCAATGCACAACTTGTAATGTTCAATGTATGGACTATGTCTGTGTGTTTATGTCTGACGGTTGTCATCAATTATGCAGTGCTCAACTTGTAATGTCAATGTATGGACATGTCTGTGTGGTATGTCTGATGGCTGTCATCAGATACAGTATCACCTTGTAATGTTCAATGTATGAACTATGTCTGTGAGGTTTATGTCTGACTGGTTGTCATCTCTGTTACTGCAGTGCACACCTTGTAATGTTCAATGTATGGACTATGTCTGTGTGATTTATGTCTGACTGGCTGTCATGTCAGTTACTGCAGTGCACACCTTGTAATGTTCAATGTATGGACTATGTCTGTGTTGTTTATGTCTGACTCGTTGTCATCTCTGTTACTGCAATGCACACCTTGAAATGTTCAATGTATGGACTATGTCTGTGTGGTTTATGTCTGACTGGTTGTCATCTCAATTACTGCAGTGCACAACTTGTAATGTTCAATGTATGGACTATGTCTGTGTGGTTTATGTCTGACTGGCTGTCATGTCAGTTACTACAGTATACACCTTGTAATGTTCAATGTATGGACTATGTCTGTGTGGTTTATGTCGGACTGTCCGTAATCTCAGTTACTGCAGTGGACACCTTGTAATGCTTGTAACGATGTGTTCATTGTATTGACTGTGTGGTTTATGTCTGACTGGCTGTCATCTTAGTTACTGCCATGAACACCTTTTAATGATGTGTCCAACGTGCGGAGTATCTCTGTGTGGTTTATGTCTGACTGGCTGTCGTCTCAGTTACTGCCATAGACACCTTGTAATGATGTGTTGAATGTATGGACTATGTCTGTGTGTTTTATTTCTGACTGTCTATCATCTCAGTTACTCCCATGGATCCCTTGTAATAATGTATGCAATATATGGACTATGTCTGTATGGATTACTCCTGACTGGCTGTCATCTCAGTTACTGCCGTGGAGACCCAGTAATGTTCAATGTATGGACGACTATGTCTGTTTAGTTTATGTCTGACTGGCTGTCATCTCAGGTACTGCCATGGACACCTTGCTATTGTTCAATGTATGTACTATGTATGTTTAGTTTATGTCTGACTGGCTGTCATCTCAGTTACTGCAGTGGACACATTGTACTGATGTGTTCAATGTATGGACTATGTATGTGTGGTTTATGCCTGACTGGCTGTCATCTCAGTTACTGCAGTGCACACCTTGTAATGTTCAAAGTATAAACTATGTATGTTTGGTTTATGTCGGACTGGCTGTCATCTCTGTTACTGTAGTGGACACCTTGTGTTGACGTGTTCAATGTATGAACTTTGTGGTTTATGTCTGACTGGCTGTCATCTCAGTTACTGCCATTGACACCGTGTAATGATGTGCTGATGTGTACTGCAGTGGACACCCTGTAACGTTCAATATATGAACTATGTATGTGTGGTTTATGTCTGACTGATTATCATCTCAGTTGCTGCAGTGGACAGATTGTAATGATGTGTTCAATGAATGGACTATGTATGTGTGGTTTATGCCTGATTGGCTGTCATCGCAGTTACTGCAGTGGACACCTTGTAATGTTCAATGTATGGACTATGTCTCTGTTGTTTATATCTGACTGGCTGTCATCTCAGTTAATGCAGTGGACACATTGTAATGATGTGTTCAATGTATGGACAATGTCGTTGTGCTGTCAGCACAGTTACTGCAATGGAATCCTTGTAAAGATGTGTTAAATGTATGAGCTATGTCTGTATGGTTAATGTCTGAATGGCTGTTATCTCAGTTACTGCAGTGGACACCTTGTAACGATGTGCACAATGTACGGACTATGTATGTGTGGTATATGTCTGACTGGCTGTCATCTCAGTTACTGCAATATACACCTTGTAATTATGTGTTCAATGTATGTGCTATGTCTGTGTGGTTAATGTATGACTGGCTGTTATCTCATTTACTGCAGTGGACACCTTGTAATGATGTGTTCAATGTTTGGACTATGTCTGTTTGGTTTATGTCTGACTGGCTTTCTTCTCAGTTACTGCTATGAACATCTTTTAACGATGAGTTGAATGTATGGACTATATCTGTGTGGTTTATGTCTGACTGGCTGTCATCTCAGTTACTGCAGTGGACACCTTGTTATGATGTGTGCATGTATGGACTCTGTCTGCGTGGTTTATGTTTGACAAGTAGGCTGGAAATGGTACAACTACACAATCTCGCGCTTGCAGATGACGTCATTTGTTACGTTTTATGGCTCAATATATCATCTTGTAAAATTACAAGTCCCACATCCAGTTGTTTAAACCCTTTCTAGTGATTTTGTGCTGCAGTGCTCGGGATGATATGTTTATTTTATTATTCTTTGTTGATTGCTTCACAGCTTAGAAACCGGCGTACTATTATTAAAGAAACAGATTATCTGCACATTCATCGTTCTGAACTTTCGGACACCTTTTATACTGTCAAAATACCCACAAAGAAACAAAGTAAGGACATCTTTTTATACGACTGTTTTCAAAAAAACGGTAGGTATCATGTTTTACCGCGGGGCGGATTGGCGGGTGGAGGACAGAAAAACTGCATAGTTCGTGTACACAACTCCTCTGAAACCGGTCAGTCAATCGATCTGAAACTATACACACGTCTTTTACATGTGAACCGTGATGTTTTTATGCCGAACACATATCACCTTTTTAACTTATGGATTTTTTTCTAATTTTGTGTGTACACTTCTATATATACTACATAGTTTGTGTGCATAACTCCTCTGAAACCGTTCAGTTAATTGATCTGAAACTATATGCACGTCTTCTACACGTATTGAAGATGTGCACCTTAGTGTTTTTATGCCGGAAAAATATTTTTTAGCAAAAATATCACTGTTTTAACTTATCAATTTTTTCTACAGTTATGTATTGAATTATATATAGGGTATAGAGCTTACGTACACAACTCCTGAAACCGTTCGGTCAATCGATCTAAAACTATACACAGGTGTTATACACATATTGAAGATGTGCACCTTGGCGTTTTATGCCGAAAACATATTGTTAACACAAATATCACTTTTTTTTTTAACTTATTCAGTTTTTTTACATTTTTGTATTCAATTCTATACAGGGTACAGAGTTTGTGTACACAACTTCTCTGAAGCCGTTCTGTCAATCGATCTGAAACTATACACATGTCTTCTACACATATTGAAGATGTGAATGTTGGTGTTTTTATGCCGAAAATAATATTTTTCCAAAAAAAATATCACCTTTTTAACTTAGCCATTTTTTCTACATGTTTGTATCCAATTATATATAAATTCTACTTTACACATCTCTACATAAATTAGTTAACCTGTTTTCACATCAAGACGAATACATAATGCTATAGATTTTCAAACTCTCATTAGCCTTGTTGACAGCTTCACATTTCTGCATTTTCGCTGTCTGGCCCATCTTTGACGAGCGTATTTTGTGACTAACGGTACTCGTGTTCAATATTTGGCCAACAACATGATCAACATGCGTTGCTTTCATACCGATTATATCAGAAATGTTTAACCACAAACTCCAAATTTGTGTTCTATTGATTCGGAGACATAATTATATCAATCTGCTGATGCCGATAGAATACCTGAAATGCATTTACCTGTTCCTACATTTAAGACATTATAATCCATACACTTACGAGATTTTCTGCGATTACTGAAATCGGAGATTACACGCATGGCGCGCCATTTGATTGGATAGCCATTTCCCGCGATGTGTCAAAATCCTCTACGACATGTGTCTCAGCAATGAACGTTGCGCTGTAAAGTTGTACACACAATGTGTAACCAAATTTCTCTGCTTTCAGAGCTCGACGATCTATCCGAGACTATTTGACATTTTCAGATGATATATAAATGTTTGAGTTGCATTGGCGGTTCATGTACAATGCATTAATCTAAACAAACAATTTGGGATCGGTTTTATTGTCAAACCACCAAATACATATACCGAAATAACCGATAAAACACCGAAATACAAAGCGTTCTTCAAGTACCTGTGGTCCGAAGATGCATTTTGCAGAAAACAGCTGAAATATATCAATTACTATTCTATGAATATTACCGTATCGTTTTCTTGGCTATAATTACATGCTGGTCGGCTAGTTTTCATATTTGTTTGTCGGCTTTCAATGTCGTAAACATCCAGTCACGGAAAGTGCATGCTTGGCCGTACCACGCCCCCTCAGGAGTGAGTAGTGACGGAACACTATGTAACGCCATGGCTGTCTTATATGATGATACAGTATTTTATGCAGTACTGACGTCAATATATGAGCTCATTATGTATTTATATTGAGTCAAGATGCCTATATATCATATCATTATGTCTAAATATTCGGTCAAACATTCAATATATCATACCAGTATGTCCTTATATTGAGTGAACCGATGCCCTTAATATGACCATGACCTTTTGGCATTCACAACTTTGCTTTTGAACACTGAGAATTGTGTATTAGAAGTTTGCGGAGTTTCTCAATTCTGGCATAACTACTACATGTATATATGTCTAAGGATTACTTTAATATTTCAGTACATAAAACTTGTGCACAAATGTCAGACATCCATGCTGCAGTTAATATATCCTTGACCTTTCGACCTTCACAAGTGTGCTTATGAATACATGCACTTGTCACTATTGGTTCATTAAGTTTGCCAACATTTCTTCAATCTGCCACCGGGGGCATTCGTGTGCCTAAAGGACACATTTTCTTGTTGCTGTAGATATGTATGTACTTGCTTGTAGGCTACCCAGATAACGGAATCCAGATAACTATACTGAACCAAATAAAGGAACTGAAACATGAGTCTGGCTTAGTAATTACTTCAAAAAGACAATGTTAATGTATTGTTCACGTAGATTCATACGTAAGATATATATTTTTATTTATTATATAACGTGTAAATAAAACTTGTCATTTGCTGAATACCATGATTACGCAAAACAAAAAGGGTCGCGGAAACGCGCGAAGCCTTCCACCGATTGACGAAGCCCTGGATATTCAGCACGCATATGGGCGAATGTTTGTTGGCTAGGCATATTCCAGTGTCACACCAACTTCAGCTGGATACATGTGTGGCTTTGTCTTTGTAATCGGTGTAGACACACACCATCTTGCTCATCAGAGCAGTCTGACGAGGGTCTGCACTTTTCGCCAATCGGTGAAATTTCGTCATTCCTTTATGAAGTGGTTATATAATAAAACAAATATGTGTTTTGCTGACGTTGTTGAGTCTGTGTGTCTAGTGTACATGTACATCCAGGTTAATCTGACCATCCAATTATTCTGAGCAGGATCTGCATTGTCCCCCACTCTGTCTCAGACAGTGAATAACCATTGATCTCTGAAGTGGTTGTTTATAATAACAAATCTGTTTGGTTGAAGGTGATGAGACTTTGCGACTACTGTAGACCCAGTGTATCATGTGCATCCTAGTAGTCTGGTCAGGGTCTACACGGTTCGCCATTCAGTCAGACAAGCACCGGTCCTGCTAACAAAGGTATACATACTTTTATATGACGGGGAATGGGCTGTGCCGCCTTTGAGTCTAGTGTAGATCGAGAGTACATGCATCATGCAGCAGCGCATATGAGCAGGCTGGTCAGGGTAATCACAGTTCGCCACTCAGTGACATTGTGACATTTAGCCCTGAAGTTGCTATATAATACGAGATGGCCGCGGCCCGCATGTCGAGCCCGCCGAGGCATTTGATGGTCTCAGAGTGTATTTATTTGAAGTTTGATTTAAGGGTTGTGTAGACATAAGGCATGTAAAATCTTCTTTAGCACAAACTTTAGTCATTTGACATTGATCTTGGGCATGTGGGCCACATGGGTGGGCTATAAAATGAAAATATGGATGATGAAGTGTTGTGGAGATATAAGGTATGTAAAAACTTTAATACAAATTTCAAAGTAATTTGATCTTGACCTTGGGCACATGGACCACATGGTCAGGCTATGGAATGAAAATATGGATGATGAAAAGGAAGCATTGGAAGTTGGAAGTAAATTGGAGTAACAATTTTTGAGATATACGGTATGTACAAACTTTAACGCATATTTCATAATAACGCAAACTTCTAAGTAATTTGGCTTTGACCTTGTGGCACAGGGGCCGCATGAGTGGGACACAGAATGAATATATGGATGATGCCCAATAAGCATAACAAGTTTCAAGCAAATCTGACTTACGGTTACAGAGATAGTAGCTATGTGAAAACTTTAACGCAAATTTGGTCAGAAACTTTAACGCAAACTTCTTAGTCATTTGACCTTGACCGTGGGGCACAGGGACATGAGTGGGACACAAAATCAATATATTGATGATTTTCAATAAGCATATAAATTTCAAGCAAATCCGACTTTCGGTGACAGAGATAGTAGGTATCTGAAACTTCAAAGCAAATTTTGAAGAAAAAAAATTAACGCAAACTTCTAAGTCATTTTACCTTGACATTGTGCACAGGGTGAGTGGGACACAGCATGAATATATGGATGATGACTAATAAGCATATGAAGTTTGAAGTCAATGTGACTTAATACTGCAGAGATATAAGATATTTAAACAAACTTTAACGCATAATTCGGACGGACGGACGGACGGACGGACATAACGGACGGACGCAAGCACGCACGGACGGACGCACGGACGGACGGACGCACGGACACCCGGACGTCATTGTCATCATTATGTCTCGCTTTCCGCAAGCGGGCTCGACAAAAACAAAATCGCCTCGGTCAATATTCATTTTTCTGGTGCCTATCATAATCATATACACCAGTCCAGTCTTGATATATAATACCGGACACTCACGGAGGGGTGGAAATAGAACATGTATTGTAGTTGTATAACTGATGAGTATAAGTATACCACACCATACTTATACATGTGTAATGGAGGAGCACATGTGAAAGTCTCGGACCTAGGGCCCGGCCATAAATGACCACGGACGGACTTACGAACGGAATTTCAAGAGAATTGATGAAACATATCCCATTGAAATGAAACTAATGTGTATCTTTACTGCACCTTTCAATGTCTTCAGAATGTGTCAAGTCACCCCGGTGTTGCATGCCAGCTTCAACCCCACCTACTCCTTCACTTGAGTGAAATACACTAGTAATGACACACTAAAACGGAACCATACATTGTCAAGTATAATAATTATGTAGATCAATACAATATATTTATGAAATCACCACCATAACGTCAATTCATTTCCAGATGCTGAACCCTCCCCTCCCCCTCCCGCCCCCACATACACTAGTATTGAAAACAACAATTTAAAGAGGAAACAAATACAAGTATCAAATAACTTATGTAACTATCTATAAAACAAACGATTACGGTGAAATTCACCCCACCGCGACGCCAATTAATTTCCAGATTAATGCCAACCATGCCCCCACCCCTCCCCTCCCCCAACCCACCCCCGTTCCAGCCATATGAACTAAACAGTCGGCGGGGAATTAGGCCGCAATTCGTCTATTTACTATTCAATGGCACACATTCCGTCTGGTGATACACAGTTCAAATTCAATAAGTTTTCATCTCATTATCTTACGATTGTGGAGAAATCAACGAGTATGTAAGGTCGTAGAGCCAATTCTGACACACAATCAATCAATCCAGTCCAGCAGCGTACATGCTTTACTCCACGCGACTCTGAATCAACTCAACTGAGACGCAACTGAGTAATCAAATATTTACATTCATCCAAATTGCAGTCAATCGGTCAATAAATGCGCGTACATGTAGTTAATACCGATTGTAGACGCCATTATTACATAGGCGGTTTACTCATGAACCTTGTCAGCCGCCATATTGTCAGTACCGCAGCCGTTAATGGTCGGCTGCTGCTGGTTACCACATTAGATGCTGTCGGGGTATACACGATAGATACCAGTGGGAACAAAATAGAGGCCGCGTAGCACAGCTGGGGAACATAATAGAGGCCGGGAACATAATAGAGGCCGGGAACAGAATAGATGATGCACACACGTAATCCTGCGTTACAGACAGAAGTGGTGGTCGGGGGGGGGGGGGGGGTGTAGTGTAGTCATAGCCAAAAACTGGTGGTGGTGGTGATACACATTGTTCCCACTGTGGGATATAGACCGGAACTTTTAGGACGCCAAATGAAGATGACTGGTGCATATATGGCAATAAATCATGGCAGATTCCCTGGTAGGCTGGTGTGCGTGGGGAATCAATGTTTTGTGTCCCCGGTGGTGGTGCGGAGTACAGTGATAAATTACTGATGAATTACTGTATTGAACACACATGTATATGCACTGTGATACAGTACTTCACAATCCTGTTTTAAATTGTTTCTGTATTGTAAAACTGAAAATTTATTCATTTTGAAAAACTTAAAATTGTGGAAGATGATCGAAATGAAAACCGGATGTTTACATGCGAAATGAACCGGTGCATAGGTATATTTTAACCGCACGATGACCCACTGTATATTCATACCATATCCGTACGGATATATCGTATATACGAACGGATATCGTATGTTTGTATAATATTCGTATAGTACGTTTGTATAATGTAAACAAACTGTACTATACGATGATACGGTAAGTTTTTACCGCAAATAGCGAAAGAATGACCGCACAAACGGTATCGCGAAAGAATGACCGCACAAACTGGACCGCGAAAGAATGACCGCACAAACGGTATCGCGAACGAATGACCGCAAAAAAGGGACCGCGATTGGACCGCAATTAGACTGCAATTCCAGAGGGGACGAATTGCAATTCAAGGACCGCTGGATTGCAATTCTTGGTAAGAGAATCGCAGGCGGGAGTGTACATGAGTGCGCAATTTGCGCTACACTGGTCAAAAATCCGATAAACCCCATTTATCCACTGCCACATATCATGTCTACGCTACATCACAGATGGGCCTGGGCCAACAGCCTCGAATTCAGGACCAGTCGTGGGAGGGTCAGTAGCAGCACTGATTGTCATCGCTCTCGTTGTTGGCCTCGCTGTCCTCCACAGAAAAGGATACTCCATCAAGACGCCATGTGAGTTATGTGTTATACATGCGGGATACTCCATCATGGAGCCATGTGAGTTATGTGTTATTCATACGGGGTACTCCAACATGTGAGTTATGTGTTATATATGCTATTATGAAGTCATGTGAGCTATGTGCTATACATGCGGGATACTTCATCATGGAGCCATGTGAGTTATGTGTTATACATGGTGGGGTACTCCATCATGAAGCCATGTGAGTTACGTGTTATACCTGCGGGGTACGCCATCATGAAGCCATATGATTTATATGTTATGCATGCTGGATACGACACTACAACATGAAGCTATGTGAGATATGTGTGGCACATGCGGGATACTCTATCATGAAGCCATGAATAAATGTTATCATTTCAGCTGGGGTATCCGCATCTGCACTGATCAGGACCAGCACTGTTTGTTCTTCCATCAATGAAACACCCGGCATGCTTCTAGCAAGCAGCATAGATCGTTGAAAAGCTACAGGAGTGTACTATTTTACCAGAACTTACACTGGTCACAAATCATAAAGGCCTCATTAAAAATGTATCATTAATTGCTGTTGTATTGTAAATTCCACAGGTAAGAAGAAGAACAAGTACAGGTGAGTCCAGTAGACTAAGTCAATGTTTCCCTAAGTACCAACGGCTTTTCTCCAACGGACAATACAGACGCTCGCTAAAACAACGTGTACATTGAACTGATTTCATTTCGGGGTTTGCACTCGATACTTTATGGAAAGAGAACAGTATATTCACTATGTCTTGGGCGTAAGCCACTATTTTCTTACTATATATATCGATAAAACATGTGTCTTTATTTATGATTTAAATATGACAAACAATTAAATGCCACTTTAAACATGTAATACCTGTCAGATTCAAAAGAGTTTCGCATCATTCCAGGCTTGGTAATTATAGAACATTTACCTTTCATTTCAGCGATCATACGTATGAAAACAGTATGGATGCCCGTAGTCAACATGGTAGGTAACACAAATCTAACAGCCGAAATGATGTAGAGCAACTATGCCCCTGGATGTCACTGGATGAGAAAAACTTACACTGTGTGCGACCATCATAGCCTGCCCATTTGCTTGGCCATGCCGTAAATGTAGTACCGTCCATTTTCTCGGTCGTATGCCAATATGTGGTGACTGGACTTGTACTGTTTATTGCCTTAATCAACAATAACCTAACGATATACCTATCATTTTAGCTAGTATATGTTCGAATTCGAAAACTACTGTCACCACGCTGGCGTCGTTTATGCTGTCGTTCAGATTATTTAACAACTACTTGTCATTTGTCATTTGATAATACAGTCCAACTTGCATCATTCAACAGACGCCACCGAATGAGATAACGGTTATGCAACTAAATCCTTAATTGACGATTTCCTTCCACAAATGCTAGCCTGTTAATGAGCAATACCCAGTACATCCACATTGCATCATTCACCATGACCCACATACCTCCATGTTTGCTTAAACAATATCGTCTACTAGAATGACGTGCTATTTAATCATACCTAGCAGCAATCCAGTTTCGTCAATCAAATCATGCTGGACAAGGTGGTCACGTTTAAGGGCCATTGAGTGCAAAAGTGTCAATATTTATTCTCTAATTGTGGTATTTTAATATATTTCGACCATCTTGAATGTATCGGAATTCGTAACGATAATAACATCGTACAAACGTGAACTGATATGTACACCGTGTGTTGCATAATAGTGTTTATCTGGATTGTATTTCTAAATCATAAATGTTTTCTCATGCCGTATACCTATGCATGGTTCATCCAATGCCTATCAATTGGCTGTCTTAAATGTAAGTAAGACTGCATAGATTGGTTGATAAACGTTTATATATATAACTGGAAACGTGATTAAGGACCCGTTTTATACCTGATCATCGTTTGATTCAAAGAGAATAGCTTCGTAAATGTGATAGAAGATAAGTACAACATATATGTGAATACTGCCTCGTTACTGTATCATATACGGCACATGGAGAAGCCAAGTCGGCTGGCTTTGAGTGTTCCAGTCATCAGCCAATGTTCGTCAGTTTTCTGAACAGGTTTCTGCCTGTATTTTTAACAACATGAACCATGAACCACCATTATAAGTAAGCCTCATACAAAGACAATCGGACAGTGTATCGCATTTACTTGGCAAACCACGCAACACGTACCATATATATCCACTACTGTACTCTGTTATTATCTGTCAAATCCAGTGACATGGAAGCAGTTACATGAGTGTATTGTCCCTAGTGTCTACTCACCTACTATGCAAGTAAATATGTATTTACCTGTGGGCAATGTGTACACTAACATGGGCTGTGCATAAAATTGAAAAGTTCGCATATCAACATTTATTTTAAGATTGATGGGACAAATGCTCAGATATATCATCGTTTGTATAATTTGCCGACATACTATGTATAGCTAGCCGTTGTCATATATGTATATTATGTATTTCACCAACTTCTATTTGGTACACTCTCATATTATTTGCTGTATGTGTCGTACGCACGAAGTGGTGAAACTGTCCGATGGCTTGTACATACAAAGATGGCGGAGATGGCAACCCAATGCTCCATAAAGTATACAGTAGCAAGACAATATTCACATATGTTATATTTAACATATCATGTCACTCTTATGAAGCAAGTATCATTAAAGTCAAATGTATATATCTATGACCTAATACCTTAACACCAATGTATGGTCATCGTAAAGTTACTAGATATGTTGAAAAATAATGAACTGACGTCACTACATAATACTGAAAGTGGGTATAATTTGGGCAGGTCTCGGAGCCTTGCACAAATCACAGATTGGTAAACATACGTTGAGACGTGGCATATGATATATACGTCAGAAGTACAGAGGCGGAGCTGTTGTACAACTTTTGTAAAATCCTAAAATACCAAATCAGTCCTGGATTAGAAAGTTGAGAAGCAACAGCTCTGAAATATTATGCAATAAGCAAAGGGTTGCTTTTGGCAGCAATGTTGGTCAAATTTAAGTATATCATCCGAAAGAAATTAAGAAGCAATTAATTATAAGCCCACCATGTAGTTTATTTCTGGATAATCTGGACTCCGGACATGTTTTGCGCAATTCACGTCGGTGTCGCACATGTCCCCTCAACACCTTAGAAGGTGTAACACAATTACTTGTCCCACCCATCGGCTAGTCTGCACATTGTATAGATAATCCCATGCTCGTGTCTTTTAATATCCAGTTTATCAGGCAAGGCTAGGAAACGTGTAGGAATTCAAAGGAATTTGTACCATTTCCAAGCCGAGCCTGATATATTTGATATCAAAATACACTAGCATTGTATACTATTGATCAGGTAACATTTTTGGCTACAACAATGTCAATTATGGCGGGGTTTCTTTCGTGAAAATAACGTGGAATTGTATCCGTTGCGTAATTCCGCTGACGTAATCCGGTAACGTCATGTGACCCCGTTCGACCTATGACATTTAGTTTTCAATTTATTTTAACCAGGATATGCCTGGTACAGCAATATTTTATCAATCAGTACCGGTACGTATTAGGCCAAGAAGAAGTTCGTTCCCTGATAAATGAACGTACATGTACGTGCCATACTAACGATATGCAAAACGGTGCACTAAGTGTTATTTGTGTTTCAGCAATGTTTCAAGTCCAGGCAGCGTCCATGGCACTGCATGGAGGGTAAGGCAACGGTTAACCAACCAATATTTGACTATAACTGGATAAATGGGGTTTATGGGATGTGTGACCAGTGTAGTTACTGCTCAAATAGGACAGCCCTGTAGCCTGATAAGGATCTATATTGCTTGTTAGAAACATAACGGGGGTTTCCTTGATGGAATGGCGAACAATGCAAAACATGATAAGACTGTGCGGATGCACAGGCTGATCTGAATCTACAAATATCGTATTGCCATTGTTTCCAAATACATGAATACTGCGATTGAAACCAAGCAGCATGATTGACTGATCAGGCTCAGCCAAGGCAAATACTTGATTACGAGCTGAGATTGCCAATATACGTTCAGAAACGTTAACCACAGGGTAAGACTAACGCAGGCAGGTGTGTAGTCAACATGTAGTATATCGCAAATCACATAATTATACACGTAGTATATCACACATAACATGTACATGTAGTATATCACACATCCTATATACATGTAGTATATCACACATCCTATATACATGTAGTATATCACACATCATATATACATGTAGTATATCACACACCCTATGTACATGTTGTATATCACACATCCTATATGCATGTAGTTTAATCACATCATATACACGTGTATACACACCTTATTATAACATGTTAGTTATCACACCATCCCTATATACATGTTAGTATATCACAATCCTTATTACTGGTAGTTATTACACACCTCCTATTTAAATTGTTTTGTATATCACACATCATATATAACATGTAGTATATCACACTCCCTATATACATGTAATTATACCAATTCATAAATACATGTAGTATATCCACAATCCTATATACATTGTTGTATATCACACATCCTATATACTGTAGTATATACCCCTCCCTATATCTTGGGTATATCCAACACTCCTAAATGCAGTAAGTTTTATAAAACAATCATATATACATGTAGTATATCACACAATCCAATAAACATGTGTATATCAAAACATTTCATATTTTTACGTAGTTATATCACACATTCATAATATCATGTAGTATATCAAACATCCTTTATTACGTGTTAGTATATCACACATCCTACATACCTTGTAGTATATCACACATCCTATTGCATGTGTATATCACATCCTTATACATGTTAGTATATCAATTATTATACATGTAGTATATCACCATCCTATATACAGTAGTATACCACACATCCTATTACATGTGTATTATACACAATCCTATATACATGTAGTATTTACCACATCCTATTACATGTAGTTATACTACACAATCATATAAAGTAGTTATACAACAATCCTATATACATGTAGTATATCACACATCCTATTACATGTAGTATATCACCATCCATATACATGTTGTATAACACAACTTCCTTATATACATGTTGTATATCACACATCCTATTAAATGTAGTATATCACAATCCTATATACATGTAGTATATCCCACAATCCTATATTACATGTAGGATATCACCACATCCTATATACATGTGTTATATACAATTCCTATTATACATTGTAGTATAATCACACATTTCCTATTCATGTAGTATATCACACATACTATTTAAATGTAGTATATCACATCCTATATACATGTAGTATACCAACACATTCATTTTATACATTGTAGTATACTACACATCATATTATACATGTAGTATCACACATCTATATACATGTAGTATACCACACATCCTAATACATGTAGTATATCACACATCCTATATAAACGTAGTATCCACACCTCCTAAATATTATGTAGTATCACACATCAATATATACTTGTAGTTTATACACATCCATATACATGTATATCACACATCCTATTATCATGTAGTGTAACCACACCATCCATGTAGTACATGTTGTATAACACACCTCTATATACTATTACAGTAGTATATCACAATAATCATATACATGTTAGTAATATCAAACACCTCTATATGTACAGGTTGTATATCACTCATAACCTATATAACATGTAGTATATCACACATCCTATATACATGTAGTATATCACACATCCATTTTATATACATGTTAGTATATCACACATCCTATAACATGTAGTATATCACACATCATATACATGTAGTATATTCAACACATCCTTTATATCATGTAGTATATCACACATCCATATATACATGTAGTATATCTACACATTCATATATACATGTAGTATATCACATCTATATACATTGTAGTTTATATAACAAACATATACATGTAGTAGTATCACATCATATTATACATGGTAGTATATCACATTCATCATATATACATGTATTATATCACACATCATATACTAACGTTGTATATCACAGTCCATATATAGCATGTATTATATACACATCATATATACATAGTAGTATATCACAAATCATCATCCTACATACGTATATGCCACATCATTTATACATGTGTTATCACAACATACCTACATACATGAGTAAATTCCACACATCATATATACATGTTAGTATGTCACACATCATATACATTGTAGTGTATCACACATCCAATATGCATGTAGTATATCACACATCCAATATACATGTAGTATATCACACATCATATATACACGTAGTATATAACACATCATATATACATGTAGTACATCACACATCCTATATACGTGTAGTATATCACACATCACATACATTCCCGCTTGCGATTCTCTTACCAAAAATTGCAATCCAGCGGTCCTTGAATTGCAATTCGTCCCCTCTGAAATTGCAGCATAATTGCGGTCCAAACGCGGTCCCGTTTTTGCGGTCATTCTTTCGCGATACCGTTTGTGCGGTCATTCTTTCGCGGTCCTGTTTGTGCGGTCATTCTTTCGCGATACCGTTTGTGCGGTCATTCTTTCGCGGTCCAGTTTGTGCGGTCATTCTTTCGCGATACCGTTTGTGCGGTCATTCTTTCGCTATTTGCGGTAAAAACTTAGCGTTACTGGTACCAAACGCGGTCTCTGCTGCTGTCTAGCGGTCTAGCGGTCAAGGTTTCGCCGTACCGGTGAATTCAAATAGCAGGCTATTTTCGCATATTTTCCTTTAGTTTACCGACAAAAACAGCCTATGTAGGTGGAATTTAAATTACTATATTGCATTACGCCTTGAATATACAGGTAACATGGATGTATTGACACATGGTTTACCATAGCAAGGTCTGCGCTTCTTGCTTCTTTATTCCGCCTTTGTCGAAACTAATGACCATCCGGTTATTGGTCTAATTTCATAAAAAATGTTAACTGCCATGAACACACATAAAGCGGATATAGCAATTTGACTTTAAGCAACGCAACATGATTCTAGTCATGCTACGGGTTATTTCATTAAATCAGATAGAGTATATTCAAAAATGGCTGAAATTATGCCAAGCTCAAATTGTGTAAACATTTTCCCGATAGGCGGCCATTACGTTGCCTTGATACGCAAGAGGGCAAACTTGATTAAGCTAAAATTGCGTTTGGAATTACTCGTCCAGCCGGCTATCGCACCAGGACTAGTATAGCACTCGATCAGTCGGCCATCGCACCATGACTAGTTTAGAACTTGACCAGTCGGCCATCGCACCACGACTAGTATAGCACTTGATCAGTCGGCTATCGCACCAGTACTAGTTTAGCACTTGATCAGTCGGCCAAGTCATCATGCGTTACAGACAGAAGTGGGGGGGGGGGTGTAGTGTAGTCATAGACAAAAACTGGTGGTGGTGGTGATACACAGTGTTCCCACTGTGGGAGATAGACTGGAACTTTTAGGACGCCAAATGTAGATGGCTGGTATGTGTGGGGGATCATTGTTTTGTGTCCCCGGCGGTGGTGCGGAGTACAATAATGAATTACTGATGAATTACTGTATTGAACACACATGTATATGTACTGTGATACCGTACTTCACAATCCTCAGTTTTAAATTGTTTCTGTATCGTAAAACTGAAAATTTATTAATTTTGAAAAACGTAAAATTGTGGCAGATGATCGAAATGAAAACCGGATGTTTACATTCGAAATGAACCGGTGCATCGTTATATTTTAACCGCACGATGACCCACTGTATATTCATACCATATCCGTACGGATATATCGTATATACGAACGGATATCGTATGTTTGTATAATATTCGTATTAGTACGTTTGTATAATGTAAACAAACTGTACTATACGATGATATGTAAGTTTGTACCGCAAATAGCGAAAGAATGACCGCACAAACGGTATCGCGAAAGAATGACCGCACAAACTGGACCGCGAAAGAATGACCGCACAAACGGTATCGCGAAAGAATGACCGCAAAAACGGGACCGCGATTGGACCGCAATTAGACTGCAAATTCAGAGGGGACGAATTGCAATTCAAGGACCGCTGGATTGCAATTCTTGGTAAGAGAATCGCAGGCGGGAGTCTAGTATATAACAATGATATATACATATTTAGTATGTCACACATTACATACACAACTACATGATTGCGAGCTGACATTGTCAATATGCATTAAGAAACGTTGACAACAGGGTTATATTAACGCATGCAGTTGTGTAGTCAAGAGTTGATCAATATACTCACCGATTATTGCCCAGTGCCAGATCAGACATACATCCAATATGCATGTAGAATATCACACATAGTATATACATGTAGCATATGCATGTAGTATATTACACATATACGTGTTGAACATCACAAATCCTACATACATAGTATATCATATCACACATCCTATATGCATGTAGTAAGTCACACATCCTATATATATGTAGTATATCAAACATACTATTTACGTGTAGTATATAACAATGATATGTACATGTAGTGTATCACACATCCTATATGCATGTAGTATATCAAACATACTATTTACGTGTAGTATATAACAATGATATGTGCATTTAGTGTATCACACATCCTATATGCATGTAGTATATCAAACATACTATTTACGTGTAGTATATAACAATGATATGAACATGTAGTATATCACACATCCTATATGCATGTAGTGTATCACACATCATATATACATGTAGTATATCACACATCCTATACATGTGTATAATCACACATCAATATACATGAGTATACTACACATTCCAATATTATGTAGTATATCACACATCCTGTATACATGTAGTATACACACATCATATACCATGTAGTATATCACACATCCTATATACATGTAGTATATCACACATCCTATATACAGGTAGTATATCACACATCATAAATACATGTAGTATATCACACATCCTATATACATGTAGTATATCACACATCCTATATACATGTAGTATATCACACATCCATATACACAGTAGTATATCACACCTATATACAGGTAGTAATACACACATAAATACATGTAGTATACCACACATCCATATACATGTAGTATATCACACATCCTATATACATGTAGTATATCACACACTCCTATACATGTAGTATATCACACATCATATACATGTAGTATCACTACATCATACTACTACATGTAGTTAGTATCACACTCATCCTATGTACATAGTATTCACACATCCAATATACATGAGTATATAACACATCCAATATACATGTAGTATATCACACATCATAAATACATGTAGTATATCACACATCCTACATACCGTGTAGTGTAGCTACACATCCTACATACATGTAGTATATCACATATCCTACATACAGTAGTATATCACACACACTATACATCAATATTATATTCACACATCCTACATACATGTAGTATATCACACATCCTATATACATGTAGTATCACACTCATATCACTACATGTATATATCACCACATCCACATACATGTAGTATATCACAACCATCCTATATACATGTAATATAACACATCCTATATACATGTATATCACATCATCCTAATACGTACATGTAGTATATCACACTCCTATATACATGTAGTTATATCACACACATTATACATGTAGTATATCACACATCTATATACATTTAGTTATCACACATCCTATATACATGTAGTATATCACACATCCTATATACATGTAGTATATCACACATCCTATATACATGTAGTATATCACACATCCTATATACATGTAGTATAACACACATCCTATATACATGTAGTATATCACACAGCATCAAATATACATGTAGTATATCACACATCCTATATACATGTAGTATATCACACATCCTATATACATAGAATATCACACATCCAATATTCATGTAGTATATCACACATACATATACATGTAGTATATACTCACACATCCATACATTTCAGTATATCACACATCCTATATACATGTAGTATATCACACATCCTAAATACATGTAGTATGCACAAATTACATCACACAACCTATATACATGTAGTATATCACACATAATATATACATGTATTATATAACAATCATATATACATGCAGTACATCACACAGCCATATACATCTAGTATATGATACATCCTATATACCTTTAGTATTTTACACATCTTATGTGCAGGTAGTACATGATACATCATATATACATGCAGTACATCTCATAGCATCTCTACATATAGTATATCATACATCCATATACGTGTAGTAAATCGCACATCCTTTATGCATGTAGTACATCGCTCAACCTTTCCATGCAGTATATCACACATCATATATAAATGTAGTATATCACACATCATATATACATGTAGTATATCACACATCCTACAAGCATGTAGTATATCACACATCCTATATACATGTAGTATATCACACGTCTAATATACATATAGTATATCACACATCCTATATACATGTAGTATATCACACATCATATATACATGTAGTATATCACACGTCTAATATACATATAGTATATCACACATCATATACATGTAGTAATCACACGTCTAATATACTGTATCACACATCCTATATACAGGTAATATATCACACATACACTATACATGTAATATATCATACATCCTATATACGTGTAATATATCACACATCATATATATATGTAGTATATCACACGTCTAATATACATGTAGTATATCACACATCCTATATACATGTAGTATATCACACGTCTAATATACATGTAGTATATCACACATCCTATATACATGTAATATATCACACATACACTATACATGTAATATATCATACATCCTATATACGTGTAATATATCACACATCATATATATATGTCGTATTTTATACGTATTATTTATTCTGTTTCAGCCCAGCCGCCATCTTACCGTACGAGTCGTTGACACCCACACGTGTGACGACTAGCACAACTTTCGATGAGCTGAATGTTTCTGGTATGTTTAAACCCAAATGTATTAGGTATGACCTGAGCTTTGCATTTGCCAAATATATATAGACTGAAACAAGTAACCATATCGTGCATGGACAACCTGCCCATATCCGGGTCACACATGGTTTAAAGTTGACGCTTTATTGTTTGAATTTCGTTACAGAAAATTCTGAGTTATATTACAGGAAATCAACCTTGTTTTGTTTCTTATTATGTGCCACAAAACTGATGAATAGAACACCATCCTCTTGTCTACTGATGCCACATTTTGCATTGTCTGATAAACGTGATATATGGCATGTGGGATACATCTGTTAACATTTATTTTAATTAACAGACGGAAAGCCTAGCCCAGTCCGCCCTTTGACACTTGTTATGTGCAAAGCTTCTGTATGGTCTGTTCATTCGCCAAGTTTTTTTTTCGGCTACCGGAAATAGATTATGCCATATTTTGAGACTTTTGCAATTTGTCAGACTGTTCAACCGTAATCGCTGCAGGCTTCATCTTGGTGTGTAGCTTCCGTATGATATGTAGATGCGCAACATTATTTTCGATGTTTTATTCAATATCAGGCTGATGGATTATCTGCCCACTTTTCGACTTAGAATTTCACAAGTTTGCATTGAAATTATAACTCGTAAAACTTTAAACCATAATAGCTGGAGGCTTGGTACTTGGAATTTAGCTTCTTTATGGTGTGTAAATGAGCAAAGTGTAATTTATTACTGCTTAGAATGTCCAAAATTTGAATGTCGGAAAGCGGTATGTGGGGCTGCCGTGTTCTATGAGCACATGTTCTAGTTTATGTATCTTCTGTTTCTAAACAACGACATAGAGAACATCATGCTCGTGTATTATGATATCATGTCCACCAAGCATGGCTAGGATACGCGTAGCTACTCCGAAGCTCGCCGAGGAATTGCTACAGTTTTCGAGTCGAGTATGATAAACTCGATATCAAACATACACTAGCATGTGTTCTATTTATCGAGTAACGTGTTACGCTACATAATTAACAATGGTGACGTAGGTTTCTTTGAAAAGAAAGCGGACTTGTTTATGTTGCGTCATTACACAGATGTCATTCGGTAACGTCATGTGATCTAGTTCGACCATTAAAACGTTAGTTTTCAATTCTTTGTAACCCGGGTATTCGCATCGGTTAGCTGCCTGATACGACATTATGTTATCAGCCAACACGTATTCTGTCAACACGGAGCTCGTTACCTGATAATTGTTTTGACAGCATAGGCGATTCTCATACAATGTCATGTTCACAACATACTGTTATTGGAAAATATTGACACTATGAAAAACAGCTAAGGACGAAATGTCAGCGTTATATTGATTAAGCCTGACATTCGTTCTATATATTTCCATTTCAGAGACAGCCCAGTCTGGTAATTCGTGGAGAGGAAGGTAAGTCAGTATGTGGTTCCTGATCGGTCAGTATCCTGCCTGGTGAAAGCAGACATGGGGCTTATGGCATGTGTGCATATTCAACCTGTTTATCTTCTAGCGCACTCCTGATAGCCTGATATGAGAAAGCCATTTGTCAGAATAATTACCGGTGTTTCACTGACTGTAATGAATAGTGTGCACCCTGGTCAGACTGCATGGAGGCATCGTCACAACATTGGTCACACATTCAAGCATAAGCCCAGTAGCTCGAGTCACAGCCACACTTCACTGGTATAGATCATAATGCGCCATAATAACTACCAGAATGGCTGACATTGTGGATACATCAAATGGGTATTTCGCCGACGGAATGGTTAACAATGAAACACTTGATTAGAATAGGCGGACAGTATCCTGATATGAAGCCTCGCCTGTACACAGTCAATATACTAAGGGAGCAATGTATCCGAGAGAGACAGAATATATATGGAAGCTAACACATTGGGCCATACAAATGGCAAGTGCACGGAAGCGCCTTCAGCGTCACATACAGACACGCTAGGACAATAATAGTATACAATTATATTGCGGACAGCAGACAGATAACATGTACTCAGGAATATTTAATTTGGCTGTTGTTGGCTTTCACATTATGACACATGGGATAATGCTAACTGGTTAAAAAGCTTTACAGCCCTCACATAAACCCGTAAAAACAGCAAGATATGCACTGCTGTTACTGTTGGTTCTACGTTTACTTTGCGAACCTACAGTTGGCCCTTAACCACATTAAATCATAAAACATATACAAACGTAGATAGTGTTTCGTAAATATTAAAAGGTCACACTCACTAACTTGTTTATCAGACTTAGCTTTGGTAAGATTTTAATATAGTGAAAATACAAGTGTTGTAGGGTCATTAGGTTCGCTACAGGGATATCACAACGACATCACAACAATTCCAGTTGCATATTTATTCAATGTCCAGTCTAGGATTGGGAGGTTGCCCGGTCAGCTCTGTAATTATATGAATAAGTTGTGCCAAGTTGTAATATGCGAAAGTGGTGTTTCGTCGACTGACTTTGCAAAAGTGACCCTTTTCATTTAGTGGTCAAATTACAGAGGCAACCGGGGAAATAACATGCATGAGGCCGTAATTACAATGATACAAGAAACAGCACACAACAATATATATGGAACAAATACAGGACGCCTACACGTATTCACGGAGAGGTTACCAGTGGGGTACACGTACATGTAACAATGCCCGAGTAAATGAAGCGCGACATCAATTTCTCACACAGACGTGGGTTATGGGACCAGTGTGGTCCCGGTAAGCCTGCGCAACCGCGCAGTCGGAACCGGGTCTTCACTGTACATACTTACATAAATGTTGCGAAGTAAATACTACATATTAAATAAAGTTAGAATTTCACAATTAAAATATAATTACTAGTAACTCGAAATTGCACAATTAAACTATAATTAATAGTAGCTACAAAGGAAAAGTACCTGTAATTATATTAATAAGTTGTGAAAAGTTGTTATCTGCGAAAGTGCAGTTTACAGTGGTGTTTCGTCGACTGACTTTGCAAAAGTGACACGGTATTAGTAGCATGCACGTGCAGGTGAGATAAATGCGCGCACATAAAGAAGACTGCGCATCTCAGATCGCATGCGCAAGGCGGCAAATAATACTACGCAAGGCGGGAAAGAATATGCTTAAGAATAAATAAGAAAGAAAGCAATGACATGAAATTAGTGAAATCAATTGTATAATAATACGACGAGTGACCTTTGAATGAGTATGATGCAACTGGCATGATATTATATAATAGGAATATATATTACTTATAGGTCTAATTATGGGATGAGCAAAATGCCCTGTGACACAAGTTTCCTGTGAGCTATTAAAACGTTTATTTTCCAAATTAACGATAGATCATGTAATCCTAAATCCTTCCCCCATGTTAAATTATAATAGCAATTGTTTTGTGGCGTTTGTTTGCAAAATAAAATCAACATTTTATCAAATTTAATTAAATCGCAAACAATGCTGAGGATGAAATTTTGTCTTATTGATGTACTGAACGTCCATATATTTAAATATGCGGTTTTATTTAATGTGTTAAATAGCCAAAGGCAAGTCGGCAGAATAATGCATAAGGAACTGTAGTGTCAATCAACATACGTCGAACCATACTCGACCACGACAACACTACAACAGCGGCATTATAAACTATACATATCACCAACTGTCGCCCACACCCGGCAACCACAACACTACCACAGCGGCATTATAAACTATAAATATCACCAACTGTCGATCCATGCTCGACAACCACAATACTACAACAGTGGCATTATAAAATATACATATCACCAATTGTCGATCCATACTCGACAACCACTACACTAAATCTACGGCATTATAAACTATACATATCACCAACTGTCGATCCATACTCGACAACCACAAGACTACAACAGTGGCATTATAAACTATACATATCACCAACTGTCGATCCATACTCGACAACCACAATACCACAACAGCGCCATTATAAACTATACATATCACCAATGTTCGATCCATACTCGACAACCACAACACTAAACCAGCGTTATTATAAATTATACATATCACCAACTGTCGATCCATACTCGACAACCACAACACTACAACAGCTGCATTATAAACTATGCATATCACCAACTGTCGATCCATACGGGACAATCACAAAACTGCAACAGCGGCATTATAAACTATATATATCATCAACTGCGATACCCTAATGCTCGCATAACCATGCTATATTTTTGCTACATAATTACAAACGTAATGGACGTATTTCTGTTGGCGGAATTCCGTTTCAGCGGTGCAGGGCCGTATGAATCTCTGGAACCGAGACGAGACGAGAACGCATCTACTTACAATGAATTAACACTGCATGGTAAGTAGGCTAAGTTCAGTACAGGCGCCGTGTGCCACATCCATAACATTGTGTACAGCTGGCACCGAATGGGTTGTCTGAATTATTAACCTCTTGGTCAAGCTTCAGCTCCTGTTGTCGCCATGTTATCTTCCCGTAGATAATTTCGACGGGTGAGTGCAGAAATGTGCCAACAACACATTTGGTCAAAAGTCACTTTGTGTCATAAATTAATGCCAAATATGTTCTTTTTCTCTAGTTTCAAACTTTAACCATGATGTTAAAATGTGCCATGTGAAATGTGAAAGTTTGTTGTACCTTTGACTTCACTACTGAAAGTTGTGAGTTCAAAACCAACCCTAGGGCATGTAAATATGTTGATGATATTTCCATCCAACTGGTATGTCGACTGATACGTCAAACATTAATTCAATCCTTATGTGACCTTAGCCGTTGCTGGGACGTTAACATATACTCATTCTCATTTCACACTTAGCAATCAGAATAAGACATTTACTGTAATATTTTAATCTAATAAAATAATTTCGAACAATGAGGATTCTGATGGATGATTGAGTTATTTCATCCATATGTATCTGTATTCGTTATAACTATATAACAACTAGCGTTTGGTGTTGAAGGGGTGGAAGTAAGTGTTAGCATTTACTGATAGTATAGACAGATACCATGATACTATTGTGTACATGACAGCCGGCTACAATAAGATGCAAGTACAGTGAAACCTCGCTATCCCGAACACCTTGGTGTCCGGTTTAGTGATTTTACCACTGTAAGCAATCAATTACCTGCTGTCAGAGCCACAGCATGGACCTGTTGGAAGAGCGGGGCTTTATGGTACACGAGTTGTACAGTTGAACCTCTCTATACCGAACACACCGATGGTACCCGTGGTGTTTGGTATTGCGAGATTCAACTGTATTAATATAATTGAACTAAAGTGGACTGGTACCATTCTGCCATACACACTTCAGTGACTACACATGTATATATTTCCTATTATGTAACATGTATTTTTGTAACTAAAAATAAAATAAATATAAAAAACAAAAATGTGCCATCTGCAAAGTGATTATTTGTGGGCTGCAGAACGGTTTCAAGTGCATTATTGGGCTTCAGAAAGGTTCCAAGTGCCTACCTTTCTGCAGTAAACAATTTACACTGCAACAAATAGTAACCACATATTGTTACAGAGTATAAAGGTTCCATTTGTAAATCTATATGATTTATAGCATAGCTGTCCAGTGTGTGCTCTGCAACTGTAATTCGATCCCTGTGTTTATCATCTGGTAATATGCTGAGCATAAATAAGAAACCATACTGTTACAATTGTGTTGATTTATTTGACGTTATCTAATATAATGTTATAATGTCGATGTGTATGTGTCAACTTATAATTTGACAACACATTCCCGTCAACAATCGTCGAAGTGAACGGGGGCATAATAACAAAAAAGCTTCCTAACTTACCTGGACTTGTACTTGTGATGGATGTTATCGCTTCCAAATGGATTTTCGTTGGTGGCACATGAATTGGATATGTTCCCTAATACCTGTTGCGACCACCCCGTGCGTATATAATTGACGTAAGTCTGTATAAGGGCGTTATGAAGACCATTCCATTCTGTGACAAGAGGATTGGACAATTGATCGACGTTATGAAGTACATAATGCTCCCTCGTGCATCCCAGATGTGTTCGATGGGATTCAGGAGACACGGCTGGCCAAAGCAACACGTTGACGTTGTTAGTTGCTAAATGGTTGCGAGTTAATATAGCGCTATGCAAACATTTATTATCCTCTTGAAAGATGCCCGGCCCATGTCGTCTGAGAACAGGAATGGCATGGGCTGTAAGGATCTCGTTAGTGTACCAAGCAGCATTCAAATACCCACAAATGACTATCAAATGCGTCTTGCGACCCCCACCCTCATTATCCCTCCCCAAACCATCACCTCCAAACAATTCCCTTGCACACACTTTACGGCGATATACTCGCTGTCGGTCATCGGCGTGACTTAAATTGAAATGCCGCCCATATATAAAGAGCACGGTGTTCCAGTCACGTCGACGCCAATGCCGGTGACGTCTTGCCCATTGAAGTCTAACGTGCCGATGACGATGGGTAACAATACTGCCCATGTATGGCCTGTATGACCTTACTGGGAGTGCCTTATGGCACAAACGTTTTTGTATCCTCTGCCCAGAAACGTGGTACCGACTTGTCGGGACTGTCGCAAAAACCTCTGATGTAAATGCGTCAAGCTGATGGCCTGGTCACCACGTAGCGTCGTTGCACGGGGCCGCCCCGTCATGGGACGACCAATCACGTCCTCTGTCTGCTGCATACTCCGACAAAAATGGTGGCCCGTTTGCAACCAAACAAGCGACTGACGGCAACGGGAGTAGTGTCAGCGCCCAACATCCCAATAGCCTGATTGTGTTGCGCTTCAGATGAACTCGGCATGTTTTCAAAATGAAAACTGATGTGTTTTCGACTATTTCTGAATGCTCTGTCTGCTTAGGTATTCAACATCCACTTGGCCAGTTACCCTCCACGAGCACGATCAAATCGCTGAAAACCGGTTTTTATATGTTATCTCCCTTGAGCTAGCATGTTATGTTACGCAAATCTCTATGGGGCATCCATATTGTCGTGCTACACCTAAATGACGAGTACGACCAACAACATCGTGCCCTGTACCAACTTATCCTATGACGTTTTGGTCTGTCTTGCTTCATATCTAAAACTCTACATATACTATTTTCTATAGTTTTCACAGTTTGGGGCTCAGTTTATCAGTTAAATTCTGGAAAATACGAATCAAGACATTTCACAGTTAGGTAGTAGTGACCAGTTAGCCGCCAGTTTCCTACAATGTTTTCTGAGAGTTTTATACAGCAAATTATTCCAGAGAAAAGGTTTGTATGGAAATGGGTTTGCACCATTAAAATACATTTGCCTCTGGATGATGATTGATACAATATTTAACTTTCAGTCTCTAGTTCCGCAGTTTGTCGAGATAAATAGTTCAGTACATTCAGTACTTTGATTACCCAGTCAACCCAAACACGTTGTCCCGAGAGGAAATACCAGAGACTAGCCGGGTAGCAGCATTATAGACCTATAATCTGACCCATATATCAAGTTTATTTGTGTAATATAGAAAAGCTGTAGCCAATTAACGGGAGTATACTCGCCTTTGCTCAGTATAGTTCACACAGAACAATAGCTGTGCTTCACAATTATTGAATACTTCTGAGTACCAGAAAACTTACAATGGATGATGAAAATAATGAAGTACTGGTGAGTACCTTTTGTTACGTTTTGCCAACATTCTACATCATACATGTGTACCTATGTAGATATGTGTACTAAAGTGGGGTTTCCATGATGTATGTATCAGTTTATTATTGCAGACACAGTTTTGTCTCAGTCAGTCATACTTGAGCCATTATGTACGAATGTGTACCTATACGTGTTTGCAAATACCTGTAGTTTAGATCCAGATGAGGCTGCACATCCGCTGTTTGCAAGACATATTCGTTGAGACTCAGCAATGGCATAACCGTGTAGAGCATAAACAGGCTGCTCTCATAAGCGGAATGCTCAGTTTTGATTCTGGTTGAAAGTTTTAGTAGGGGGCGTCCTGAAAGAAAGGACCGTTCGAAATGTACGACCAGAGTAGCCCCATATCTGCCTTCGAGTCTTCGCAGTGTGATCAGCGCCATGTAACACCGTCATTCTGTCAGTGAAGACACATTACTGTCATTATTGATCAGTAAATAGCAATAATCTGGATATTGTACACTCTTACATTGGTGTGGCATTAGTCTATGACCTTAACATGTCAAGATGAGCGAGACAGTATGCTTTGGCGAAGTAGTACTGATTCTGTCAGGAAATGCTGTGTTATACATCGTTGTCGTGATAAACATGTACACATAGTTTGGTTACGACAAGTAGAATTCTAGTTATTGCGTGTACAAGCTGTGCCCGCTCGCCCGTACAAGGTGAATACAAAATACGTCGCAGTTTTCAAACGTGCGTGTAAAAAAACAATCAATGTTGAATAAATAGTATTGCTAACTTGTGGAATAATATCAAAATCCACCTCCAAACGGACTAAGTGTTAATATGTTGTCTGTATCAAATGGGTAGAAATGTATGGAAGTTTAGGACCTATCATAGTTTGAATGGCTGACCTCTTGAATATTATAGTAACCTTGTTGGATTCAATAATGAGCTGGTAGTATATGTTCCAAGTGGTTGAAACTGAACAGCAAAACGAAATGTCTATCTTTAGAGATCAATTTGCTTTGTGTGTTTATGTTTTCCAGACCACGGAGCAGGGTTACAGAATCGCGTGTCGACGATGGAAACCTGGAGCAGATAATGGGCGAGATTGCTCAGGCCAAGGTGAACATGCAGCGACTGAGGAGAAAGCTAAAACACGCACAACTGGCTGAGGAAAAGGAGCAACCACAGGAAATGGGTAAATTGAGTTAGCTATACACCCGATTAGACAGTAAACACAAATGATTACATGCTTATCGGTGCATAGGCAATGTGCATGATCACGTGGTAACAAGAACAACAACAATAATTACTGAAACTTCCAGCAGCGCCTCAGATTCAGGGTAATTATTCTGTTATATTGTCCTTATTATGAACGGATTTATGAAATATGGCGCACCAAACGCGTCTTGTTAAGCTATATGTGGTGGTCTCGGTACTGTGGCCCAAACATCTGTCGTTTTTGCGAAGAATATATTTCCATATTTACTGTCAATACTGACACGGAAATAGATTCTTCGCAAAAACGACATAAGTATATTCCGATATCCCGAGACCACCAAATGCAGGTCAAGAAGACGCGTTTGCTGAGCCATATTTCATCAAATTTCATTGCATATCAAGCAAAATATCAATAATATTTACTTTGGAGAGGGCCCGCTTTCAACACGTTCATACATTGTTGTTGTTGTGGGAACCACGTGATCATGCACCTTGATAGGTTGCAGCCCGAAAATAGGCCGCGAAATTGGCAGTCGCAAGTTACAGCCTTCTTTTCTTTTCATTTCGACTGACTGCATACAACTTAAACTTCAAAAGTTTAACTATTTCGAAAGTGTGCTTCATGCAAGATCAGCGATCCAGTACCGCCGTCAAATCGAAGCAAATAATCTATGCCAGATTTCAGTCTGAGACAGGGGAATACCAATCGAGAAGCACGATCATGCTTCAGGCGAGATTGTCCAATTTGGCAGAGCGAGACTGGAATATCCTGTATCAGTCCCAACTTCGTTATTGATTATTTTTGTAACAGGTAATCTGGAATGAGGTAAACAGTGATAAAATAAGTTAATGCATTGGCACGTCAACGTCATTTACGCGGGAAAACAATTTAATATGACTTAGTTTCAAATCCAAGATCGACTGAGTACTCGGTGAGAGGTGTAGGAATCGATTAGAACCATTTGAATTCCACGTGTCAAAATTGTCACCACATGTGTTAACCCATTATAAAGATATTACACATAAGCTACATATAAATGAAAAACGATATCACACACGCATCACAATCCCCACAGGGCACCAACCCAAACAACGCTGTACTAGACGAAACACGGCAATGCACTACAAGGATGCACGTCATCTGATGTACTGCCTTGGAACGTTCCTTGTACCAGCTTTTCACAGCGCGGCAAATGTCCCTCTTGTCAATGCCGTTATAGATGACCGTGCTTCTTTAAGTGGCTGTGTCTCAGATGATGTCTCATATATCGGATATGTGTGTTTTCGCTTCATGCACGGTACATGACATATATGCATACATCGCAACATTTTATTTGATTACATTACCCAAAACATGCGTTATATTACAGTACATCCTATCAGAAATGGTAAGTATGCGAATTAAGTTGGTTTTGTATAATTCAGCATTTTTCGCTATACATGTACATGGACCAGTAAGGAAAACAAAAAGTCCGCCACGGAGGCTGTGTCGCGCCTGCCGAGGTATTTGACTATAACATGATCATCGCCAAGAAAACGGTCAAGGTCATGTCAATATCAGCATGAGTGTGTTCCAAATGCTTAATTGTATTAAGTGTTCAAATATTGACACAATCCATTGATTGTGCTTCCGCAATCATGTGCCGGTCAAAACGGCCAACGTCATGTTATTAAGGGCATAAGTGTGTTTCAAATGCTCACATGTATCGAGTAATATTACAGGTACGTATATGATGATGAAGAAACTCGTTGACGTAAATGTTTTTATACAACTTTATGAAGGTAAAAATGGTGAAGGTCATGTTCATGGCGATATGAGTGTGTTCCATATACTCACATGTATCAAGCGACTAAATACTGAAGCAATCCGTAAAGACATATTAAAGGTATATCATTATGAAGAAACTAATACAAACCTTTTTACATTGTTGACGCGAACGACGAAGTAAAACATGGCTAAGTGTTTATAAAATAAAATGAAGGTTAACAGGCCAATGTCATATTAATGGCGTCATGAATGTGTTCAAAATGCTTACATGTATCAGTGTCCAAATAATGAAGTAATCCATCAAGAAATACTAAAGGTATATAATTCTGAAGAAATTTGTACAACATTTGTGTCGTAATAGATGGCTTCGACAACCACGTGAATGCCAAACGTGGAAGGTTATGTTAATGGGTGGTATAAGGTATAAGTTTGTTCCATATGCTCACATGTAAAACACGCAAAACAAATAACTAAGTGTTTCCACACAAACAAAATATGAAGGTATGAACGGTCAATGTCATGTTAATAGCGGTAGTAGTTCACATGTAGCACTATGCGCACATGGATACTGTCTGCAGAAACGTTCTCTATGTTTTATGCTTATACAGATACCAGGATGACAGCGTATGAAAATATGAGGATATAGCCGACGTGATTTAAGAAGCTGAAGATGTTCGAACATACGCGCCGACACGTCATGTCAGTCTGTACCTATGACTGTAATTTTTCATGAACTTAATTTACAGAAACTGCGTTACATTTTTGTAAATGACGTCGAAAGTTGGCGTAATTTTCATAGAAAATGCGGAATTCAATTCCGAATTTGCAATGAAAATTTCCTCAACTTCCAAAGTCATTTACGAAATATATCGTAAATATTGTACATACTTTTTATGGGATATCGCACATTTTCTTAGGTACAAAACCACATGGCATGATTCATATGTCTGCTAATGGTGGCAGAAACGGACATAAACTGACGAAGTTCGATACATATAGTTTGTGGACACATTTGACGTGTTTACATGTACACACACATTGGGCCTCGTGCCCTACACATATCCCAATGGTGCATGTCTGCACATGTGATATGTACATTTGTGTTTTTATGCCACACCACGATAGTCGATGGGGCATTTAGTGTTACCCTTGTCCTTCCGTCCCGTCCCGTCCCGTCCCGTGCGTCCATCCAGTCCGTCCTTCCGTCCGTCCGTCACAAAACTTTAACGCTCTGGTAAATGTCTGATAATTTCCGTTTCCTTTCACGGTGCGGCTTCATATTTCATACACGAATTACGATAATGGTCATATATCGCGCTGTGACGAATCCACTTTCGTCACGCCCCCGCAGATCCACTAATCTTCTTCACCTTTCATTGATTTGACACTGGACCATGGATTATATACTTATAAGTTTGCCTCCTTTACTATCAAATCGATATGTGGGGCATCCGTGCTCTATGGACACATTTTCTAGTTGTCCATGCATTAATTAACATCCATATAATTATATTGCTTAATTCGTGTACATGTATTTGTGTGTTATTCATAAACATCATGGGGATTTTTGGAAACATTACAATGCCAATGATCTATGCATAATTGGATGTAATTAGTATCATATTCAGCAGCATTTACACATTCTGGAACTCTGGGAAATGTCCATTTCATACAATTTTTATTCTTGGAATTTGTGGTAAAGTATATTCTAGACTAATATAATAGCGTATTGAATGTTTTAGAAAAATTCATAATGCCACAGACTATTATAGAACGTTATAGGTGTTTACAAACCTTAGGATATATCGAGGTCGGTACTATTGAGGCTAGAGTACAATTGAAACGAACATTATTCAAATAGTCGAGTGTGTAATGGCCTTATTTGTGAAAAGTGGACTTCATAATTGTGTCTCTGGGATTTACATTAATTTAGCGTATTGGCGAAGATGTGTCTGCTTTGATTAAAAGGTTAGGACTGGGTATTATTAAAGAGTTTAAAGCATTGATTATTAACAGGACATTGGATTAGTATATTGATGTTATTAGAATTCTGAGCGGACATTCAAAGGTAAATATATTTGATTTCTTTGTGCAAAGTAATTTATATTGTTTTTGAGAATTATTGTGTAAATGTGTGTCTTTATAACTTATAAGACGTCTCGTAGTAGTGTGTATATAATATGCTGTCCTGTCTGATTATGTTATAATTGTTTTACATTAACTACTTTCAGAGACTATACCGACCACAGTGATATTATCTCATACATATAACAAATTATTTTCTCACTAGACATTCTCGATTATATTTTATTATTCGGATATTCCTCCTTTTTGTAGGAGCAGACATGTCGTATCAACCTGTTTTTATTTGTGCTGGTATGAAAATCATAGTATGTTTATAATATGCTCACTAGTATAAATACATAACATACGTAGATTATAATGGTGTGGGTCTGTATATCAGCCAGCGCAATTATTGGTATGATGCGTCTGGTTGTGCATAATTAACATTTTCATATTTCATACCTTTACTACAGAAAAAGGGCGGTCGTATTGTATTGTACACGGTTATTAGGTTATTGTAATTTGTAATTACGACGAGCCTCTGAAAATATTGATAGTTTTGGTCAGTGTTATGTCAGCTTGTTTATATTTTGGTTGTTGACCAGAACATTTGGCTGTGAGAGGATATGAACACTGCGAGGCTTGTGCAATCAAACCGAGCAGTTAGTTAATAACACGACTGCATCCGACACTCCGATGAAAAGAGGAAACTCGAATTATTTTGCTACACCACCAGTGACTCCAAGAAAACAGACATACTACAAATTACCTGAGAGAAAGAAACACACGAGCACACTAGCAACTAATAAAGCTGCATTGAAGAATAACACAAGCAAACATAAATAGAACACACTGCACTATGATTGCAGTAAATGTCGCTAAATGTATGTATTTTTGTTCATATCGCCATCAGGGATCAGTGACAAATACAGTTGGTGTACACTTGCTAACAACAACATGATACATTCAAAGGTAATGATAATCGTGGCAAACATATTCCAGCAAATAAAGCGTTAAATGAAAATACAGACATTATGAAAAACATATTGAATCATTCCCTAGAATCGCATTACAAACGGCGTCAAACCCAAATACAGTTTATTTTACAAGATCTTGAGTGCGAACACAATATATATATGGCCTATACAAAGATATATTTATTGAATAAAAAACTAATTCGTGTGTTCAATGAACGTGGATGCCTACTGTTTTGATAGTAACAAGCCGAAACAAAAACTTTAACCAAGGGAAAAAACGATGTAATTGTAATTGTAAGCCAATGTGACACGAATGCCATTTCATTGAAGGTGTGTTGTGGTGCATATCACCGACCATGATAGTGTGCAAGTATGGTGGCTGTAAGGCTAATACTATTCAAAATACAAGCTCAAACAAACAAATTAACCTTGTGACGAACATGACTGAAGGACTGAATGTTCCCTCCACTATCGTGGTGACATAAATATGTATGTGTTATATAAGCTGTGTATCGGTATATACCTTTGCACAACATTAAATATTTAATTTCACAGGCCGATGAAAGACAAGCGAAAATAAATGGTATTGTATAAGTGAAGCAAGAACATGTGGCCTGTCGTCACAGGAATGTCCCCGCTGATAGATTGGAGAAACTGTGGCAACATAAATACTGTAGTAAATCATCGGCCGCCGAAATTTATTACGCACTTTTTTTCTGAATATATATACATATACTCAAATGAAATGTGATTAAATGCATTCCGCCATAGAGCATGCTAAGAAAGCGACATCCATGTTCGTACCACATCAGTGGGGTACATTAGTATACATGACGAGAATAACTAAACCGTATGTTGTAATTACGAAGTATGACATTTCAGGATCTAGAAAATCACATAAAAACTGAGTAGCAATGCTTTAAAGTGGACAGGATAGGTAACATAGCAAATCAAGGTGCTGTGTGCGACTAAATCAGCGCCAGATTGTATATTCGTCAAGGAAATCCAACACATTCGAGCAATAAAGCAAATAACACATAATACCTGTAAGTATCAATCAATGGTCGGATAAAACTGAGATAATGTACATATACACATGTACATATATGCTTCAGGTGAATATTAATATTGTAAGATTATGGGTTATGGTTAGGTTAGGGGTTAGTATTAATTACAAATGCAAGTAATGATCTAATCCATTTACTAGCATTAGTAATTTCGATATTACCGGAACTGAGTAGCGATCAGTGTAGGATGAATCAGACTGAGTGAATATACAGGGTTACACTGTTAGCCATGTTCAGTGGGCACCCGTTCCCATACATAATACTACCAGGTAATGGTAATGTCTGTGCTTCAATCGTAGTGTGTATGTCATAGCTATATATGAACTTAAAGTGTGTAAACTGTACAAATAACCATTCATTTCTCGTCGAGCTCAGCGACAAAAAATGTCAAATTACGTCATAATGAAAGCCGCATGTGCATGAAAGCGTAGGTATATAGTATTTATATGCAAATATACACACATGTTTGAGATAAATGCTCACGTGTATTAACATGATTTTTAAATTCAATTGCCATATTTGAACTGTATTATCTCAAAATGTTAAAATGTGTCGATGAGCACATATGGTTCTTAATAGGGCGTATTGATAGTCCAGTGAATGCCGCACTGCTCTAGTCTGGCCCAAAATCCATTTCCAAAGTCTGACAGCGCTGAGGCTAATCCAAGTCCGAACACACAACTCGGTGTATGTTCCCATAAGAGAGGCAATCGCCTATTAAGTAATAACACATGTTATTGTTTTAAGATATGTAAAATATATCGCATTATACACAACACGCATGCGTGTGTATTAATGTGTGTGCATTTAGACGCACATACATACTCGCACAGGTACACACATACAAGCCTTGTAGCACACATCAGTCAATAGTTTATTTACTTTCTACCGTAAACATTATATTCAGAATCATGGTCCTTCTGCAGTGAAGCATGAAACAAACGTGCTTGCTTTGTTACTTCTACCCTGCTGAACGTGTTGAACCGATCTCGTTCATGACGTGGTGGACTGCTCAGCAACTGGCAATATACCACCGCATTCAGTATGTCGTACCGTCATATGCTTTGCCAATAACACAAGCCAAAAGGCCATTCCAGCTCATTAACGCTATCAGTTGTTCTCTGTCTTCGAGTACTAGTAAGGGCTTTGCTTTTAGCGATGGCAGAGGAGTGTCTCACCCACTACGAATGGGTCAAGGTACTCGAATGACTCAGGGTGGTTCGCTATCAGTTTTAGGAAGCTACTATTTAACATTGGCAAACATCACAATGACGTATCCGGAGATATGCAAATGCTTGACGTACAATCAAGTTTTAATTGACGTAACCTATATGTCAAGGAATGCAGGTCGAGGTCACATGAATGATCCAGAGTATTGGCGAATATCAGGAGATATATTAAATTTGGACATACGTCCAAATGTTGACAGAGATGAGCTATATATAGAGAAAAGGAGGTGAATGTCACCGAAATGACCCAGGTATCATGATCAATGTAAGGACGCTTCTCATGATATTTGGCGGGTCTGGACATGTACGAACATAATAACACTGATATGTTGAAAAGCATGTATAAAGAACAACTGAAAAAGTATGAATTAACAAATCAGCGAACTGCTTTCGGCAAGGGAGATAATCAATATGCACCACGTACGGGAACTATTTTCATACGAGCCAAGCGGATTGTTCTGTTTATTAGTTTATATAGTTTTAATCTATCACCTATGATACATTGGTTTGTTATGTTATGGGTACTAATACATGTTCAGTTGTTTCAATAGCGTATCGCTGTAACTGTACCGGTATATTTTCAACTAATTATAGTTATTACGTTCAAATGTTTGCGTAATACTGATAGTACTTATGTACAAATATAACCATCGTAAATGGTACGATAGTCATGAGGTTAAGGTCGCCGACTTTTATTATTGAATTACCAATTTTGTGATTTTCATATTTTCACAATTTTATGATTTTAATAAAAATAGCTGGAAACTGATAGAAACTTACCAACGATGAAAGTGTCCGTCTGTAAATAATATATACACCGACAGTGTGTTACTTATTTTTTTTTAAGTTTGAGGTACTGTGTATATCGTATAATTTTTTACTGTCACAATATATTTTGTTGGCTGTCACAATTAATATTGCATTTAATGTTGGCTCTTTTAGAATAAGCTAAATTTTCGGACAGCAAATGTTTTTTTCAGGAATTTGAAATAATGAATGTCCTCCATCTGAGCATAACACTGTTCGAACTGCGCCTGTGGCTACCACGACCAGAATTCACTGGCCGCAAACACACTAGCCTTCGCCGTCTATTTATTGAATTTGTATTTTGTATTTGATTTGAATTCCGCGTGAGCGCTGAATTTTGTGTCAACACCATTTACGGAAAATATATATTTTTTTTTCTAAACGAATATCGGCGAAATCCGGTGATATATTTTGTGTCAATTTTCAACACCATTTATGGAAAATATTACTGATTATTTAAAACCATATCGGCAAAACTAAATCCGGTGATAGAATTGTAACTTTTCAACACCATTTTACAGAAAATATTACTGATTTTCTAAAAACAATATCAGCTGAAGTGTACTGAAAAACTTAAAATAAGTCTCACGCTTTTACCATTCCGGCCTCCGAAAGTCGAATTTGTTTAAATAACCAGCCGTTCAATAGATTTGCTTATAATCGAGAGTGTATCGTTAATTGTCACGTTGTCTCCGACAGCGAGGTGTGCGGCACACATCAAAACGACGAGTCAATTTCTAAACATTGCCTAAGGGTAAAAATGTACAGCTGTGTGATGTCATCAGATCAACAACTCGTCACACGGCTTCGCGTTATCGATTTTTTCCACACAAAGTGACACGTGTATTTAAAATTAGATCTGTGTAATGTGTCGGGTGTAGCCAAGGACCATACATACATTCGTAATTAGTCCCAGGTGAAGCCGATATTAAAATATAATCGATTTCTTTAATTTACGTCCGCAAGTTGACAGATATTTCCGAGCAGACGTCATCGTATTTTGCAGTTATTTTTTACCAAAATCTGTCATATATTATGTAAATGACGTTGAAAGTTGACCATAAATTCAGACCAGATCAGTACGTTAAATATCCATCGACAACAAATGACAATCAGATGAGAGAGTAATACCGTTTACACGCGTACTGTTGACTATAAATTCAGACCAGATCAGTACGTTAAATATCTATCGACGACAAATGACAATCAGATGAGAGAGTAATACCGTTTACACGCGTACTGTTAACTATAAATCGTTATTTTTTATGATTTTCGTAGTTTTTACCGAGAAATTCAAACCGTTTCCAATTATTGTTGGGGTACATATTATCATGATTAGCACACCGTCTCACTAAGTGGGTGCTACTCAGGGAATGTGATCACGTGGTCTATTGTTTACACTGGATTAATGACGGCCCACATGAGGTCTCGGGGAAGTCTTATTTTTCATCAATACGACTGTGGTTTCTTGCTTTTAATGATGACCATGTTCCAACCGTTAACACTTATTTAGCAGCATTGCCTATGTAGTTAGTCTGAACATTCTGCAGAGCAATTTGAATCGGACGGAATCGAACGTTGTTTAAACTTGGTCCGGTTCAACTGCACAAGTCAAAATGTGAACTGAAAATGACGCTTTGTGTGACAGAAATCCGTACGCGGACGAATAAACAAATGTTTTGTTATAAATATCACATATAGCGAAACAGCGTTTACTTAGTTTCTATTCTTTTAATAATATGCATACATATTATAATTAATGTTTAATAGCGATATAATTATGAATACTATACTATAGTAGTGTTTATACTCCATCACTATGTTTTAAGGCTGTGTGATTTGACTCAAAATAAGCTGGATCAGTTAATACTTATATTCATACGCTTTATGAGAACATCAGGACATTTAAAACATACACATATTATTTAAAGGATTACCGATATGTTATATTTTAATAATACAAATATTGAAAATACATACTACAATTGCTTACAACATAATTTATTGATCGAAAATAGTCACTGAGTCGTGGCCTATTTGACCGTATTACCTATTGCGCAGGTACCCCACTAGACCTCCTCTTTACGTTGTTAAGTGGGGGTGTCCTGGGGTGCGATCGCTACTACAATGTTTGCGTAATGTATTTACTGACAAAATTATTAATTGGAAAACTTTCTCTTTAATCTCGATACATAGTACATTGTACAATATATGTAATATTAGTATTTATTGAGAGTTATAGGTACAAATAAACTAATGGCAATATGTAATATAGCATAATCAACAATAAGTACACAGAACAAACACTGATCTTTATTTGATCAATTTATCAGATCAGCTCGTGGTATATATATATATATATATATATATATGAGAGCAAGATGCGATATGCATGCAAAAGTACATGTCTATTGCATAAGAGGTAACATGGCAAACTGTAGCGATACACATGCATTATATAAATAGTAATGTAGCGAACATGTGGTATTTTGTAATACTAGTGTGCTTTTTATGACTCAGTATATTCAGTAATGAATCCAGATCGCACCGTGACTCACGTTTTTTTATCCTCTTAGTGAAATACTTATCTTCAAATGTAACTACAAAACATCCTGGTTTTCAACAAGTTCATACATTGAAACACAGTATTGTAATTGAAAAAAATCAGAGCTCAAAGAAAGTGGAATATAGAATATTAAATGGGGGGACATATATATCTGATGTAATTATATAAGCAGACACTATCTTTCAACTATATATATTGTTCGCATACATATTTCTCTTATGTTCACATCATTAGCACCAGGGGGGTCATGTATCATGTAACATTGCATGCTGAATACATGAAAATAAATATATGTACGTTATCATTTTGCATGTACATGTGTGTATGTGTATGAAATGAACATGCATTGCTATAATAGAATTCAATGACAAAACATTCCCGGGGGTGTTGTAGGTAGGATGGGGTGTGGTGTGAGAGAGATGGAGGAGGCTCGTTGCAGTGTGCTATATAATTATCGCTTCTGATGGAGCTGTTTATGCTCATCACGATTGTGGACGGGGCATTTATTGTTACCATTGTACGTGCGTCCGTCGGCACAAACTTTTAACTGTAAAACTGCTTCCTTATACGTTGTAGATGCACAAAATGAATTGTGATTGTTGATTAGACCGCCCCCCCCCCCTACCCCCACCACCCCACATGTCATGCATTACCTCGCTCTTAGACTTGTACAGTTGTAACTGACAACTCGAAACAAGTTTAAGCTGTAATAGGTGGATACCTAATACGTGGTCTTTATGGTGTGTAAATGCGGCGCAAAGGGGATTTTTATTCGACCCAGGGAATATGGATTATCGACATATAAATAGGGAAGTGAAGATACAATGTCATCTTCCTGTGAAAATAGCATACGTCTTGCAACCTTATAAGTATGACCTCAATCGAAAACTGTACTGACACATAAACCTGTATCAGAATTACCTCCCTTATCGAATCGCCGGTTTTCGCCGATAGTCATTTCCACGAAGAACATTATTTTCCGTAAATGACGGCTACAGTAGACATATAGTCCAGAGTTCACGCTGAATTGATTGATGTAACAGCCGAATCTTAGAGCAAAAATCAGACAATTTCCTTTGTATGTAACCTCCATACAGCAGCCATCTCTTTGCAACTAGCAGTGTTGTGTCTTCCGTTGGCTGTTGTAGACGGGTTGCACAATAAGTCAATATTCCGGCTCATGCATACCATAGACAAGAAGTTTGTGACTCGCCATGAGAAAGGGAACTAAATGCATTCAGTTTGCCAGCAACTTAGACTGAACGTTTACATACAGCCTGATCACACCGACTTCGCTCATAATGTATGCTATTTTTATGTAAGATTGGCGCATACGTGTGTAGAAATCATGGCTTTCGTGTTGGAATTGCATTTTGCACATGCTTTCTACACACGCATGTGCAAAACCTATTTCCAAAAGCGGAAGGCGAGATCGCGAACATGCGATGCGAGATCGCGTGATCGCGAGACGAAATCGCGAGATTGAGCATAATATAATCTCACGTTTTCGCCTCGTGATCTCGTGTTCTCCCCTCGTTTTTTCGCGATCTCGACTCTCGTGTTCGCGATCTCGTACATAGGTCGAAATTGTGAGATGGCAACATGGCCCTAACAGCAAACCGTAGGAATATCAGAATCTAGCACATATTATTTAAATTTCTCTATAATGAATATAAACGTCATTGACGTGGAATTAATGGCACAACCAACATAAGATCATCCATATCATAACTTTAATTGAACCTATAGAAATGTAAATTATGCGCCATCGCAATATACCTACTTTTCCAAATTTCTATGTGATAAACTGAGAAAATCCATGACGGGGGGGTCGAATAGAAAAAGGAAATTCACTTTGCACACCTACATATCACACATACATGTAGTCCACCTACCACATATGAAGTATCCACTTATTACGATTTCAAAGTGTTTCGTCTTACATTCAGTCCCAAACTAATCCATCATATACGTACAGCATCAAACTACACACATTCGTGGATTGAACATATTACTGCTCATTTTTATTAACTTGATTTAATAGTGTCAGTTCTGACATAACATGTATGCAAAATTGAGAACGAATTTAGCAAATTGAAACACTCAATGAGAACGAACTGACTTGACAGCGAATTTACTAGATACCTGGTAGCCTACTTACAAAGTTTGACATTGTAGCGTCACTTCAACATTAAAATCAGACTAAACGCTTACTAAATCGTATGCCGAGAGTCGACCACACACTTTGTTTTTCTTGCTATGTTTGTCTATTATTGGTTGACAATAGTCGTTATAAAAAAATAATTTCGTCTGAATACTCCTGTTTGTGTAGTTCACCAGTTATCGTGTATTTTACCTAACCGTTACCGTAACAGTAGCCAGTGGTATTATCACCGGTAACCACGTTCATCGGTTCCATGAAGGTGGCAGGATTAGCTCAGTAGGTAGAGCGTCGGACTGCGGACCGGGATACACTGGGTTCTATTCCTACCTCGACCGCTGCGAATGGTCGATTCGGCTTAAATGGTCGGTTCGGATATGCAAGGTCATCGAGCCAGTGCCGTCGTTAAACAAATAATTTACATTTACATTTGTATCGGTACCACAACCCCGGTAATCGGTTGCACTATAGCGGTTCGTTTGCGGTTGAATTGCGGTTCGTTGAACCACAAACGCGGTTATGCGGAAATTGTACCGCGGATAGGCTTTGACTCTAAGTAGAATCCTCCCTGTACACTGTGCTGTAATGGATTAATTAAATATAGGCAAAACACCACATGAGTTTGATAAGATAATATTTATTTACATCGCATGTTACAAGAAATAAACTTAAGCTTTTCAATCGACATTAAATACACTACATAGATGCATTGCGCTATCGTAGTAAATGCATTGCGCTATCGTAGTAAAGCTATGGTAATAAGTATAAGTTATTGTTCACATGTTGAATCGGTGTCAGGCTAAAGGAGTGAGATACTTGATCAGTTAGGAAACCCAGGTTGATATGGACTACACTGGTCGAAAGACACATAAGCCCCATTCCCCCCAGTCACAGCCACATTTGATTTGTATGTGGCCATATGCAGAGATCCGTAGCAACTGTAGGAACACACTATCGTTGCGCGGGGGAATGAGTGGAACATATTCAGATACATATCAAATAATTTATTTATTGTATACGTACATCACTCACAATTATACGCGGGTGATACAAAAAATACGTGGACATTTGATGTAGTTTGATTATTATAACGTTCACAATTCTCACATTTTACACCCATGTACATCTAGCAATTATGCACAAGTTGATATATTTGCATTTAAAAAGGCTTACACTGTGCACCTCATATGTGCATTTCTGTATCCATAGTAGCGAGGTAACTGTGCAACCCAAATATTAAAAAGTTGTGTTCTGCACTTGAAAATATAGTATACATGTATGACCAGCAACTTCCGCTGACAATCGTCTGCTGCTAGAGATCAGTCATATTCAAAGTTTATATTATTTTAGATGCCATGGTGCGTGTAGTAATACACGGAACAGCGATTTTAAAGCGGTCGCTACATATTATCACCTAGAAAACGGCGTCGTCTGAATGGCTAGAAACCAGTGCAGTGATATAATACACTGTTGCGTGGATCAAGAGTAAACTACAACGCAAGTCTATTACATGTAGCTGATGAAACATTCGAATAATACATCAAGAGTGTGCCTATTGCTGGTATTGAAGTGGAATAAACGATGTTTAAACAGGCCGGAGGGGTTTGCGAACAGCGGAGGGAAACGACGTACACCAATTGTCAACGGAAAACGAGTAACACCAACATTTGGACAACAATGACAACAACCGGCAATTCACCATAATAGGCGAGTATCAAAGTAGAGCGACGTCCATTACGAAACGGTCCAGAACACATTGATATAATATTTGCAGACGAGTAAGGTATATGTCCATTGAGTTCCCAGTTACTGACTGATACACAAATAGATTGATGAAAATAGCCTAAACATTGTTGAACGTCGACCACCACAACGTCCACGTTGACGTTGCGCCGACATACATGAGACGCATTTTTTCAATACGTCAGTGTAAGATAACTACTTGCGTAAGTTTCATGAAATTTCTAACCAACATTGAATATCGTTTACTTTTCCGAATGGTGTAATTATAATTTCTGTATTACACAAAATGTTCAATATATATCAAAATTCCACGTATTATTTGATCACCCCTCGTATATTTCTCAACAATCGTCATAAACAGTAAAAACAAAACCATGCTAATAAGCCACGTTTGGCTTCATTGTATGAACGTTGCGAAGAGGTAAGTCCATTGTATCACGGGTAACACACAAGAGTAGTTGCCCACACACCCCGTGATTTGTATGTACGTGGCGGAGATATAGGCCCCTCGAATCACGGGTAACACACATGAGTGGTTGCCGATACACCCGTGTATTACGATAAGTTCATTGTATCACGGGTAACACACATGAGTGGTTGCCAACACACCCCGTGTGTTGTATGTACGTGGCGGAGATATAGGCCCCTCGAATCACGGGTAACACACATGAGTGGTTGCCGATACACCCGTGTATTGTATGTACGATAAGTTCATTGTATCACGGGTAACACACATGAGTGGTTGCAAACACACCCTGTGTATTGTATGTACGTGGCGGAGAGATAGGCTCCACGAATCACGGGTAACACACATGAGTGGTTGCCGATACACCGGTGCATTGTATGTAAGTGGCGGAAATATAGGCCACTCGAATCACGGGTAACACACATGAGTGGTTGCCGATACACCCCGTGTACCTGGCGAGAGATAGGCCCCTCGAATCACGGGTAACAATGCATGAGTGGATGCCGATACACCCGTGTATTGTATGTACGCGGCGGAGATATAGGCCCCTCGAATGACAGGTATCACACATGAGTGGTTGCCGATACACCCCGTGTATTATATGTACCTGGCGAGAGATAGACCCCTCGAATCACAGGTAACACACATGAGTGGTTGCCGATACACCCGTGTATTGTATGTACATGGCGGAGATATAGGCCCCTCGAATCACAGGTATCACACATGAGTGGTTAACGATACACCCGTGTATTGTATGTACGTGGTGGAGATATAGTCTCCTCGAATCACGGGAAACACACATGAATTTTGGTGAACATCTGACTAAGGTATCAGGAGATATACGAAATTTAGACGCATGACCAAATTTTGACAACGTGACCTATATTTCGAGAAAGGTTGACAGCGTCAACCGAATGACCCTGTGTAGTTAAATATCACTTTAAGAAAGCTACTCATAAAGATTGATGAACACTCGACTAACGTGTCAGAAGATACACGCAATTTGGACATGCATCCATGTTTTGACGGACATGATCACAGGTATCACACATGAGTGGTTGGCGATACACCCGTGTATTGTATGTACGTGGTGGAGATATAGTCCCCTCGAATCACGGGAAACACACATGAATTTTGGTGAACATCTGACTAAGGTATCAGGAGATATACGAAATTTAGACGCATGACCAAATTTTGACAACGTGACCTATATTTCTAGAAAGGTTGACAGTGTTAACCGAATGAACCTGTGTAGTTAAGTTTCACTTTAAGAAAACTACTCATACACTGTGATGAACACTCGACTAACGTGTCAGAAGATAGACGCAATTTGGACATGCATCCATGTTTTGACGGACATGACCGATATTTCGAGAAAAACACGCCGAGGTTATTTGAATGTCACATTGTGGTTATGTATCAATGCAAGGAAGCAACTGATGACGTTTGGCGAACATCCGACTAACGTATCAGGAGATATACGAAATGTGTACGTACGTCTGAAGTTTGACGGACGTGACCTACATGTATGTTTCGAGAAAAGCAGGTGAAAGTCAGTCGAATGACCTTGGATCGTTATGTGTTCATGTAAGGAAGCTACCAATGGAGCTTGGCGGACATCCGACTGCCGTATCGGGAGATATACAACATTGGATGTACATCCAAAATAATTGACACACATGTTAAGGTCACCAAGGTGAAGGTCTAGGTAAACCGAATAACACTGTGGATCGCTATCAATGTGAGGAAGCTATTGATGAAATTTGGTGATGGTCCGCTGACCAATAAATATGTGATATATGGACGTACGTCCAAATTTACGTAATACATTGTTGACGACGACGACGCCGCCGGAATTGTAACCGCTATGTCTCACTTTCCACTATCGTAGATGAGACAAAGATGTTAAACACAAACCAAAACCAGAACATGTGTCCACATGTGTTTGCTATCGACTGACATACCATATCAGTATTCTGACACATTTCCTAATTTCCACGACTAATTTACGTTTTCTTTGGGTTATTGTCAATTCATGTTTCAGTTTGCTCAAAACAGTACTTAACTGGTACATTTGCGATTTTGAATAGTAATCAGAAAAACTAGTGTTTATCCATACAAGTGGGTGTAGCTTTCATAACATAATAGAAACTGCAACGGACGCTATTATTTATAGAAGTAGCCCGACTCATTTTGATTAACTGTCATTCAATCATTCTATTAACCCGGCATTCTAGTTTTTTGGATCATGATATTTATGTTTATAGAAATGGCAATTTGACTGTTGTGGTAGTTTGTTATCCACCCGACTTTAAATGAACTTTAAACCCTGTAAAGAACAGTGTGTGCCTACTGAGTGGGCATGTACCATTAAATTCCCATAGGAAAATAGTTTTTTCGCAATAAAATTAATATTTGATGGAATTTCATCAAATAAATGTTTTTGGGGTGGGTGACCTTTTTGTTATTGATGAAACAGTACTTACTTTTAAATATGTTTTAGATTTAATGTGCTTACTGGCCAAATGTTCGTCGGCAGCAAAACGTGGAACAGACAGTAGGTTGTTGTCTACCCTCGAGAGGTCGCTGTCCATAATTTCTTGAACATTCATTGTTTTGTACAGACTCATTCGTAAATACATCGTCATTGTAACTTTATACCTTGTTGTCTCTTTCTGCAACATGTTTGGTGTTCCAACCCAACAATAAACTCTTCTCAGTGTCACCCTGACGTCGTGATAGTGCGGATGACCATAAAGACATATGAACATAACGCATGTGATAAATAGAACTGCACTCAGAGATGCCATGTGGTACGTTTGTATGAAGAGCATAATTCATCCATAAGGCAAGTGTTTAGACGTCTGCTCTGGGTCTTCGCTGTATGACAATTCAGACCGTTGAATGTGTAATATGTTTACTCCACCATTTCACATCTATTAAATTGCACCAGGTCACTAACGAACCGGTCCATCTAGATACGCACTGATTGCAATCGTTATGATATGTCTGTAGTGTTGAAAGGGTAATTTGATATAGCATTGACTAACGTATGCCTTGGATAAATTTAAACTATTCAGAACTGTTGCTAGCCAGTTTTGCTCGCGCCTGAATGTTTTTTCTTAGGCTTAAGGTTATCCATTTAACCACTACACACATATATGTTTAGCTATCTTAGACAAGGAAGTCGATATGTGTATTCATACGTACTCGTAACCCAAACCCATGATTGTGTATACGTACACAAAGTCAGAATAAACATATTATATTGAATAACAATATACATCTATGTATATAGACATGCAGTGTGACAAGGATTGGAAGGAAAGATAACTATCTTATAGAGTTCCCCGGATATGACGTTAATCCTGGCGTGGATACTGGTAAGTTATTTATTTGCTCCTGTTGGTAAACCTGGATACGATGGCATACTTTGAGGTGTCTTAAAATACGCACCTTGATAATATGAAAACAAAAAAAATGGTGAAACCGATTCCGAAAGTACCAAATAATTATGTTAAGGTTATGAGTAGCTCAAATATTCGTTTGTTCTATTAAATGTAAGGCATCATAGGAGACGAATCATCGTTTAATTTCTTTATTAAAATTTAATTTTTTGTTGTGTGCATCATTTCGGTCAGTACAAACACAGTTACATGTATGTGCAATATAATTTACTGTGTTAATACATGTATACAATGTATGCATGTAGTATAGCCATATATTAATCCAATGACGTACTCAGCCATTTCGCAGGCGATTCAGCTGAGGTAGACAAGAGTGCTGAAGGTCACATTAAGCACGGGTTGCGGCATGGCCAGTACAAAAAGGAGATATAACTCACTGCAAATCAATAAGGTGTGTCCTATCCTATAGTAAACATGCTTACTGAATTTGGTTGAGATGTGCCATGATTGCAAGTATAACTATCATTGTCAATGATAATGTTGATATCGAAGGTAAACATTAAACATCGCTGTCTAGAGCAGGTAATTTCCTGTTACTTATGAGTGAAAGGGTTAAACTAATTTAATACAATGTATCTACAAAGGAATACTTTCCGTCATACTTGCATTTCCATAATCAATTACCTTTTGGACTGTCGAGTATTTTATCGACATGGAGAAATAAAACTGTACTATAAATTCACAATGTAATCAATAAAAAACACAACCATGCAAAGAATATGTTAAATCCAATCATGTCTGAGAACCATCTTGTGACTGTTCACGTGTAAATAGGTTATAGTAACTTTATAGAACATACTTCTTTGTTTCTGATGTTCGTCTTTGATTGTTTTTCAAGTTGCCAGATGCATATAAGCATCTGGCAACTTGAAAACAAATCAGAGACGAACATCTCAAACAAACAAAAAATATATATACATTTGTACATATATATATTATAAAAATCCGCCCTCCCGCTTCACATTTCGCGAATCTCGTGTCTGAGAACTAAATTACTTATTGTGTATGGCCCAATACGAGGAGATAACATGTCATGGCCCGACGTTAATTTACTTTGTTTCTGTATATGACCTTTTTTCCAGCAAAGTAAACATCCATTTACCATTACTGGATGTGAAAGTTGGCATTATTATACGTTTTATTTCCAACGTGAATTACCACTGTTGTCCGACAAATGCCACATCTAGCGAACGGACGAAACATATGACTATATTTCAATATGTGGTGTGCTATTGCAGGCTTAAGCTATCATCTTTTTCTTAGCATAAACGAGAGACATTGCCTAAATTATCTTCTTCTCGCCCGCAGGTCAGTGTCCGCCTAGCAACCGCATCACCACGTGCCAGTTTAATACCAACAATTGTCTGTCGGACCGCTAATGTAGATTCGGACAGCGCTGTTGCCCTGATGGCTGCGGACGGGTCTGCAAACGAGTCCGACCTTTTCCATTAATTGGATATCCACGCAGCGTGACGTCAGACTGATAATCTCCGCCAATTATAACGCTGATGTGTGATACACTGTACATTTAACTTTATATTATCTGTTTCAACGTGTAAAATCACGTGGTTACAACACACAACAAGAAGTACTGAAACTTCCAGAAGTCCTCCAATTCATAGTACGTATTCTTTTATTTTGCTCTTATTATGTAACGTATTTTGATGAAATCTGGCGCATCGAACGCGTCTTGTTAAGCTACATTTGGTGGTCTCGGTACCTTGTCCCAAACGGCTTTGAGAATAATCGGTTTCCATGACTACTAGATATGTGCCCAACTTCCGGTACCACCACATGCAGCTCATGAAGACCTGGGCCTTATTTCATCAAAATCCGTTGCCTATTAAGGAAAATATCAAATAATACTTACTTTGGAGTGGGCGCGATTTCAACACTTTCAGCCATTGTTGTTGTTGTCACTACTTGATCATGCAACTTGTGTTTATGTGGACCAGTATTATAAATGGTTTACCGAACTTGAAACATTACAAGTAGCTTCACTTAGAACAACTTGTTGGACATCGCCGACATTAGTACTGACCAATTTTAAACTACCGTCTTTTTGACGAAACATGGGCCGAATGTTACGTCTATATCCACCATGCAAATACAACCCTAATCCTTTTTCGATAATATTAAATGTTATCAAAATTTAAGGATCACCTTTCTTTTTATTTCATGAAAATTGTTTCAATATTGATTGTATTGCGACGAAACAATCCCCACGTTAAATCCCCATATATTCGTTCATTCATTCGGCTCATATTTAAGGGTGGGAATTGGCTCGGACACATTCCATACCCATATATATATTCACAGAGTGATTTAACATAGGGAACTTGTTCTAATTTCAGAAAAAGTTGACCGATTTTCATTTATATTTCTTACTTAGATCATTTCCGAACTATCTAACCGGGTTTCGGTGTCAATTTTCAATGTGTTTCTTTTGTTTTCTCCTCCCCCAGCTCCTCCGCCTCCTTTTCCCCATGCTAAATTCCCATAGACAAATCATGTTTTCGTAATAAAATGTTAGATTATATTTATCGCATGAGGAAAGTACACCACGTTGAAGCTGCAATATGTTATTGGAGTCGTACATGGACGCTCTAAAACTCAACTTCTTTGGGATAGTGTGTAGATGTGATAACACGTATCTTTTAAAATATCTGTTCAAACTCAGATTGTTTCAGGTTTTTGACGAAAACTGCCAAGTGCAATTCGGTTACATTCCAGATCTATTTCGAGCGCTCGAGAAATATGATTTGTCTGATTGCCTATATTCCTATTCAGAGAATAGCCAATGCCACCCGAAAGAGATCTGGAAACGTGAATTGCACTGGAATGCAACAGTAGTTTAAGCCGTCAAATCTGTGGAGTGCAGCTCTCAGAATTCCGTCTAGCTTAAGCGCGTGTACATTTGCTGCACGCCCTTTAGTCAATGTGCCAGGTGAAATTTGACTACCAAAAAAGTGGGCAAGTCCCCATTATATTTTTCAATTAGCCTGATATGTCACTACATGGAAAGAATGTTATGGCCAGCTGAATTCCACAGCTAATCCCATTTTGGCCGCCATCATTTGTGTATATTTTAAAATAATGTCCGTAACATTTAATTAGGTTGTCTGAGGCATATTTACCTCCAGATAAAAAATGTTCACAATTTCATTTTACATGATATATTGAATAAAAAATGGTAATGTATTCACTTGGTGACAAAATAATAGTAAAAATAAATAATAAATGTGATTTATTTACACATTTAATTTGTAAATATACGTTCGAAATGTCACGAATTATCTTAAGCATTAACCATAGTGATTTTATTTTGTATCCCATTATGTTTATGAACTTGTCTGTCATAAGTAATATAATAATATGTCTTCTAAAACAGTTCTGGAGGGATTGGAGTAATGGTCTTTATGCCATTTGTGGCATGTCTAGAGGATGATCCTCTAGCGCATTATTGCAGCTTTGTACTTAAGGATCTGTACTCCGTATTAGAAGCATGACAGGTGTTTTACTGGATGAGTGGTCAGTTGTGTATACCCTGACCAGAGAACGCAGATACACGTGCTGATCTGGAGCTACACTGGTCGTATAGCCCTATTTATCCAGTCACAACCACCAATTAGTCATAGGTTGACATTTTCCATATTGACACGTCGCATAGCTGATATGCCTACATCTATCTCAATGCACATGGTTGCTAATGCTGTGCACTATGTATGAAGTCATCAAGAATGTTAATTGGACTAATGGCGAAAATATGTAGACCGAAATCATGTTACAGATACACCGACGGTGATTAGTGCATCTCCTTATTTACCGATATTGCTCCACAAAACTTGTATTTGCAGTAAATAATGTATACTGTTGACATATGTATTAGAGTACATGCGTGTATTCTGACAATGATATCAAAATTAGCCACCTGTTAAAAGATACATATATTGCAAATTCGGATCCTCTTCAAACTAGCCATACAATGGCCGTCAATATACACATCTGAGTTAAACTAGAAGCAAATGCAAGTTGGCCAACTGCTTCTGGAATACAGCTTACAGTGATGATGAGCTGGTACATTATTTTAGTAAATGAAGCGATCCGTGCGTTAGTGCTACCGTTTGCACATTTTGGAATAACTTCTAGGAGAAATTCTGGTTACAAATGTACACTTGTTTAGTAAATATAGACACGTAATTAATGATTATACATATATTACATGGAAATGATGACACTGTTAAACGACACGTGTCATGTGGAGAGCAAGAATACTATTACATGATAACGGTAGTAATGTTACATCAATACTTTTAGGGTGGTATGCAACAGAAAATATATTATTGAACTTTGGTATTATACTAGAAAAATACTTCATTTATGGATGTAAATTAAGAAATAATGAACCGACTTTCTCAGCTTTTAAGAACTATTTAAAAAAAACTAACAGCTTGAATATCTATCTATTGCAGTAAATAGAAACAAAGCTGAAATACACAATAGCAAATGGAAAATGTTTACCGCTAAACTAATTTATTTCTTCTAGCATTCTTTCCCTTAAAATATTTAATCCAAGAAAAAATAATGCAAACATATTTTTTTTATGATCATGCTACTCGTACTTACCTAATTAAACTATTGTTTTTTCAATGGGTATTATTTTCTTTTCTTTTAAACATATACATACAAGTATACAAACAGGTAATTACATGTGTAATACATATTTACTTAGAAATTTAGAAATATGGAATGGAGTGTAATTATGCACATGCATGTTACTAGTAATATTTTTTGTTTGTACATGTTTTTGTGTGAAAATAAAAAAAATATATAAACATAAATAGTACTTTAGCTTCTTGGCATTCTGTGCACGCAGCAACTGCCGCATATGTTCTGCATAATAACAGAGTTTGACAATTTGTCTAGCATCAGCCTGCTCATATGTGCACTCTGAAGGGGGGCTGCAGTCCTCGCTTTTACATTCCTAACATGCATGCGACACACCATCGTGGAAATGACGGGTTATGGTTGTTGTCCCTCATCCGCATGCGGAGCCACGCAGACTGGTCAATACATGGGCACCAGAAGCATCATAAGATTGGTCCGGCGAATCTACTGGGTGCCCCCGCTACCCACCCAAAGTGTATGTTGTTACGACTCAGTTGAACCGTCTCGCCGAGACCGTTCAACTGAGTGGTAACAACATACACTTTTGATAAGAAATGAGAAAATTGCAGAAAAATTGCAGAAAAATATTTACATTCCGTTTATTTTATACAATGTACATGAATTACAAATATGTTACAATCATTGATCCGGCAATGGCCGGACCTGCCGGACCTGTTCCGACGCCGCTGCAGAACCCACACTTGTCGTTGTAAACACTTATGATGACACCCTCACAAGGCTACCTGGACGCATACAGTGTATAAAGTTGACGAAAATAAGTTTTATACGAGGTCTGTCATTATATTGAAGCTTTCTTCAGTGTGTATCTGGCTGTTAGTCATCCATCTCTCAGGTCAGTTTGTTCTAACTGAGCACGGGGTCTTACGAAGAGGCAATTTCTCAAGGTATTGCCACAGGAAGCTTTACGTGGCATTGGTGGTCAGCTTGTCAATGTACATTTACTTGTATGGCCATATCGTATTGTAAGTGTATGTTCTTCTTTTGTTATAGTTCATGTTCTGCACTCTCCTAATATTGAGGAAGTAAAGGTATACATACATTGTATATTTATTAAACTAGTGTATTATGATTTTTATTACACCATGTTTAACTGGTCTAGGGTTAGGGTTAACCACATACTATGTAGCTGGTCTACGGTTAGGGTTAGGGTTAACCACATACTATTTAGCTGGTCTAGGGTTCGGGTTAACCACATACTATTTAGCTGGTGTACGGTTAGGGCTAGGGTTAACCACATACTATTTAGCTGGTCTAGCGTTAGGGTTAACCACATACTATTTAGCTGGTCAAGCGTTAGGGTTAACCACATGCTATTTAGCTGGTGTGCGGTTAGGGTTAGGGTTAGGGCTAACCACATACTATTTAGCTGATCTAGCGTCAGGGTTAACCACATACTAGTTAGCTGGTCTAGGGTTAGGGCTAACCACATACTATTTAGCTGATCTAGCGTCAGGGTTAACCACATACTAGTTAGCTGGTCTAGGGTTAGGGTTAACCACATACTGTTTAGCTGGTCTAGGTTTATGGTTAGGGTTAGGGTTAACCACATACTATTTAGCTGATCTAGGGTTAGTGTTAACCAGATACTATTTAGCTGGTCTACGGTTAGAGTATGTTTGACCACATACTATTTAGCAGGTCTAGGGTTAGTGTTAACCACATACTATTCAAATGGTCCAGGGTTAGGGTTAGCCACACAATATTTAGCTGGTCTTTCTTGTGATTACTGCAATGTTCCCGACAGTGTCACAAAATTTGACAAATGTCCCTTTACATTACGACGTAAGTCCCTGTCTTTACTGGCCAAAGGCATTTCAGCAAAACTCCTCAAAACGAACCATCAGTCCATGCCGGAATTGTGCATTCGTCCCTATGCTTATGTCCTTGTGTGCATACACTGGCTGTGCATTAGTCCCTCCTTGTGTCGAACATTAGTCCCCATTCAAGAGTCCCCAAGTACAACCAGATGCCAAGCAAATGTCCCCAATGACATACGTTATTCCCTGGTGATATGCCACTTTGGTCCCTATACTTATGTTCTCATGTAAGTACACATATGATGTATTAGTCCATCCAAGTGTACAACATTTATCCCCATACAAGAGTCCAAGTTGCCAGCAAGTAACTTGTTAATTTGTCCCCTTTATACTGGAGCCCGAATGAGCATTATGCAATTATACATCGATACATGGGTCCCCAATTGTTCACACCGGCATCAGTAAGTGTTTCAGTTATAATATGGTGAGACCAGTTCAGACAATCGATTGCATTTATTCGTTAGTGTGAATGGTTCAAGGGAGTGGGACTTCAGATACCGTCAGACAGTCAGTCGAGTGACCTTGACCCATTGATAACTAATATGTTTGCAGTTACCATGGGGTTAGGCAGGATCGGTCGACCGACGGTCTGAAGGTACCAGCTGGTGAAATGAATGACAATGAATGATTTCAGAATACGAATATAATTAAACTGCAGAAGTAATGCAGTTTCTTCCCAATGTTTACAATTATTGTGCATGTTATTCAATTTAATTGTTACATATTAATTCTCGTATAATAAAAATGTTTACAATGATGTAATTCATGATAATTGTCAGTAATGTTTGTCAACTGATCAGTATATGTGCAGTCAATGGTTGAGTTGAAACAATTAAGACGGATAACATAATTACAAATCACATGTCCAGTGAAAATTTTGATTTCGTCGGCAAAGAATTTGACAAGCAAATAATACACGGTGCATCAAACTCTTTCATCTGTGATTAGTACTTACTCGAAAACAAGTACCCATTTTTCAGGTGTTCGATGACGGTGAAATCAGTGTTTGACAAAACAGATGACCGACTGAAATCGAAACAGATTACATGTCCTGAATTATATACATATGCAATATACCGCTAAAGTTAGATAACCGACACAAAACTTATTCTTCATTGTGAAAAGTTGTACAAACAAAATTGTTAACAGTTCAAGAAATTAAACTAATTGGTGGTTGTTTAAACAAATTGTCTCGTACCTGCGTGCACTATGCCACTAACAAACATTGTTATTGCAGAAATGAATGAATTTGTGCACCCTAATGCAGAATTGTAACACAGTAGTGGAATAAGTCCGTCATCAACGATTGAATACACTTTTCATCGGTCTATGGACAGTTTTGCTTTTGTATTCAAACTGAGGGACAAACACAGAACACACGGAGGATCGAACTCCTTCACCTTAGACTGATACTTGCTGCTAAACAAGTATCTGTTCTTCAGGTGGTCTATAACCGCCAAGTCTATTTCTCCTGCATCAGTAGACCAACTAAAATCATAACATACTAACGGTTCGCAATCGTAAACATACGCAATACATGCTGAACCGTGCTAGTAAACGTTATGCCGTTATGTCGTGCGCGCAGGTAAGAAGCCATTAAAGTCTTCCCAGTGTTGCCCTCGTGATCATGCGCCCACAATACATCACGATCATTATCGTGCGCGGATACAATATCTAGTAACGCATACTGCCATTCACGAAGCTCAACGTCAGACATACGTGCACATCGTCTAACACCATCCTGGGCTACATTCTCGTCATTCACCAGTGCTCCAAACATTTTTGTATCAATTGGTGTTCACCATCAGGCACAGGATGACACCAATTCACAACATTATTGTGGCGATAATATATACCTGCCTTAACAAGAACACTGGCATACGAAATATCGAATCCACTGATGACACCTTATTCGACTTCTACCAAAGGGGATTTTAAACCAGTTGCCGTCTAAAACCAGAAACTCTTATATTATACTTGTCCACACTATACCTGGCTGAGAATCCCACAGGTAAGTCACGTGACCTCTCTGCTTACCTAGCCACCTAGTATCGCTAGTGTATGAAGTAATGCGTAGTATCGCGAGTGTATTAAGTAATGCCTAGTTTCGCTAGTATATATAATTTGAATACACTATGTTAATTTTCGACTGTTTCTGTTGTAACGCTTCCCCCTTATATAATACCACTCAAGCACTGTATAAAGGTGCTTGAGCTACCTAGGCGGACGTACGTTTAACAAGTGAAGTCAGGGGAAGATAATTGTGAGTGGACAGATTCTGTGATTTTATAACTAGTAAACAGTGCTTGCTCACAACACTTGAGCTGGAACGCTAGGCACTGAATACTGGACACTGGGATGTTATATTGTTAGGCTAGCAGCTAAACCCTGGTTTGCAGTTTAGAGTAGACTAAACAAGATACAAGTTTCAGTTTCTTTATTATTTCTATCACGATTGTTTGTCAGGATGGCATTACACTGTAGTACTAGCAGTAACCGAAATGTTAGTGGCTGGAAAAATCTACAACAACAACAACTAATGACCGAACGAAGTTTTAGAGAAAGTGAAAGTGAAAGTTCTGCATTTGAGCGTTGGTCTGCTCTTTGTGACCGAAGTGACCGAAGTAAGAATCTGTGTTGCGTCATTTTTTATATCGACACTGGATCTGACAGTCAGCCAATCGGTGGCTATCAAGTTTCCGCCATCTTGGATTTGAAAGTTACGTTTTTAGGCTTTAGACTAGAAATACAGCGTAGATAACTAAGATATCGTGACGGTCGGATGTGCAGATGATTCCGCATGTCAAAATACATCAAGTAAGTGTAAAGTTGTTAAGATAAACATGCATTTAATGAGTGACCGCCAAACAGAAAGGTTGCTTGAGTTGACAGTCAAATAATGGCGGTCACGAAACTTTGTGAGCACTGCGGAACAAATAATTAGAATAATGGAGATATTATGACGTATGAGATATGATCACCTATGCAAATACTTAGGAGGAGGGTTGAGCTACCAACATATGTATGTATGGCACCATGGTAAAGAGGATCCAGCACAAACTGGCCCAATAAAGGTGGTCACGTGACCTCCACAGAAGTTTCAATCCATGTCAACAGTCAACACAGGCTATTACTTTTCATTATGTTGTGATTCACCCGGCAGAATGTGAATGGTATGGCTTATTTAGCAGTTATGTATTTCATCACCAAAAATATGCATCACTGTGAATGTGCTTATTAATAAAGTATTAGCAGTCCAAAAAAGAGTAATACATCTGATCAAATTGTAAGGATAATTTGTTTACAATATCCCCTCTTAATCTATATAGTCCCAGCAAAGAAGAGTAAACAAATCACTGGGGTTGGACAAAACTGTTAACAAAGGTTTCTCACCAGAAATACATTCACTGACAGTATATAACAACACAAACAAAATTCCACCCGATTCCACCTATGGCAAATGCCAAGTTTCACCACAAATCCAAGATCGCCGCCATATATAAAGGTATACTATTACAATATAAATGTATTTGATACTGAACAATATAAAAACATGTTTCATGTGCTCTTTCCAATTATCATTAGGATACCGGTATGCTTTCCAATAATTGTCAGGATGTCGGATGCCAAGGTCATTCATTAAGGTCAAGGTCAAATGCAAAATTCACAAAAAATAAACCAAAATCAAGTGAATTTTATATATTTACAGCTCCTAACAACATACAATACATTTTTACCATCTGTTCACATGTTAGTCTTTCATTTACTGTCACTTTGTATGTCAAGGTCATATATCATGTCAGTGTAGATGTCGAATATACATCAATAATCTAGGCGAACCGGTGCATATTGTATATCCATAAACAATTTGCAGGTGTACTTTCCGAATATATACGTCATATAATTCAAGAACTTGATTTAATATAAGCATTCCGACACGGAAGCAGTGTCGCCCCTGCCGAGGCATTTGGCCATAACATTATCATGGGCATGTGCTAACGCAAGCATCACAATAACCGTCAGAGAAGTGCATGCTTAATACACGAAAAAGGTCAAAGTTGAAGAAACAATTTGACATAAACAAATAGCTAAGTGTTTCGACAATCATGTGAATGTACAGACGGTCAACGGGGATATGATTATGTTCCAAATGTTCACATGTATCAAGTGTCCAAATATTGAAGCAATCTGTCAAATAATATAAAAGTTATACCATGACGACGAAGCTTGTGCAAACTTTTTGACATTTAGGACGAAAACGCCGACGACGACGACGGAAAAAAAGCGGCGACAAAAGTCCTGCCTTCTGCTAAAGCATGCGCGACAATAATACTATGTACGTGCTCACAGGTTTTCTAATATTCTGGTAATTCAATACGTGACTCAAAACAATAAGCATGGGTGCTATGACCATCGGCAACACAAATGTATTATTCATACACAGTTGAAAACGAGTACTGGTGAGACTTTATATAGCCAGACTTGAATATTAACATTCAATCAATTTCCCCCGTAATTGTCCTTATTGTGTGTCTATTACTGTGGGGGTAGCAGTCACACATCGCTTCATCGTATAATGAAGAGAGAGAGAGGTGATTGGAGGCTGTGCTAATGCAATTTGCAAATGCATGTAACAGTTAAGAGCATCTGTAAAAAGTGATAATAGTTAACAGATATATATAGATAGCAACTGTTGATGGCTGACATCATGTCATCTGGTTGCCTAACGCATGATCGTGGATTCAATGAAAGCACATGTTTGCTTTTCCTTCTCTGAAGCCCTGTATGTGCTGATATTAGTCACGCCATATTCGATATTGCAGGTTCTTTTTACGAAAAGAGGAGCTGGTCATCGTGTCCTGGCATCATCGACGTGCTACACGATATGGACGATACACAGCCATTTCTGCATGTCTTTGTTCAGCTGGAATCATTATAATCAACATCAGATGAGCTTGTGAGTCACTCAACTGTTAGTCGCATACAAGGCAATGAATGTCGATGGTGCCCAATGTATCGTAGATGAGATCCTGCTCCCAATGGCCTTGTAGTTTCTTGTAGATATGGGAGGTTTATTTTCTCTAGTTTGTATACCACAGCTCTATTATTTGTGTTGTGTGATGGCTGTATAAAGTATCCCCGTATTTGTAACCAATGCTGCCATTATTTCCGACACATTGAGATCTCTGAGTATTGTTATATTATATGATGTATCTATGTTTTATTATACATATATTGTGATAGTTTAGTTTGTAACTGGCTCATGGATAACCTGTGGGTGTCTTTTTGTCTATTCCGCTTCACAAGTTCTCTTAGCCTAGTTACTCAAATATATGTGTTATGTATGTTCAGCATGTGCGCAGTAACTATGGTCGTGCAAGTATTGTCATTGATGAATAGCACGGCTGCAGCATTAAGAATGAAGTCCTATCACCATCAGACAGGATACTACATTGGTGCGTCAGCCACAGTTTCTGGTGAAATGCAACAAACGATGGGGGGAGGGGGGGGCGGGAAAGCTTTTTCTTGCTAGAATAGAGAACAAAATATCCAAAGGAGACTCATGAACCCATGCAAAGAAGAAACTAACGCAATACATCATGATAAACACGGACAACGCGCACATCGGTGGTCGAGGAGCCTTCAACGCGGCACAAAGCAACAGCATGTGAAATGCATTCATGCAAAACAAATGTAATTAAAGAGTCCATGAGAGTCCGTTGTCTCGAGGCCGTCCGGGTTCGGCCTATTACAAACTTCGGCACCTTTGTATATGTCTATATATAGGGAGTACACAATTATTGTTTAGCTTATTTCTTTTTTAAATTATTGATGCTGTTAGGCATATTTAATGTATTTATATACCTCGGTCCGTTACTTCAACCTGTGTGGAGATTCTCCGCAAGCGAGTTAATATCAAGCTCGTGCGAGCGAACGAGGAAAACAAGCTGCGGCGCCTTATCGCCAGCCCGGCCTTCGCACGGGTCAACTTCTTCGATTACGACATCGTGGCGATCCAAATTCACAAGAGCTGTCTGGAACTCAAACGGCTGTGTATGTGGGTATCAGTGTCCTCGACCTCTCCAAGCACCTAATGTACGACTTTTACTACAACTCGTTGAAGGCCCAGTACGAGGACAGGTGCGAACTCGGCTAAAGCGCTCTACGATCCCCTGATTCCGATGGGCGATGGACATCCACACGGCTGCGTCTTACCATGACCCCGTGCTTGGCCAGCAGTTGAGAGACTGCGCCCATGAATTCGCGCCCGGGTCGACATGGAGAAGCTTTGGCCATCTAAGGGGACTCCGCTTATAGATGCGGGAAAGAGCTTCAGCCAGCTTCCTTCTTGGTCAGCGACTCAGCGTCCTTATAGCGGGAGGCCACGTCAAATACTGTTAGAGCGTACTTTTGCGACCAACGCGATCGTGAGGGAGAAACGGGCGGTTGGCTTGATGGACTTCGTTCGGCACCGGCACGTCGAATTTCGGGCGTAGAATACTGCGCACCGCGGGCATATATATCTGCCAGATGGCCTGTTTCTTGAGCCAGTCATTGGCAGCGTTTTCAGAAAACTTGGCCGCTGTAGCGAGGTTATTGATGGCCGTGAGTCCCGTCCAGTAGCCGCGGGGACTGTAGTATAGGTTCGCCAGGCGAACGCTAAGCTTGTGCCAAGTCTGCCGTCCATTGTCTGCAACATATTCAAGCAGATCGAACAGTCTCCAACATGCCTTTGTCAGATCGTATCGTAACTGCGTCGTCGATACTATACAAGCACGCATGCGATGTTGGGGCGGTTCCACCACCATCCGCTTTGCGAAAAGGGCGGCCGTGTTTTTGTCCTCGCGCCATATCTAGAGACAATCGTGGGCCAAACCGATCAGAGCGTTTGTGCCCGCTAAAAAAGTATTTAAGGATCGAGTAGCCTACTTCAAGTAGAGCGAAATTAAGCTCGTCAACTGACATCGTGCCATATAAGGGCCTTACAAAAGTTTCCTCTGCAAAATGTTATTGCAATGCAATAATTTAATGCTTCGCAATATAGTAGCTGACATGGCCTGTCACAGCCATTCCCACGACGACGAATTCGATCTCGCGGCCTTTTTGGGCATCTGACGGTACATAGAAGTCTGAAAGTTGGGGCTCAGGATCCAGCGGCGCGAGGTTTGCCCGCGCGTACTCGCGGATGGCGGCGTCAACGCTCCGGAAAGTTTACACGGCGTGATTGTCGCGGCGAAGATCCAGTCCAGGCGGGCTGTTCGTTTTCGGGACCATGCTGCGTGTGCGCTTTGGAGTTGTTATACAGCTAAATAATGGCGCTTGCGCTCCTCATCTACATCCGAGGTTCGCCGATAATAGAATGTTTTCTACCGCTGAATGCCAATGCGTTCACCACTGCACCACCTACGAGTATTGCGATCGAAACCATCCTAATTAACTTTGTTAATTAAGCGAACTTCATTAGCTTCGCTAATAAGTTACTTCCATATAATAGCCGGCAGAATTCCGGCTTTAGCTAGATAATCTCGGGTCCAAACCGCGGCTGCGACATAGCCGTAGGTCACAAGACCTACGGCTCTCGCCGTCATGTCCAACTTGGGGGCGGGCACCCCGAAGGACATCTTTGATAGTCGATCAAACCCTATGCTGAGGCTTGATATCACCACGGCGTGATAAACCGCATTCACTATAATTTTGCCATCGTATTCAGCCATTGTCAAATTAGCTTCGCTAATATGTTACTGCATATAAAAGGGGTCGCGAGCTGCGTTTAAATGGGGCACACGTTCCGTAGTAACTGGCTTCGGAACCGCAAGTTCTGAAGGAACACCAGCCGGTTGTCGTGAAAGGTAGTTCCCTCGGAACACCCACAGAGCACCCGCGACTACGAGCCCACCAACAACCTGCTGCGGGATGAGCCAGGTCGGCGCCAGTGCCGAATGAACAGTAATCGCCGCTGCTGCGTAGAGATGAATGGCTGCCGCCCCTAGGGTTTTCGTGATCGCCGCGCCCAGCCGAGATTCGTATATGGCATGCGTCAATATCTGCGTCTGGCATGTTATCAACCTGGCCTGCGGTGAGACGTCGCCCAAGATACTGCTCGGCCTGTCTCCCCATCCCCCCCTTGCAACCAGCGCGGCGAGCCGTTGGCTTCTGTCTTTGCGGTTCCCGCTGCTGTTTATACAGTTGCGGTTTCCGCTCTGTTGGAGCTCCCACTTCTGTGGTTCCCGTTGCCGTTTCTGGCGTTGCGCTTCTCGCTGCTGCCTCTTCCAGCAGCCGATCGAGAAGTTCGTCGAAATTGATTGTACGCTTGATCTTAAGCAGTGCTATTCTGACTCGCCTCGTGAGTCTAACATATAGCCAAGACCGAAAATCATGATCACTGTTATGCTCGCAGGAAAGTTTTAAGCGGAGCAACACATTGATTCCCACATTGTTCAGCAGTTGTTAACAATTGTTAGCAGTGTTTAAGCTGCGCTTAGCACTTTGTAAGCATGTGGTTGATCAGTCTTTAACAGAAGCTTGGTGTGTTTAGTTTCCGAAAGAATCGCCGAACCTCCAGCCGCTCCTCAAGCGTTGGGATAACGTCGTTCTCTCGAAGGCCGTCATCGAAGGTGTCTCGGTCCTTGCAGTGAAAGAGGGCGACCCCTTTCGTTTGCTCGCGCAGATCCTTGAGGACGGCGTTGTACTTCTGAGTGGAGATCCATACACTTTGCTCGGCATGTCGGCCTGAAAATGCGAGTTCGGAAAGCATGTCCTTCTTGTTGGTCATCGCCGCCTTGGCTGAGCAGTCAATCACGTACATGGTGGGCTCGCCAGAAAAGAGTTGGTAGAAAGCCCTCAGCAAATCGTGGAGGCGCTCACCTGGGTCAACGACATATACTGCAGGGTCAGCCCAGATCCATGGGCGCCGCTGATAAGTATTGATGTGCCGCACAGTGGGTCACAGGATCACAATGTGTCGAAAGACATCGCTGGAGGAGCAAGTCCAAGATGAACACTGTTTTTCCGCATCCAGTCTGCCCAATAGTTATGTAGAGTGGGCGTCCGTAGTATACAGCTGAGACGAATCGGGCATATTCGATGTTGAGTTGCGCATCTGTGATGATATATAGGTGCACGTTCAATGCGCCAGCTCCGTCCGCCTCTTTGGCTATCTGGATCGTCACACTCTCGCTAGCGTTCTCCACTCTGCGCCCACTACCGTGGAGTTGGTCGTCGTCGCTGGTTCGCATGTCTATCCATAGCGCGTACTTCGAAGTCAAGAACTCTGCGAGAGAGACGTCCCTGAGTGCATGTCTTTCGCCACTGCGGCAACATCTGGGGCGTGCTTAGAACCGGCAGAAAACTGCTTTTTGGCTTCGTCCCACTGCTGGTAGGTGCGCAGGTCCTGGCTGTATAGCTGGTTAGGGGCCCCCTCATTCGTAACCTCGACATTTCTGATTTTGGGGTTATGAAATTGGTCGGCTTTTCTAGCCCCGACCGCGAACCGGCTCTCCTCGAACAGCATCAGTATGCCTTTCATCGAGCGGGCGGGGACGTTGATATTAATATGCCTTAATGTATCGCATTTGTATTTCGTGATCTTGCTATGGCGAAGAACTCGGTCATAAATTATGGCAACACGCACGGGTACCGGGTTCTAATCAATCGCACGAGGTCAGGCATCGTGACCATGTCGTACTCCATTGAAACATTTTCGATCGAATACGTCGATGCCATGTCAGTGGCTATTATTACTCGGCTGTAGTCGTTGAACGTTAGTTCGTCTTCGAGGCGGTCCGCAAAAGCACTCTGATAGTATGGTGTGTGGCTATCCAGCAGATCAAAGTCGAGTGGGATGTAGAAACATTATCTGCCTTGTCACCAGCCCGGTCTTGGTCTTGTCCACAGGTCTTGGTAGCAATGGTAGACGTCGCTGTCTTCGATTGACATCACCTCATTACCAGAGTATCGTGGTCTTCTTGACGATGGCGCGGCCCTGGTTCTGAACGACGATTCGGTCCGCGCCTGTGGACATCAGTGAGATAGTGAAAGCGAGACGAGCAGTTCCCGGCACAATGACGTCATTAGCTCCAAGGTTGGGGAGGCGGGCCAAGAACTGCTGGTTCTGGTCGATCGTCGAGGGGTTGTTCATAATGACCACGCTCTGTCTCACGCCTTTTGCCCCGTGGGGCTTCTGCAGTCTGCGGTATGGATCGAGTTTGTGCCCGTATTGACTGGAAGACATCTTCGAACAATACTATTGAACCCGCCGGGTCTTCGGTTCAATACATGAATTGTATCGAAACGATACATCGAAACGATATATCGATACGATGGCCGACATAAACATGGACGAATTCGATTGCACTACGGGCGACCGAGAAGACAACAACGCCGACGACGAAACGCCCTTCATAGAGACGCCAGGAACTTCGGCCGCGGGCGGCGAGAAAATATGTATAGGCGGCGCTACCAACACCGTTTCTCTAAGCCAGGAATTACTCGAGTCAGCTGTAAGTGACTATTACATCTATTGGGTAGAAAAAGGTACGGTACCATCTATTGGCCGTGACTACTCCAAGTTCGAATTGGGACCATGTTTAGACGAAATACTCAGCACGATGTATGATTCGCTGTTAAACCTTCCCGAACTCCGGGGACTAGATAAGGCTATGCAAACAGTCCGGAGCGAACTGGTCCTTAACCTCGCGAAACTCACGGCGCTGGATGAATATATCGCACTAGAAACAAGAATACTGGAAGAAGCCCATGATGACGAAGATAAGCGGCAGATCACGGAACGCCTGCGGTCGTTGCGGGTTGAAAGAGAAGCTCGCTTGGAGGCTGCCTCGGCTAACCGTGAGGATCTGTGAAACAATATCGCAGTTCCGGCATGAGAACACGACACTCGGTGAGCTTCTTCGCTCGCTGTTCAGACAGCAGGGCGTCACAATAGTAGGCATCCTCACAGCCCTCCGCATGACTATATCGACCCTAGTTATAGTTATCACGGTCGGCGGAGCCGCTGTTGCGCCAGCGCCAGCGCCTGCTTTCGCGCCAGCACCCGCACAAGCACCGCGCCAGCACCGCGCCACGCGCCAGCACCGCGCCAGCACCGCGCCAGCACCGCGCCAGCACCGCGCCAGCACCGCGCCAGCACCGCGCCAGCACCGCGCCAGCACCGCGCCAGCACCGCGCCAGCACCGCGCCAGCACCGCGCCAGCACCGCGCCAGCACCGCGCCAGCACCGCGCCAGCACCGCGCCAGCACCGCGCCAGCACCGCGCAAGCACCGCGCCAGCACCGCGCCAGCACCGCGCCAGCACCGCGCCAGCACCGCGCCAGCACCGCGCCAGCACCGCGCCAGCACCGCGCCAGCACCGCGCCAGCACCGCGCCAGCACCGCGCCAGCACCGCGCAAGCACCGCGCCAGCACCGCGCCAGCACCGCGCCAGCACCGCGCCAGCACCGCGCCAGCACCGCGCCAGCACCGCGCCAGCACCGCGCCAGCACCGCGCCAGCACCGCGCCAGCACCGCGCCAGCACCGCGCCAGCACCGCGCCAGCACCGCGCCAGCACCGCGCCAGCACCGCGCCAGCACCGCGCCAGCACCGCGCCAGCACCGCGCCAGCACCGCGCCAGCACCGCGCCAGCACCGCGCCAGCACCGCGCCAGCACCGCGCCAGCACCGCGCCAGCACCGCGCCAGCACCGCGCCAGCACCGCGCCAGCACCGCGCCAGCACCGCGCCAGCACCGCGCCAGCACCGCGCCAGCACCGCGCCAGCACCGCGCCAGCACCGCGCCAGCACCGCGCCAGCACCGCGCCAGCACCGCGTCAGCCGGCGAAGCCAAGGAGTGGTTAAAAAGCAGCTAAAATCCCTCGCCAGTCTCCTGGATAAATTAGGCGGAAAAGCGGCTACCACACTGCATGGGCTGATAGGCGGGCTCGTGTCTTTATTGCTATCCATATTGTCAAAAACGGCCGGATGGCTTGCCGAGAATGTTTGGGCTATAATCGTCGCGGTCGCTGGTCTCCTACTATTCGCCGCCCGAGAGTGGTTTAACCCAAAGCGCGACTAGCCCGATCGCCACGATGGCGACGACGAGCCTACTTGTTCAGCCTCGTGGTCCGATGTTGCACTTAGTGCGGTTGCACTATGCGCTGGTGTACTTTGCGCTGTTGCATCAGGTGCTATTGCACATTTCGCGGGTGCTTGCGGTTTTATGAAATCGGTGTCGGTTCCAGTTGCCAGCCCCGGATGATATCTGGGATCACGTTCCAGTTATGGCCGATCTTTTGTTGTGCGGTGGCGATTACGGTCTGATTATTGTAACCGTCAAGCCGGCCGTCTCGTAGTATCATATTGCTAGGCGCCATATACAGACCAATTCCAAATACATAGTCCACTGGGGAGCCATTATACTGTAAAACGGCTTGATACCACTGGATCGCCGCCGGGAAGGGTTCGGCTACATGGAGAACGGCCCCAGTAGGCTTAAAGCTGACCCCCGGTCTTTATGTTGTTCGAGAGCAATCCAAGCTTTTGTCGCTTCGGAGCTTGGTGGCACAGCAAGCCTCGCAATCTCGAAAGCCACTGGATTCGCGACCTTGACCGTCGAGCCCGTAAACCTGGTAAGGATCACACAGGCGTTGGCCGCGCAGCTCGGTTAAAAGCAACACCATACTCCGACAATAAGGGATGGTTTGCCTCAGGCGAGCATTTCGGCGACGGCCCGGTGAGCTTCGCCTTCACGAAAACGCTCAGGGTGCACCTGGATCAACTGAACACATCATACAACACGTTAGACGGGGCCCCAGTACTCTTCTTAAGGTTGTGCACGCCATCTACGGTTTATATTGCGAGAACCTGACCTTAGACTTCACAACCCCCGATATGAACATTTTGGAATCAGGGCACATCTAGGAACTGAAGATTTATATTCTCGATGATAAAGCGCGAGAGTTAAATAACGATTACCCGATATCAGCCGTCCTCGAAATAACCGATAAGGATAATCAATAATGAGCATATACGGCCCAGGCTGTTCCAATGCACGAGCAGAACAGGACGTTCCCGTCGCGGGCGCAGCCAGCAACGATGGGGAGGCAATGAGAAGGATAGAGAAGAGCGTAGCGCAGGCCCGCATAAATGCGGCTACGGTGATTGCACACGTGCAGCGATTGCAAGCTCGAAAGCCCGTCATAACAGTTTGGGCCGAGGTGTGGGCTGCATTGCGCGCTGGGGACCACGAATATTCATTTGGCGCCAACGCGAGCAACATATATACTGGATACACCATGGCAGCGTCCGGGACGTTTCTGCGAATGTCAGTCTGCTCGGTCAACTTTAAGGGACAAGCTACTACTGAAGCCCGAGTGAATCTCATCCTGAACGGGGTAGAGCAGAAGTCTGGCATCACCAAGCGCGCGGGGCAGAGGTCAGGGTTTACGATATTCTATGACACTGCAATTAAAGTTCCTGCAGGTAGTGTTATTAACTTTGTTACAAACATCGCCGACCAATCGTGTTCCTCCACTATGGTGGCACTGTTAATCGAACTTGATTTATGATGAATGCCGAAAAGCTATATCCCGAACTGCCGTCCGGGACGGCTGACCCGGCATGCTTTAGGATAACCAGGATTGTCGAGATACATCAGAGTCTCCAGCATGAGGTAGAGACACGGACAGGACAGGCACAAAAATATAGGCGGGCAGTCAATGTCGTCGAGAGGGTGAGCACCACGCTAGCCTGAGCTGGATGGGGAGTGTGTCTTAATTGTCAACAGTCGTTGCCGCGCCGATTGTGGTGGCATTGAGTGCGGTCGCGGCAGGGGCAAGCCTGCTTTGCATGACGAGCAGACTCGTGGCCCGCAAGCTCGAAGCCAAGCGTCGAAAGCATGAGGTCGAAGAAAAACAATATCGACGATATCGTGTCGAAAACAATAGCCGACAGCGATATATCAGATAGTGAATTCAAACTGGTCGTCGAAGTGATGGCCATGTACCAGGAGTTAAAGGGCGCGATTCGGTCCAAGGCCCACCCACAGGTTTTGGGAGATGACTACGTAAACAAACTTGTCATGGAGGGGCGGTCCGACAAGAAAATGACTCTCCTCGCCCGCCTCGGGACGTGATATGCTTGTTGACGTGTCTGCATCAAGCGACTCTGTCGCAAGTCCCACCGCCATACTGCCAGAGCGCCATAGTTCCGTCGGCGCCTCCTTGGGAAGCATACCATTTTCGGGCAAGGTTTTATTCGCATCAGAGCCACTTGTGCATCGTCCGACTTAGCGCTCTGGGCGAGCCCATGGCCGGCGAGGGGCGTGGGCCGTCCATTGGACTCGCCTTACCACTGGCTCTCCCTTGTATCGTCGATCGCCGAGCAATGAGCAAGCGGTATGGAAAAGGGAAATGGGGTGGGGGCGGGCTCCAGGAGGTTAAGTGGTCCAGAACCCCTATGTTTTATACTATTACCCGAATAAACGGCTGACAAATCATTCTGCGCGAAAACACCTGGTTAAGAAGTTATGAGATAATAATGTTGCACCAACCGATATAATGCAAATTGGAGGACATGTGCAATCGGTCATTCATTGTACTTCAATATCTGACAAAAGACAAACTTAAATGTTGAATTCCCAGCCATTTTAATCAATTACACTACAAATCAATTACCTTGTTCACGACCAGCATCATATTGTATTACAGGTCAATGTAATATTCCATCTTCTTGAAACCGTGGTCCATGTTGCTTTACTTGAATACGGCCGGCGTCCGACCGTCCACGGTCAAGGTCGCTGAGGACTTATGTTCACCTTGTTTGTAAGGCTTTGTATGGCAAATGAGTTAAGCAACGGTGCTGTTATTATCAAGGCTGCTAGCGAGGGGATTAGTTTCGTAATAACGATGTTCTCGTTCTGTTTAGAATCGACGTCCGAATAAATAAATTGTCGAAATCCAAAACAGGCATGGGATTTTAGAGCCGGTTTTGGGTTTTCTTTGACATTTTTAAATATTTTGTCCATGTAAATGTAAAGGTACATGCCCACTCAGTAAGCCCAAAATGTCATTTATAGGAATTAAATAAGTGTATAACTGTGCCACTATTCCACCAGTTCTAAACGTTACAAGTGCCCGCTATACAGATATAATCATTTAGTAATATTTATTTTACTGATAGTGACGCGCGGTGGTATCAGGCTATTTTCATATGCAAATGAGGCATGATATTATTTAATTATTTATACTAAAGAAATGCGTTACCTGAACAAACAATATTTTCGACAGATTTTAAAGATGATCATTGCACATCATAAAATTAAATACAGAGATTCGATAGTAATGTCCGTTAACATTTTAAGCAAACACGGTTATCGCCCCTGATATCAGTGTGTAAATTTACATATGATATAAAATGTATAATAATGCCAATCAGTACGTGGGATAATGGCGCATGTTTATTTTGCCATGTTATGTCTCAGATGATGTCTCTGATGTAAAGAACATGTCGTACCTACTGAGTGGGCATGTACCTTTAACATAGGAGAAAATGAGTTACATGAAGAGTCGAACAACAAATAGTTTTGGAAATTGACTCTGAAACTTGGCTGTATAGCATAGAAATGATCTAACTAAGAAGACAAACGTTTAATGGTGAAAATCGGTCCACTTGTCTGGAATTAAAACATAATTCCCCATGTTAAATCTTCAATATTGGAAAAAACTTCACAAAATAAAAAAGAAGGCCCATTCTTAAATGTTGATAGCATTTAATATTATCGGAAAATATGTTTTCATTGTTTATATAGAATTTACAATGTTTCGTGAAACAGATAGTATGGAACATTTAGCCATTTTCCCTCCCTGCTACGCGTTATTTACCTGTGACTGTACATGTATTCATGGTTGCCGATAGTAGCATAGAAGGTGAGGAAAGAAAATGGACAAAATGGGGGCCCGTTTCACTAAACTTCGTACAACTTAGATGTTCGTACATTGTAAGTACAAAATTATGATAGTCTGTAAATTTCATATTAACAATGTCTTCCTGCAAACAATTATTGGATTTACATTTATTGAGCATTGAATTTTCCAAACGATTCTAAATTTGCACTTACGAACATTTTATTCGTACGAGGTTTAGTGAAACGGCCTTCGGATGATTAGCAGTATTACATTATAAAATATTAACATGCTACCAACTTACACTTGTATACGTGTTCATCATACATGACAGTATTTGTAAATAATTATATAGTACAATAACTGCAAGGTCAGATGGCATATCTGGCGACTTGATTATATAAACGTATGCGAAACATGCGATATTGTGTTTGTGTCACAGGCACTTGGTGGCATCAATGACAAAAGCCTCTTTAAGTCATACCTATTGTTACTCCGATATTAATATCGGAGTAAAATTGTTATGATTTAAAGAGGCTATTACCACCTAGTGCCTGTGGTTTGTGTCTTTTGTATATGTTCCATATGTATTTTCCACTGTCGTCTTACTTCAGCAGCGTTATGTATCACGTGACCAAACTGGCGGCGAAATCAAATATGTTGCAAGAGCTGCAGATAAAATGCGATAACTCATTATATTTTATATGTTCCAGTTTGAAAACGCCCACTTGAAAAATAAACTAAACAAAAAAGCTAAAGTAGCTTATCTCAAGTTCGGCTATTTTACGGATCAGAACCAAAATATGTGTATATGTTTACCATGACAAGATGACGAACTGTATTGCGGTCAATGTTTAATGTTCGCTTTTTGTATTATTGTGCACGCAATAACGCGATTTCAACTGGATGGATTGTAACCAACTTATGTGCACAGTTATCTCCCTTCGTTTACTGGCTTTGCATCGACGGGCGTAAAATGTGACTTTCGGTACTCTTGATTTTGATACGAAGGTGTTCTTGAACGTTGAACAACTTGGTATTTGTGGTTTTCAGGAAAATATGTAGTTTCTTCAAACACCCCGGATAATAATTGAGACACGCCATGTGACTTCGGACATCTGCATAATTTCATAAAATACGTTTACAAAATTTGAAATATCATCCGTAAATGGCGTCAAAAGTTTGACTTATTTATGAAAACTATTATAATTTGTGTAAACGTATTTAATGAAATTACGCAGATGTACGAAGGTACAAAATTGTAAGAAGTGTATATTCCCAAGTAAGCAAGGCTTCTTCGCAAAACTGAACATACACACGTGTTCAGCATTAAACCTTTCACCCCCAAGTAACTGGAATGGAGTTTGATACGTTAATGTTACAACTAATCCAATCTACAGAAAAGTGATTTCAGACCGGTCCATTCATTTTGTTTTTGTTCTCAAAAGTATACAAAATACTTTCAAAAAGTGTAGATCCTGAGCGGACAGCTCGCTACCAGCCGGCTGATCTGGATCTGCACTGTTTGCTTAAACATCTATTGCGGATTTTCTGGTTCAAAGGGTTAACCTAAATATTCCGTATACAGTATAACCTATCTAAACCGAGCATCCATACAATATATGTCTGCTTAATTGTATGTGATTTTGTCATATATCATCGTTGATAACGTCTGTTCATGATCGCAAACCACATATACCTGTTTTGCGGTGCCCATATGCATGCTGTAAAGTGGAACATCTGTGAACCGGACACCCTGTGGATCTCTCGCCATTCTATACAAATTTGCGTTGATTATGCGCATCAGTTGGCACACACAGCCTGTCATGATCAGTTTCGGTACCAAAATCATATTCAGGCTCTTGAAATGATTAAAAACAATCGTGCTAACAATGGCATATGTAAGCTTATTGACGTTAATAAATATATGAGAAACGGTGGAGGTCAGTGTTAATCTACTAATAGCAATTGCATGAGTTTGTACATGTAATGCCGGAAGTGAAATTATAACAACTTATGACAATTTGAACATATTTACTTCTCGTATTTTACAGGAATACATAATTTGTATAAATCAAAGATGACAGCCATTTTACAATACATTTTGTGAAGCATGTACATTTACATACTCACTATATCAATGAGTACATAATGTTCCAGTTCGAAACGCTACAATGTTGTTTAGATTTATATGTCCTAATCATATATGTTGGATGTATTAGTTATACATATATTACATTACTGGCCGTCTTTAATATAGATGTATATGACAGTATCAATAATTATAACCAGTATACATCCAGAAAGTTCAGATGTTTAATACACAATGTGTTAATGGAATTGTTAGTACACATCTACTCGTTGTATTGGCAATATATATATATATGTATGCACACGACACGATTGCTACCTATTGTATTGTTGAATATTTAAAATATGTACATAGTCGGTGTGTTTTCACAATAACGTTATGTACGTAAATATTCGTAGACATATTGTGTAATTTTGAGACCTACATGAACATGAAATCAGTTCCTACTATAGATGCATGCACAATTAAACGTGTTTATGTAATAGTATTAATACTCTGAATTTACTATCAGTAATTAATTTAAGTACTAACGTGTATACTCCTATCACAAGTATACCAGCCATCATGGTTTAACGGCAATTGCTCGTTCAGCCAATATTACTAGTATGCGGTCGCAATGGAAATTCAGCAGATATCAACTTGGTGTATGCGTTGTATATTTGTGGCATGTCACTTGCAAATAAACAACATAAAACTAATATGCTGGCACCAATGGATAGACGGATAATATTATTAACGCAAATTTTGCCCGAAGCTTTAGCGCAATTTGACTTTGACTATTGGCGTTGGGGAAGCTATAGAACGAAAGTATATATCGCAAATATACAAACATTATGTCATAGATAGCCGAAAATATAAACATTTACCGAATATCACAATTTATGATGTTTATGTTATGGACGGAAGTACGAAAATAAACAAAGACACAAAGAAACGAAAAGGAGATTGTTTTACTCCTTGGCATGCAACACAAGTTCGGCGGATATTGTATTATAAAGCTTATTTTTGTTTTGGTTTAAGCTGTACAATAACACTACGACAACACCGTGTCCGTATAATTAGTAGCATTAATGCATACTGTCAGTACCTATTGCATACTGGTTGGGGCATCGAACATAGAGCTGAAAATATAATACTTGTACTTTCTGTCTGTCCAAAGTCAGCTGCTGTAAAGCTTGTTTTATTCAGAATATTGATAATATGCCGAAATGAGACTACATATTATAGATCACTGTGCAGTGATAATAACAGAACAGAAACAGGCACCCAGGTGCACCGTATGACAAGCTGTGTGTGGAAAACCAAAGCACGGTGATACATTTTATATAAAACACGTAAACATCCACCATACTGTGTCACGATAAATTAGGCGACACTTTAACGCCAATATAGTGGTTTATGCAGCATCATTATTCATTTTGCCTATTAGTCTTCCTGATTCATGATCGAGGTTTTTATTCCTAGTTCTAGTTATTATTTTTTCAGATATGCTAAACAGCCCATGCGAAGTACATATTTATGTGGACGTTTCATGAATGTTTCGTTGTTGTCATATCCCATTAACGTTGTGCATGGTATGCTATGAACACTAATATTGTCATAGTATACCATGCACACATTTAATTATATAACAAGATATCCAAAGGAAGAAACACTCACAATACATATATCAGTTTAAACACATAACACGCACACAGCCGTTGTCGAGGAGCTTACAACGTAGCACACACATGTATTCCACAAGAAGCGGTTGGATTATTGATTTAATGTATATTGTATTAATATGTAACCTTGTTATAGTATTGTTTACATTTCGGAATCATACCCTGCTGGTCATGGAATTCATGCTTATGAATAACATCTACCATACCAGACGTGTGTGTGTAGTTGCAATGAGAGGGATTTTTTATATTGCATTTGTTTGGATTTTGTTATCACTGTACATGGCTTGCAAGTCGAACATTTAACATACACATGGTTGATAAGTAATCAGATAACAGTGCATGCAAATAGTTTATGTAAATGAGTTTTCTACATGAGCGAGTGGCATATCCATTCCATATTGGGTTGTAATTAGTAATCGCACATCCATCTGCAATAAAACTAGAAATAAGTTCTGTTAAGCATGCATGTGCATGGAAAATAGAAAATAGAAAATGATAAATCCGATAAACCGAACACTACGTTCTGGCCTGGAAAATAAGGATAATTTACCAAATACGCGCAGGCAGGCGGAGTTTTGAATGAGGTACTGAACTCGATTCCATGATTAGCGGCACATGGTCGCACAGATACAAACTCAAGCAATCAGCTAGACATAGAATGTGAACCGCGTAGTAAACGTTGTTTTGGTAGTTGTGTTCGGTGAGAGTGGTGGTTATCTTGACATTGTATGTAATGTTACAGTTCAAAACACACATGATAACCCTCTTGCTTGCTTTGCCGTCATGTTTCCCTGATGTCAGAACTCAACATAAAGCATATGAATATGGACATGCTATTAAATACATGAAGTGATTATTATTGGTAATTACCTCCATTATTGTTCAACAAGTCTTTTGTCAGACTCTCAGAAGAATAACTACTCCTTAAATAATATCATGTGTTGGTTGCATGGACTGCCATCTGTATTAAATGTTTATGTACACCAAGTGGTAATAACAATACACTGTACAACAATAATGCAATGTTCACAATTCCAACTTAGTCTCATTTGGCGGTAACATCGCGTATATATTATGTTTTCGCTCAAAGTACATGCATGCTGTATGTTATATTATATTAATTGGCTGTATCACATGACTCCCTTCAACTTCATATTATGTCATATGACTATTATGTCATATGACTATTGTTCATTATGTTACTCATGTACGCGTTTCTTCTCGTACAGTATGACATGTATGGTAATGCATGAGACACAATACAAAATGGAATAACACACGATACAATAATATGTTATAATCTTAAGACAGATACATTATTACTAATGAGTGTATGTAGAGGATATTACACATTTAATCATCAAACAAACATCTGTACAAACATCGCACGATAAGCACAAAGTACAATGTACATGCATGTTAAATATAAACTTGGTATATATGTATTACAGCTTCTAGTAATACTAAAACAGATATATAATGGGTTTTTTTCCGCCGCTACTGATATAATGTGTATGGTGATATAGTTTCATTGCTACACATATTGCACGAAATGGCGGCCATCTTGAAGGTATGCAAATAATATTTGTCTCACATATTTGAGATACATTTTACGGCATACCAATGTTAAATCGTCGCAACTGATCGGTATGCTCTCGTCTGATACGTTGTGTGTAATACGTGAATATCTCTGAATTCCAGAAAAGTTATGTTCCAATTTTAAGTGATGTTTATGTTAAATAAGAAAAGTAATACGTGTATGTTCTTTTTTCTGCGTTTAGTAAGATGTAGATGTATACAAATTTGTATAAAATACGTGGGATCATTGCAGCTTTGAACGGGTATGTTGTACTGACATTGATATACAAATTATAAGCATACTTTACGAAATTCGTTTAAAATGGCGGCCATTTTGGATGTGCACACTTCTCTTTTTATTGTACAACTGATTTACAGAATATCAGTTATCACATATCAGAATTGCGTTTGCATTAACTATTATGTGACTGCTGAAACAACGACGTTACATATAACTATCCTAGAAACTGGATATGCATTTCATAAGGTCGGCCATATTGTATGGTGCAATATAACATATTTATACCACAAATGTTATGTGTTTGTTGAGTATTATTATCAATACAGATATACTAAACACGTTTGGACTATATTAGTGTTATATTATTTGAGTGGTAACATACACTTAAGTGTATGTACGTGCCTGTTTCTTTACATAATTCATAAAATTCATTTAAAATGGCGGCACTTTTGGATTTTTGTACATCATATTCTCGATGAAATGAATTGATACACATTAAGTCATATATACAGTGTTAAACATCGGAAGCTGATCGGTATTTGTGCTTTTCAAACTGATTCCAGAATACGATATGCCCATACATGTAGTAAACTACTATTTCATTGGCGGCCATTTTGTTTATGCAAATTACTAGACTTAAACTACTACGTCTGAAGGTCTATCACGCGGAATCATATAGAGTATAATATATGCTTAGTCACGTCGGTAACACAAATATTGGGTGCGCAGAGATGGTACTAAACACCCGATGTTATGCCGGTACGCCCAGGGCCTAACTGGTGAGGCTGACATACACATTTGTCTTTTTCCTAGTGAAAGCATTTCTACTGCTTCTGTTACTGCACGCAAACGCTCGAACATTACGGACCCGCTCTATACCTGATCATCGATTGATGCAAATATAATTTCTCCGTAGATGTGATAGAATATATGTATAACATATCATGTGAATATTGCCTCGTTACTGTATACTATACGGCACATGAAGTGGCAAGTCGGCCATCTTTGTGTGTTCCAGGCATCAGCCAGTTTCACATGTTCTGTAGTTTGACAAAGAACACAGCATGTGAAGTAGAACATGTGATATAATGTAGCTAATGACATGTAGAAACGCCAATCAATTATAGTACACGAAACTGTAAGATATGTTAGTTTTCCGGACATGTTTGAGCCTGTGTTTTTAACAACATGAACCACCATTATAAATAGCTATTGCATAGAAAATCGCACAGTGTATCACCACACAACACATACCGTATATACCCACTACTGTACTCTGATATTAGCTATCAATTACAGTGACATGTAAGCAGTTACCTTAGTGTGTCTCCTCACATACTATGCAAGTAAATATGGCTTTACGTATGGGTAACGTGTACACTAACAATAGGTTGTGAATCTGCTTGAAAAGTTTAGATTGATGGGAGAAATGTTCAGATATCTCATGTTTGCATAGTTTGATGGAATAATATGTATAGCTTGCCGTTGTCATAGGTAGGCAAATGCATTCGTGGCTGTGATTGGAGGAATGGGGCTTATATGGGATTTGTGACTAGTGTAGCTCCTGCTCAAATATTACGCTCATGTAGCCTGCTAACGATATATATTGCGCTTTATAAGCATTATGGGATTTTCGTAGATGGAATGGCGAACATGCATACCACCAAATATATTGATACTTCAAATGAACCTAATTTCTTTGTTTTAGGGCATAAATACCAGGACTTTCACCTGATTTTGAATTACATTGAAAGCGTCCGAAAAAAATGGCACCCTGAATTTTGGAAAGTGGGATCCCAGACGAACACAAAACCACTAACAAAGACAAATTAACGTGAGGTGCCGGATACTGAGCAATTGCCACCAGCTAATGGTAGAATGTCGATTACATGAGTGACCATTATATAATGTACAACCCGTGCAGATCTAGACCAGCCCGGGCACACAGCATTAGTCTGATCAGGATATACCCTGGTTTTCACTACGCAGACATCATATTATAAATTAGTATACAATAACACGGTAGAATGTATCAACTGGATGAGTGAACAGCACAGTTCTACAACCAATGTAGATACAGACCAGCCTTCACACGAGTGTATGTTCTGATAAGCGTATGCTCCATTAGTCACTATGTGATAATGTGGAATCTGGTTAATATACGTTAGGATGACATTATATGCGAAACATATCGACAGAATAACATAACCGCTCAGAAAATATCCACATTAGGCCCAGACCAGCCTACACCGAAGCATATGCTGATCAGGATATACTCCGTTTATCACTCCGCAATAGTGTTGAATCATCCGAGTACAGCTTGAAATTGTAAACGTATGACTGCATGATTGAATCGTACATCACCTACATGTACAGACCAATCTACATACAATGGCATAGCCTAATCAGTGTATACTCTGTACTCTATGCGTTACTCCTGAGAAATGTAACATCTGCCAAGAATGACATGACATGGTAGAACAAATACTGAATACATGAGACATACATGATTTACAACCAGTATATACCGAGACCAGCGTAGACACGAGTTTATAGTCTGATAAGTGTAAACTGTGTTTTTTACTCATTAAAGCGGAACATCGGCCAAGTTTTATCTCAGTATGACGTGACATGACAAAACAAATAGTTGATGAATGAACCATACATGCTTTACAACCAGTGCAGACCGAGACCAGCGTGGACACGAATGTATACTCTTATATGTGTATACTCAGTGTGTTGCTCCTTAAAACGGAACACCAGCCAATTTTATTAAAGTATGATGTGACATGACAGTACAAGTAGTGGATGAAAGAACCTTACATTATTTACAACCAGTGTAGACCGAGACCACTGTAGACACGAATGTATACTCTGATCGGGGTATACTCAGCTTGTTACTAGTTAAAAACGAATATGAAATAAGTATTTTCATCTTAGTATGATGTGACATGACAGAGCAAGTAGTGGATGAACGAACATTACATTATTTACAACCAGCATAGACCGAGCCCAGCGTAAACACGAATGTATGCTTTAATCAAGGTATATTCTGTGTGTTATCTCCTTAAAACCGAACATCAGAGCCGATTTCATCAAAATTGCAAAGTATACTTATCTAGCAAAGTATACTTTGAGGGTGAAATCATTTATTTTTCCAGAAATATATTATTTCATATAAAACTAATGACTGCATATATTTGATGATTAAACGTATGCAGAATTATTATACTGAATTTATTACATTATCACAGCCAAAATGGCTGTGATAATGTTATAAATTCAGTATAATAAAAATTAATAAATTTATCCTTAAATTGAAAATTTATCCCTCAAAGTATACTTTGCTAGATAAGTATACTTTGCAATGTTGGTGAAATAGGCTACAGATAAGTGGTTATCCTAGTTTGATATGACATTGCAGAACAAGTACTGGATGAAAGAACCATACGTGCTTTTAGTTTACAACCAGTGTAGACCGATACCAGCTTTGACAAGAATATGTAATCTGATATGGGTATACTCTGTCACTAAACACCAACGTAACACAATCTTAGTGTACCTTAGTATTATGTGACATTGTCGAATATATCCACTGAATGGGTGTACGGGATCTACGACCAGTGTAGACACCGACCAGCCGACACACGAATTAATAATCTGACCAGGTTATACTACTGCCACTCCTGCATAATGTAGAATCATCCCAGTGTACAGCATTGACCCTTAAGTACGCATGGGGCCCCCGATCATCTAATGATTCATGAATAATTACTTCGTAAATGTGATTGGATAAATGCATAACATACATGTGAATATTATCTTTAGTCGAGTGGCCATCCATATATGCTGAATATGGAACCCGGACCTTTTTGAGAGTGTAAGTTGTTTTGCAAATTCATGGAGATTATGGATTCCTGACCTCAAATCCGCGGGATACTTCTTACTATATCCTACACAGTGCATGGACTTGCCATGCCAGTCATCTTAGTGTGCACAAGCCATCAGTCAGTTTTATCTCGTATTGCGTTTGACACATACCACTAACAACGCATGAATAACATTTGGTGCAACATGTTGGGGTGACATCCGGCTACAGTAAACTCTGCCTTGTTTTCATAAACTTTATATACAAATTCTGATATCTGAAGGGTTTGTTGACCATTTGATAAAATGTTTGAGAATTCAGTACAGACTGTGCAACAGTTAGAAAAATACACAGTGCTGTAGATATACTTGTATTACCATAAATACTGTATCGAGTCCAGTGACTTGTAAGCAGTTTTCTGAGTGTATTGTCACTACTGTCTACTTGCCTGCTATGTTTTTAAATAACGGGTTTTACATGTGGAAGATGCACTTTTAATAATGACAGTGCACCAGTTTGACATCTTACACATTGAACCAGTGTGCATTGTAAATTGTGTGAGTGATGGTAAAAATTCTGAGATATCTAGCGTTTTGTGTAGTCTTCATAAATAATATTGATAGGACGTTGTCGTCCTATATATATGGGACATATCTTTATTATTATGTCTGCCATAGTATTTGCTGTCCGTGTCAAACGCTCCAAGTGGGGAAACTGTCTGATAGCATGTACACAATATAACGGTGGAAATGGCAACTCAATACTTTTTATAACAGACTCTAAGAAGAACAGGGTCAGATGTACATTTTAAACAAAAGTTCATACTCTATATAGTTAGTCCGTAATATGCCGTGACATGGTGGAATATATTGACTGAATGACTGAACCATGCATGGTCTACAACCAGAGTAGACCCAGACCAACCTAAACGCGTGTGTATAGTCTGATTCGGGTGTACTATTTTTGCCACTCGGCAATAATGAAAAGTAAGTATGTATGCCTCAACAGTACAATTATGTTTTGCTGTCAAAGTGCACTATGATCGTCCCAATCATTACTATGCAGTCTGATCACAGGATATACTCTGTCTGACACATCAGAATCAATGAACAAGATCCCATGTGGTTCCCCTTCAAATAACGGATGTGAAGGATGGGATTCTAAAAATGCTGAATGTATGATGTTCCATTGCAAATCTCTCGATGAAACCGAAATGTGAGATTTACGACGGACACGATATCAAACACAAATATTGACTTCCGCATGCGCCAATCGCGCCAATATATGTCAGTATATTATTTATTGACATCTAGTGGATCCAATGGCTGAGCCTGAGCTGTCTTACACCTCATTTAACCAACAACTTCATTGCAGTTCACATTGCCCATACATGTTCAAAAACGCTGAAAATATGAGCAAGATTAATGCTGGCAGTTATCTACTCGCCAGGGAAATCAGCATTCAAACATCGAGTGGGCGATTTTTCGATGTGAATAAAGTTACGCAAAAAATGTCCAAATGCGTTGAATTAAAAGCAAAGGTTACTTCACAATTTAACAGTCGGCCGTTATCACAATTAACAATATTTGATTGTATTGTCCATTATAATAAGGTGAGGTTGTAATATACTCATACTTATTATAGTAGCGTATCCATTTGTCTGGATTACCTCCGCATCGGGAATTTTCGTAAACCGCATAAGTCACTAATCAAGGAAATGTTCACGGTCAATTTCCCGGAAATTGTTTGCAGAAGACACCCATCTGCCAAATAGAGAACAAATTTCCACATCGCCATTGGGCATGTACGTTTTTAATCAAAATTGTTTAAATACCTTAAACATGTTGTATTTTTAAATACCTTAAACATGTTGTATTTCAGCTATTCTCACTTTTGTCAACACATAAACATCATTATTGAAAAAGATTGATAAAGCATGGTTCTGTCAATCTGCGTCTCTGGATTCCGTTGGTCATTTTGAGAAGTCAATATAGGAATGAATGGCCTTGTTGTGGAATCTATCGGGGTATAAACTTGAAAAAGTCGCGGGAATACTAGACGAAGCGATAAAAAATAACAACTTTTCGAAACAATTTCTTTTTTTCGAAAATTGTAATTTTTTAAGGCCTCTTATATGAAAAAAAATAAAAAAGTAACACAGAATTATATTTGATTACACAGATGTAGTTATTGTTCAGTTATTTTAAAATATGCTCAAAATAATATGCTACAGTTTGTAGATTGTTATTATCTTGTTGTTGGTATAAATCCCGCCTGTGTTTTGTACCATAATGAATAGGGTCAACTAGCAACTATCACAACTGAAAATTAAACGTGATCTGAAAGAATGTTGCATTATGATTATTAGCCTTGCGTTACTATTATTGTCATTTATGACTGGCAAAGGAATTGGTGGACAATTGTTTACTGTACACTCCTCTGATAATTTACATAACCATTATTTACACTGACCCGATGGTGCGCCGAAATACAGAGACGATAAATTCCAGTAACTTCTAACCGTCATGGTTTTTTTTTGCGATTTTCGTGTATACTAGTAATCTATAATACTCGTTGTTGTAGCCATACATCAAGGGATAATGCGGTAAAAAGGTTACTAAACCAGGACATTATAATGTGTTTGCTGAATTTCATATACACACGTTAATATCAATCGCATGTGATTTTCAAAAGCTGGTTGAATCTGAATATTGTCTGAAAGGTCGGATTTTATTTTTTCACATTGATTGCTAATGTATGTGGAAAATGAAGTAGTGTTGACATATGATTCAGTGTGGACTCGTTTAACATATTCAAATATGACCTTCAAAATATAGTGTTTAGCGGATGCCGACCAAAATGTCAGTCTTAGTGTTATATAAGAGTCAAAATGATACAAGTTTATATGGAAGCCACTCACGACGTGTAGTGGCTTCCACACGTAACTTGTTATCATTTTTACTCTTATATACAACTTGGATTTCCCCCCACTGTTCGATGAGTATGTATGAGAATGGGAGTAAGCACACATTTATATTTTCAAAACACAAAGGGGGGAGTAAGCATAATTTTAATTTTTCAAAACACAAAGGGGGGAGTAAGCATAATTTTAATTTTTAAAAACACGCCTTCTCCCCCCACTGTTAGGTGGGTATGTATGAGAAGAATGGAACATATTTTTCATCAACCGCGAGACCATATATTTCTGGCATGGGAAGATACACCCTATTAGAGATAAGAAATCCATTGATTATACTCAGTATATATAATAACATAATGGTTCTAGTTAAGTGTGCGTGGTTGAAGACATGTAGTCACGAGAGGTGTCATCGCACCGGTATTTACGAATATTGCAAACTTCACCGTGCATGGATGCAAAGAGGTTCCGTTTCGCCTCGCCCATGTTGGCATTGTGGGGTAGGGACCAAAGCCGAGTCACTGCTATTTCCACCATGCGGTGGCACTCAGGCTACACATCGAATGGTTAACAAGGGATTACATGCTCGCAAGTATTATCGTTTAGTAATAATTCAAATTGGAAAATTGAACAGAAAAAACACTACAAATATTATTAGAGAAAATGGATAACAAAATACAGTGGAAATTTAAAGTTTATAATGACTGTGTTGAAGAAGTTTACGAAGAATACGGGGTTTATAGTCCTATATATACATTCTATAGATTGAAAACACTAGGCGATATCGAATACATGAAATATCAGCGTAATTTATTACGCTCCGATAAAAACGTTGCATTTACTATATTATACCGGCAATTATGCAAACTATGCAAGAGACAAATACAAACAATAAGACGGATAATGCGTATCGGATATAAAACTAAGGTGTATTATATAAAATTGTTAAAACCCAACGATTCGTTTACGAATATACATTTCTACGATATCGCTTATAAAATTATTGAAAAATTATAATTGGACAGAAAAAACACTACTAATTAATTTATGTTGTAATCACAACACCAAGCAGACGACAATGTTCCAATTACACGTGTTATGAACATGCAAATTAGGTGTCCCACCTTACACACATATTAGGTGTCCATTTTAGAGAGATTTACACGATTACATCTTCCGGGATGGAAAATAAACACGCTGTAATATATACTGCACACACGGTTACCTTATCGATGGTATGTAAACGGGATATCGAATTACACAGGTGGTGTGAGTTGTTTCCCGCGTTATTGATAGTCCTAATAGGAAGCCGGGAACCTGAAGGGACAACCGTGTCCTCTACGTCACAGATGATATATCAATTATCATTTTTTTTTTGTTTTTTTTGTTTTTTTTATTATTTTGTTTTTAAATTGTTTATCATTATTAATAAATTGTTTATAATTAATTTAAAGAAAATTATAAAATTAATTATTTAATAAAAATATCAATTTCGGGATGGTGGTGCTGTAACGTTTCTTCCGACTTTATCTCCAAGTTTTTCCCTAAATTTATCCCAATCAGTACTCTCAATCATGGGGGCATGGTAGCGCGCGCTTTGATTCTAATATCATTTTTTAATTTTTCATATCTCCCCTTTTCTTCCACCACGGATTCAAACTTTAAATTTGATATTTTCTTATCGGTCAATGCTTTGGACACTATAACGTCGATGATATTTTTCTTAGACCTGGCGAGAACGGATATTCTATCATGTTTTCAACATTTTTCCTCGAGTTTTCCACCCGACGCCCTAATTACCATACAAAGTACTCCATTTAAAACGGTAATTCCACTCAAAACCCCTGCAAGTGGAACCGTTACAATTGTAGATAGCGTTGCAGCAGTCCCCGCACCACTCATTACAGATAAACTTGCCAGAACCGTACTAGATGCTTCAGCTATATTCGCCGCGTGCTTATATTTTTTAGCGCTTCTTTTTCTATTTCTATATTCTCTAACTAAAATATCCTGCATAGCGACGATATTATTCAACCTAAAATCTGAACTTCTTTCGGTAATTGGATACAGTGTTGATGGAGTGGTATTGACAATTGGATACAGTGTTGGTGGATTGGTATTGACAATTGGAAGCGGTGATTCGTTCATGATTTTCAATATATTAGTCTTTTACAAATTAAGTTCAATTAGTAATGAGACAATAGTCGAAGAACTCGCTGGGTCAGTGATTTTCGTAATAAAGTTAATAACACTACCTTCTGAAAGTATAATTGGATCGTCACCGGCGAACAAAACCACCGATAAAATATCTCCAGAGAGTTTATTGACTCCAACCCCCGTTCTTCCCCATCCACTACAAGATTTATCAAGACCGCGCCCACAGATTTACCATTAGCATTAACTGAGCAGACAGCCATTCGGAGAAGTGTACCTGTAGCTGGCATGGCGTATCCCCCATATTTATTGCTCAATTTGGAACCGAACGAATATTCATAGAGCCCCTCTTTCAATGGGCCCTGCTTCTCAGCCCAAACTGTTATGACACCTTTTTGTGCTTTCATTGTTTTCAACAATCCGGCAAGCCCCCCGATAGAGGTATGGGCCTCAACACGAATCTTTTCAGAGGCCTCCTCAAGCGCTTTGGTCGCGGCTCTACGAGCATGTTTCAGTTTATCGGAAACTTCGGTTATTTTCCCGTCTAGTTCAGTAAGTGCCGCTTCTATGATGAGAGAGTCCTCGGAGCGCAACACCCCATAAGTCTCCGAAATGGTCGCCTGGTGGTCTTCTAGGGCTTTTTCAACACCCAACCGGGCCTCTTTTTGAAATTCAGTTATTTTTCCGTCTAGTTCAACAACCGCCGCTTCTCTGATGAGAGAGTCCTCTGAGCGCAACACCCCATAGACCTCCGCAAGGGCCGCCTTGTGGTCTTCTCGGACTTTATCAATACCCGTTCGGACCCCCTCAACCGCCAACCGGGTCTCTTTCCGAAATTCGGTTATTTTTCCGTCTAGTTCAGTAAGTGCCGCTTCTCTGATGAGAGAGTCCTCTAGACGCAACACATCATAAACCTCCGCAAGGGCCGCCTTGTGGTCTGCTCGGGCTTTCTCAACCCCCAACCGGGTCTCTTTTCGAAATTCGATTATTTTTCCGTCTAGTTCAGTAAGTGCCGCTTCTCTGATGAGAGAGTGCTCTAAGCGCAACACATCATAAGCCTCAGTAAGGGCCACCTGGTGGTCTTCTCGGACTCCCTCAATACCCAACCGGGTCTCTTTTCGAAATTTGGTTATTTTTCTGTCTAGTTCAGTAAGTGTTGCTTCTGTGATGAGAGAGTCCTCTGAGCGCAACACCCGATACGCCTCCGTAAGGTCCGCCTGGCGGTCTGCTCGGACTTTCTCAATACCCGTTCGGACTCCATCAAGATCCAACCGGGTCTCTTTCCGAAATTCGGTTATTTGTTTTCCTTGTTCGGTAAGTGCCGCTTCTCTGATGAGAGAGTCCTCTGAGCGCAACATCCCATACGCATCCGTAAGGTCCGCCTGGTGGTCTTCTCGGGCTTTCTCAAGCCCCAACCGAGCCTCTTTCCGAAATGTGGTTATTTGTTCACCTAGTTCTTTTAGTTCTGTATACGTTTCTTCCCGACTTTGTGTATTCACAGCCAGGGCATATTCTCTAAGTAGTGACAGTAGATTCTTGTGAATCTCGTCCGTGGCCACCGATATAGTTCTATTGATCAAGGCCTTTGTTTTTTGGGTAGTTAAAAAGTAGCCCTCTGTTGGGATGAATCCCCCTTCTGCCTGTTCCAAATTCTTTGAATTTGTCACCCAATCGGAAGAACTACCTGGTCCGTATATACTCATTTTCAACAATGTTGATAATATGTATTACGAACATGCGTTTAATTCTAATTTTCTTAAAATTAATTAATTTGAAATTTCTAGGACGACCGAAATCGGGTAATCGTCCTTCAACTCTCGCCCTTTATCATCAATAATAGAGACCGTAAATTCGTGGATGTGTCCCGATTCCAAAACTTTCATCTCGGGGTGTGGGAAGTCTAAGGTCACAGTGTCGCCAAAGAAACAGTCGCTGGCGGGCACAGTTTTAAGTAATGTGCTGGGGGATCCGTCTACCATGTTGTACGATGTGTTCACCCGATCCAGGTGCACCCCGATAGTTTTCGTGACGGCGAAGTTTACTGGGGTATCGCCGCGGTGCTCTCCCACGGGGAAGACAAAGTTCAACGGGGTACGAAACCCTTCATCCCCGTTGTAAGAGGGTGCAAATTGAAATCCTAACATTGAGGCCAACCCCGGGGAGATCTTTAATTTTTTTTCAACGGACAATGTCGCATGCCCCGTGGCTTTTGAGATTGTGAGAGGGGGGCTATATTAGGAAGCTTCGCCGCGAACAAAGATTGGACATCTCCTCCACCCCAAAGGCCAGGATGTAATACGGCACTTGTTTCCCCAAGGCGTCTCGCTACATTTGTACGATCGGGGCTATTGATAATATCTAAACAATCTCCAACATCTCAGGAATAGATAGCCTCGAACGTTTCAATGTTTTTCCACCCAACCGTGAAGGTGATTGATCTAAGGACTACCCGGCGTTGTCCGCAGCAGTTGTCGATTAACTTTTGAAGTTCACAACTCTTTTGAACATTAGTGATAGTAGCAAACATAATAATATCTTTCAATGGATACCAAAGCATTTAGCTTTAATTCTAATGAAAAGTACGCGGTCGGTGGTAAATACACGCAAAAAGACGTTGTTAACCGCCTTGTACACCCAACCATAACGGTTAGACCGGACATTGGCTTTGCCACCAATTTTCCGAACACATTTGAGAAATATGTAGTTCCAACGACTACTAGTCAAGATGTAATACTAAGATGCGATTTTTCCCATATGAACTTCTGGCAGAACAAGCTAAATTTTGCTGTATGGTGCGCAACGGCCGGATGTGGAGTTTTGCATCAAGACCATCTGACATCCAAGAATATCATGCTCCGAAGTCTCTACAACTTTCACGTGTATTACACCATTAGGAGGATTCTCAAAGAACTAGGTATTCCACTACCTCAAGACGACGGCTGGGATCCCATTTCCAGCGCATACGACCGTAAGGCGTTCGAAAGATTGTGTAACGAATTTGGGGTACCAAAAGACGCGGACTGGAGACAGAAAGTATACACCCCAACCAACAGTTTAGGGTTAGTTCACCTTAAAGGCTTAGTTAGTGGTGGACATCTTGATAAACTTCCCGCATATTTCTCAGGGTTGTGGAGTGCTCGCGGAGCTACCCCACCATCAGTTAGAAAAATGGCAACATGGACTAAATATAATTATAAGTTGAATACGATGACGTACGGTGATGAAGTGCTTGGAGGGCTTGCGTGTAAAGACGGTTATTGTCATTGGCTACCTACTAAAGTAGCCCACGTGGAATACCTAGACCTGGATGATACTCCACAGATGCGAAATGCGTGTATCACATTTATGTTAGATAAAAGCACTGGATTTAGCAGGGCGGGGTTATTCGCCTCAACGACTCCATTCGCATATACGTATGGGCAATCCTCGCCTCACAGAAGCAAACGCGCAGCGCTATACTGGGTACGGGAACGGCCTTTGACGCACAAAAACAGTTATTGGCACTTGTCGAGGACGCCATCTCGGCTAAGGTGGACCTCCAGAAGGTGATCCAGAATTATCAAGACGTTTTGCAGACTACCCGTACCCCGGTAGACTACGCATTTGGAATAGGTCTTTATATGGCGCCGAGCAATATGATACCTCGAGATGACCCGGTTGACGGTTACAATAATCAGATCGTAGTCGCAACCACCAATCGGTAGACTGTAGGGACTCTACAGCGCGGGTCGGCATAATAGGTTTACCCCTCTTCCAATCTGGGAATCCGAGTTCGTTCCTTATGAGTTGGCCACCGCCCGGGTTTCCTCCAATGGTGCTCAGTGCTAGGGGTTTACCGGTCCTCGTGTTGACTATTGGGAGATTTGATGCTGCTTTTAGTCGCAATCTACCGTTCAGATCAAATTTGAACTCGCGACCGACAGATGGGACCAGACCTTTTTCTGCCAAACTGTTGTAGTAGTCGTTTACAGCTCCCTCGAGTAATTCCCGACTTTGACTAGTGGTAGCACCACATAATCCCCCCAATTGCGATTGGATTGGAACTGGAGTCTCTATGAAGGGCGTTTCGTTATCGTTATCATCATCTATGTCATCATCATCCTCATCGACGTAATCGTCTCTGCCGATTTCATCCATGTCAATATCGTAATCATCCATCTTTATAATTATATAATTATGTATTAAAGACAAAACCATACGAGTTTAATAGTTTCACTAAATTACGTCTTCGAGTCAATACGGTCGCAAACTCAATCCATACCGCAGACTCCGTGAGCCCCTCGGGGCAAAAGGCGTGAGACAGAGTGTCGTTATTACTAACAACCCATCGACGATCGACCAGAACCAGCAGCTCTTAGTCCGCTTCTCCAACCTCGGAGCTAACGACTTCATTGTGCCGGGGACTGTTTGCCTCGCTTTCACTATTTCGCTGACGTCGACGGATGTGAACCGAACCGTCCTTCAGAACCTGGGTCACGCCATCGTCAAAAAAACCATGATAAAAATTTCTGGTAATGAGGTGATGTCGAGCGATGACAGCGACGTCTATAATTGTTATCAGAACCTGTGGAAGACGGCGCAAGAGCGCGAAAACGCGGTCTATCAGGGTATTGACACCAGCAAATATAAGAACGTAACCAAACTTAGAATCGGGGCTGATAACAAGGCAGATAACAACGCGAGCGACAACGCGATTGCTGCCGCTTACGGCAACCGCTTCTACATCCCGCTCGACTTTGAGTTGCTGTAGAGTCACATGCCCTACTATCAGAGTGCTTTGGCTGACCGCCTCGAATACGAACTAACGTTCAACGACTACGGCCGAGTTATCATGGCCACCGACATAGCATCGACGTATACGATCGATAATGTTTCGTTGGAGTACGACATGGTCACGATGCCCGAACTCGCGCGATTGATCATAACCCAGTACGCTGGGTGCGTTGCCATACTTTATGACCGAGTTCTTCGTCACGAAAGACAAAAGCGACACATTGTGGAATATTAACGTCAACGTACACACCCGCTCGATGAAAGGTATACTGATGTTGTTCGAGGATGCCCGGTTCGCGCTCGGTGCTAGAAAAACCGACAAATTCTATAACCCCAAAATCACAAAGGTAGAGGTGACGATCGAGGTAGTCCCCAATCAACTCTACAGCGCGGGTCTTCGCGCGCACCAGCAGTGGGACGAAGTAAGAAAACAGTTTGCTGCCGGCTCTAAGCGCTCTCCGGAGGTTGCCAAAGACCTGGAGCTCTCGGCCGTCTCCCTCGCGGAGTTCCTGAATACTAAATACGCGTTATGGCTAGACATGCGAGTCAGCGACGACGACCAAAGACACGGCAGTGGACGCCAAGTTGAGAACGCTAGTGAGGGTGTGACGATCCAGATAACCAAAGAGGCGGATAGAAATGGGCCATTGAACGTGTACTTATATATAATTACAGACGCACAACTCAACATAGAAGATGGTCGATACGTCTCAGCACTCTACTGATTTATTTAATTTTAAGAAAATTAGCAATCAATACCAATTCACTATAGGAAATGCCCACTCTGCCATAATATGTGGGCAGACAGGATGTGGAAAAACGGTTTTCATCCTCGACACTTGCTCGAGGGGTCCTACTGCGATGCCTTTCTGTGCCACTGTGCGGCACAACGATACTTATCAGCGGCGCCCGTGGACATGGACCGACCCTGAGGTATACGTTATTGACCCCGGTGATAGGCTTCACGATTGGTTGCGTGGTTGATACCAAATATTCCAGGGTGAGCCTACCCTATACGTGATTGACGATTGCTCTGCCAAGGCGGCGATTACCAAAAAGAAGGACATGCTCTCTGAGCTCGCATTTTCTGGCCGCCATGCTAGGCAAAGCGTATGGATATCCATTCAAAAGTACAACGCCGTCCTCAAGGATCTGCGCGAGCAAACGAAATGGGTCGCCCTCTTTCACTGCAAGGACCGAGACTCATTCGATGACTGTCTTCGAGAGAATGACGTTATCCCAACGCGCGAGGAGCGCCTGGAGGTTCGACAGATGCTTTCGGAAACTAAGCACGCCAAGCTTCTGCGAAAGACTGATCAACCAACTGCTTATAAAGTTATCAATTAATTAATTTTATATTTTTCTTGCAAAGCAATTGCTGAACAATGCTGAACAATGAAAATAAAATGCGGCGCGACGAGGGCGGCTAGCTGCGCTGGTTGCTGGGGGACAATCGGAGCATTATCTCGGTAGGCGTCTCTCAGTTTGTCAGGTGGATAAGATGTCAGATGCGGAGATTGATAAAATGTATGCGCGATACGAATCTACTTTAGGTGCGGAGATGACAAAAATTATTGGATCAGCGGCTATTCATTTGTACGCAACCGCCGTTATTATACTTCTCCCTATACCAAACACCGCGGTATTGATTCGCGATCTAGAGACTGACCCTTTTATAGGACACACTCTTAGAACAGCCTGCTGCTCAATTTATTACAAGTTTGGAATGTACTTAGCTCCGCAGACAACCGCGTTGACCACGGGTAAACACTGTCAATTTGGAAATATATGCCCACGAACTATAAGCTCTAATATTAATATTATAAATGATGACACAAGACAAACCTGGGCGGGCGGCGGCTGCCACTCGAAATGTTAAACAAGATAAAATACTCGCCGAGCTTCGAGAGGCCAAACAGTCGTTGCAATCGGGGACGGACACAGCAACACATCTGAAGACAGAGCAATCGAGAATTGCAACAACACCCCAAATTCACGAATTGAAAGCACACTCAACACCCAATCGACATTGGACGAACCCGATTGAACCCCAATTCACGAATTGGAGTTGGGTTGTTGGTGGTGGTCTGGCAGTTGTTGGTGCCCTGTGCGTGTGAAAATACCCCCTATTACACCAATCCTTATCGAAAAAACAACCTCCATCAATTCATCCAAAAACAGTTACGAAACACCAATCGCAATTGGATGCGCCCCATTTAAACATTGATCGCGATCCCTTTTATATGCAATAATTATAATTATCAACAATGGCTGAACAAGATGGTAACATGATAGTGAATGCGCTTTATCACGCCGTGGTGATATCGGGTTTCAGTATCGGGTATGCTCGACTATCAAAGATGTCCCTAGTAGGGTCTGCTCCCAAATTGGACTTTACTGTGAGAGAAGTAGGGCTCGCGACCTTAGGTGTAGCGGCCGCAGTTTGGACCCGAGATTATCTAATTAAAGTTGGAATTCTACCTGTTAATATATGGAAATAGATGGCTTCGATCGGAATAATGATAGGTGGTGCTCTTGTAAACGCATTGGCGTTCAGCGGTATCAACTTTATATTCTCGAAAATGAGAAGCTCGAACGTGGATGAGGAGCGCAGGCGTCACGATTTAGCTGTAGAACAACTCAATAGCGCAAAGGAAGCGTGGTTCATAAAACGAACCGCCCATCTGGACTGGGTCAACGAAGAGCTTCGCCGCGTGAATCACGCCGCGCAAACTTTCCAGAACGTTGAAGAAGCCAACCGCGAGTACGCGCTGGCATATCCACAGAAAAGTCTTGCGCCGCTGGATAGCGAGCCCCAACTTTCAGATTTCTATGTACCGTCAGAGCCCCAAAAAGACCGTGAGATCGCGTTCATCGTCGTGGGAATGGGTGTGGTGGGTCTCGTCGGCTACTGTATTCAATCGAGATTTCAAATGAATTAATTTTATAATTATTTTAAAATATTTTTTTTTATAAATATATATATATAGAACGATGTTAGTTGACGAACTTTATTTTGCTATGATCGATGTAGGCTACACTGCCCTTAAACACCGTATAGCTGGCGCAAAGGGTATGATTCGTCTGGCCCGAGATTCTCTCGAGACGTGGCGCGAGGACGAAAAAGCGGCCACCCTTTTCGCAAAGCGGATGTTAGATTCCTCCCAATCGTGTTCAACTCCAATCGCGATTGGGTTGAGGGATGAATTAGATTTTCCCAACTTCCTTCAGAACTTAACCTCCAATCGTGATTGGACTTCCAACAAAGGTTTATTATTAACGACGCAGTTACCGGACGATCTGGCGAGAGCATGTTGGAGATTGTCCGATATATTAGAATACTTCGCATACGATGAACACGCACAAACTTAATACCAAACTATCGGTTCGCCTAACGCGCAAGCTAGCGAACACATACTATAGCCCCCGCGGCTACTGGCAGGGACTCGCGGCCATCAAGAACCTCGCGGCGGCGACCAAGGTTTCAGAAAATGTTGTCAAGAAATGGCTCAAGAAGCACGCCATCTGGCAAATCTATTTACCCGTGCCTCACAATATTCCGCGCCCGAAATTCGACATGCCGGTGCCGAACCAAGTTCACCAAGCGGATCTCTTGTTTCTCCCTCACGATCGCGTCGGTCGCAAGACGTACAAATAAGCACTGACAATCGTTGACGTAGCGAGTCGTTATAAGGGGGCTGAGGCGTTGGCCACAAAAGAGTATAAGGAGGTGGCCGAGGCCTCTCAAATGGCCGAATCTTCTCCAGGTCGATCCCGGCCGCGAGTTCATGGGCGCGGTCTCTCATCTATTGTCTAAGCACAAAGTTTCTATCAGACGCGGCAGCGTCAACATCAACCGGGACCAGGGGATCGTGGAGCGGTTCAATCGAACCCTGGCTGAGAGGCTGTTCGGACACCAATATGCCAAATAACTTATAGACCCTCATTCGCGATCGACCGAGTGGGTGGCCAGATTGCCCGCCGTGGTATCCGCACTGAACGGAGAGGTGACCAGATTGATAGGTAAGAAGCCTGTAGATGCCATCAAATCTAAAAATGTGACGAGCAAGCCCTCTGCCGTCTCGCGCGGGCGCCCCGTTGGTTTAGAGGAGCAACGGCTTCCATCGGATGTTGACGTCCGGTACCTCTATCAACCGGGTAGCAGCTCGAATGTGGCAGCCGCCGCGCGATGATCCCGTGTGGTCTCTGAATGTATATCATCTGGATCGCTCTATTACCAAACCCGATGAGCCCGTGCTCTACTATTTGGCTGATGGTCCATCTCGCGGTTTTGTTCGCGAAGAACTTCTTATGGTACCTTCTGACACCCAGCTACCCCCGGATCGTCAGAGTCTTTAGTATACTCCCCTTTACCAGAGTTCTTTTTTGTTTGTACCTATCCTAGATGCTCGGTGTGTAACCCGTCTTCCATCACTCTCCTCTTGTCGTAGTACGCCGACAACCCCAACTTCTCCTGCTTGTACGTCTTCATCACCCCGTTAACCATTCGGAATCCCCTGTTCTCCGCCATATCCCTACCCCCTTCGAGAGCACTCTTGTACCTTCCCCAAGTCAGATCGTTAGATCTCTTCGACATCCCCTTGGCCGAGTGCTTCGATTTTCCGTCACCACTCACGTAGTAACACTTGCTACACAGAGCGATCGCTCTATCTCCCTCGAATTCCAGCTTGAACAGTCCCGGAGTTCTGTTGCTCCACGCGTCCCACGCCAACCACTCAGCCTTCTCCTTATTGAACTTTCTCTTCATCTTCTTTCTCACCACCTTCGCCTGCGTCTTCTCCGAAAGCGCGAAGTACATGCTGTCAGTGTCCATCTGTATCAGTTCGAAATCACCGCGATCCACGTACTTGTCCAAGAAGACGTAGTAGAACTCGAGCAACTTGGCCAACTGTAGACCACTATGCCACACTGAAACGGTCTGTTGATCACCACTCGAGTCTTCCTGCTCGATATTTCGTAAGCCTCCCCAATCTCCTCCAGGTCTTCGAACCACGCCGACCTCAGTGCCCGGTCGACAGTCTTCTAATCCTTCGTATATGGGATGTTCATGTGTCTCTCTTGTGCCTCTATCAGCTTGCCACAACACGCGTTGCCAACCAGTTTGAATATCTCCGCCAACACCGCCTTGCTCTTGTCGACGTCCCCCGTCCGTCTGGCAGCGGTGACCTCTTCCACGAACCATTGAAACGGTTTGCCGGGCGTGTAGTCTATCATCCTATGCACCGCCTTGACGATCAGACCGTGCTCCAGATACCACTTTAGCAGTGGGGTGTATATGATCATCTTCTTGGCGGACATTGCCACCACGAGCTTTCTCTGTCCTTCGACCCTTTTCCTCCCGGTCCCGGCCAGGTAGTCCTTCATGTGCTGTGGAACCTCGTTCTCATCGACTTCTCGATTAACAAACAGCGATGACATTTCCGAGAACTTGTCTCTCAACGTTTCCGGGACCTCTATATCAAACTCCGCAAATCCGAACCACTCTTCATTCCTGACCTTCCTCACGAAACAGTCTATATACGCCTGTCTTTCCGGGTCGTCACACGTCCATATCGTCTCCTCCCCGCACGGCATATCTTTCGACAGAGTAGATAGGTACAGAGCATTGGCGTCATACCCCATCACCGCCTTCCACATCTTCTCCTCCCGACTACCTACCTGACCCCTGATCGTTGACCTGCCAGCCTCGGCGTACCTGGAGAACACTATGGACGGACCACCGACCAATCCCTGCTTCATCATCTCGTAAGTTTCAGACTTCGGCGACAACAGCTCGGGCGTGTCCGCCTTCCCATCGATCGACCCGCAGAGTAGGTACTGAAGGGAAACACCGGGCAGAGACACAGCATCCTTGAGTATATTTACACCTCTTCCCCTGTAGGAACTGTCCTACATCCAAGTCGTTGTAGTGTTGCAACCATTCCTTGAACGTCTTCATCCCATTTTCTCGGAATACATTCTTACACTCTTTCTACTCGGACAACGACAGTAGGAACTCACCCTTCAACTTTAAGTACCACTCGGGATAGTCTGGCAGCCCCGGATGGTCGAGCTCGTCCGCGCTATCAAACCACTCGTACGGGAAGTGAGACTTTATCGTTTTTCAGTCGTACGCCTTAACCCACCGGTCGTACGTGGTACCGGGTCCCAGATAATGGATGATGTCGAGAAATCTAAACTCCGGGGTAAACAGAAACATCGTCGTACTGGCTCTCTTTCCGACCATCACCTTATTCACGGTGGCCGCCAACTTCTCGAAAAAGTACTGCTTGATGAGGTTCAGGTCGTACCTGCTACAGTTGAACCCCACCACCGGGACTTGGTCAATCCAAGAGACAATCTTTGCTTCCTGAGACTTCGATAGCATATCTATGTCGGCCGGCAGATACTTCTTACTAACCCCCTCCCTTATTGCCTTGCCTCTCATCTGTAGCTCGGTCACGAACTTCTCGACTAGCGTGTCAGGATCTCGTTCGCAGATGTGTGTGATCCCCTCGTGCATCGTATCCCCCTACGACACCAATATAGGAACGTGCTCGACCTCGAAGGTCAGGTCTTTTGTGGGTCGAGTGGTTTTCGACTTGTCTATATACGCCTCGAAGTCGTATACTATCTGGTGAGGGTACAGAGTCGTCTCCTCCTCGTGCGGCGATTGTGGATAGTAGGTATTCACCTCATTCAACCACTGGCACTCCCACATCACCACCAGCTCGTAACCCGCCTTCCTTATCTTGGCGTCTTGAATTTTCGTCCTCTTGTACAGCGATCTCGCGTTACCTCTCATGCCATGCCTCGGACACCCGTGCCAGTAACATCCGTGAAACGGAAACACGGTCTCGGTCTCGTGACAGTAACCGTCGACCGGATCGCCGGCCACCCACCTCGCGCCACCGTGACCACAGTCGGCGTGATGTATGTGCTTTCCGACCCTCTCCTCTTCTCTATTCAACCATTGAATTAACCTCGCGCTCCCTGACCCCTTGGGATAGAACGCCTTCTCGTAGGCCGACTGTGGTCTCTCTACCCTCTTACCTGGACATGTCACCACGGTCTTCCCACCCATGCAGGTGGTCGCGTGCCTGTGCATGTTACACGACTTTGTAAACCGTTGTTGACATCCGGTGCATGATATCGTCATGATCTTCTCCCCAACCGCGTCGTAATTTGCCGGAGACTTCATTAGGTACCACACTCCGTCGGTGGTGGGCTCGTAAACGCGAATGCCTAACTTGAAGCGCTCGTCTACCTTCTTAATATCATCCAGGGGGATTCCCATTTCTACCCGGTCCGTTATCGTGACCGAGGTATTCGCGAGCCATAGCTCGTGCCTTCCTACAGCACCCGTCGGGTCTCCCTCCACGGTGGATGGCTATGCAACTAAACAGACACAAGTAGTCGTCGTACGTGTCGACGGAATACATTCCCTGTTTCTGTCTTCACCAGTCTGGGAGTTTTCCCGCTCCCATGAGAAGTTGTTGCGCATCGATGATCAACTTCACCTCTACCGATATCCAACGAACGAAGGTCCATTTTGTGTTTGGTCTATCAACTTTGTCGATGTCCATTCGACCTTTCTCTCTATCGGATATCCAACTCTCCGCTTTGGAAATCTCGTTTATCCACGGACTGCCCTTTGATTGTTTGTGATAGATCATCGTTTCGTCGGTCTCGATGTTCCGAATACGTAGACGACGGCTCGCGTGTCACTTATCCAATCTGCTATATCTTTCTTGAGTCTCAAACCTCTTAGGGAAATTCCCCAACTCTTAGCTTGCTCTCTCATTTGCTTCATGGTAGATATTATACTGAGCATAACCAATATATTTTTATCTTTAATAGGGTGTCAGTTGTTATTTTATTTTTAATAAATGTATGACAAATTGCTGTATTTATACTGAGTATAACTTATGGATTTCTTATCTTTAATAGGGTGTCAGTTGTTATTTTATTTTTAATAAATGTATGACAGATTGTCATATATACTGAGTATAACCAATGGATTTCTTATCTCTAATAGGGTGTATTTCACCTTATCGATTATTGCACAACACTACCTGGTGTTTCATCTTCAGGTTTATATTTACTAACAGCCTTCGCTTCGTGGTCGTGTGGGCTAAGGCGCCACTCTATGGAGACGTGGGTTGTGCGTTCGAATCTCGGCTAGACCTAAAACTTTTTTTTATTTTATTTTTTTGTTTTGCTCTATGAAACATATTGTCTCGCGTTTGATGACAAATATGTTCCATTCTTCTCATACATACCCACCGAACAGTGGGGGAAAATCCAAGTAGCATAGGAGAGTCAACAATGATAACAAGTTTCGTGTGGAAGCCACCACACGTGGTGGTTGGCTTCCATATAAATTTGTATCATTTTGACTCTCCTATACTACTGTCTTTTATAGCTTTTAAACAATTTAACGGGTAAAAACTATTTTCTTGGAGAAACACACTGTCAGGAGTATGTTTATACTATTCACATTGTAGTTATACCTACGGTTGCTCAGGGAATAATGTCAATTCAAATGCGTTTGAAAAGTAATTTGGAACGCCTCTCGTAGTCAAACATAATGTTTTCATACGTCAATACAATTAGATATGTATATCGACAGATATATTAAATTTAATGGTAAACGATAGTTATATTAATATCTGGACACAAATGTGTAACCGTCTTGAAATTTTAAAACGAAATTCCAATGAAGACTGTTATGACAATATCACATGATACATTTCCGACCGATGTACTTGGATATATCACCAAACAGCAACATGATACATACCATACTGATATATGGCGGCCATATTGCATCTATGTTATTGTCATTATTATCTAATTGACAGTATTAATCGTTAAACGATGTATGTTGATATATCACATCTGTAATTTTAACTGATTGAATATATCATTAACTGTACACTTTTGAGAAAATGTCGATATTTGGCGGCCATATTGAATCTATATGAACACAAAACATATACAGTTACATAGTAAATCGGTTAACACTAAGGAATGTAACAGCACGAACTATTATATAGAAACTAGTTACTTAATGTTAACTTACTATTTTGTTATCACATATTAATAGTTTGGCGGCCATCATGCATTCTAAATAGAACAGAACTACAAAACAAAATTAATTTAATCACATCTATTTCATTAATAAATAATCATCCATCCATCAAATAATATTATCCTATTGATATCATTCCGCAATTTAGTTGGGATATTAACAAAGTGAGAATTTGGATATTTTGTTACATTTAGGGGTGGTCGCATTAAAAATGTTATGAGTATGTTTACGATTTGCTATTTGACGTTGATTTTATAGATATATAGATAATTTATTTTTAAAGTGCAACCTGTTACATAATATAGCTATAATACATGTTTGATTACTGAACAGCCAGCCTACAGAGGTCTATGATGCACTGACTTACATATCACATGTACATCAAAAAAAGTACATACATTAATACATACAAGTAGCTGGTATAATGCGGATAGATAGTGTGTAGAATCAATTCCATTTTAACTGCCCTTTCATTGGTTATTGTGTTAGAACTGCAAACAAACGGTATGCATCCGTACTTATTGTTTGTATGATTTTTTCTGAAATCTGATTTACTAATTATTGCTTAGGACAGCACAGAAATAATGCCTTCTTGGAAATGTTGGCTGAAACGGATTAGGCACATACATATATATATATCTTCTATAGACTTATAGCAAAAGGGTTTGTGAACATATATTTAATTTTCAATGAGATATGAAATATTTAATAGTTTTGAAAATTACAAAAATGGGCAAAATGTGCATAGGTACCATGTACGTTTCTGCCAGATTTTGAAAGTGAGGTACATCGATCTCAGAAAGTTGCCCTCCCGATTATGATACGTGGGGTATGTAAATTCTTAAAACAGAGGGCAAACAATAATAGCAGAGGGTGCTAGGTATAATGACGGTGCTCCCTGGCTAAGTAGCAGAGACATGTTAGAATACAGCATCATCAATTTGTTTTGCAAATGAAATGCCAGAATAGACATCTGTCACTTTCATCAAATAACATCGTGGGACATAGACATTACGGATAAATCCCACCTCTGCCTACGCATCCGCATACTTTGGTCAGGGTCTACGCTATTCAAAGATTAGCGTTACGGTCGTCAAAATTAAACGACAAATGGTGCAAGGTCGCTTTTGTAACACGTTTTCCCTGCAGTGTCAAGTAACAAATCGTCTGCGTCTCATATTCTATACATGTACAGCATGTACGAGGCAAGCTATGTGATTTTGTACCTTAGAAGATGTGCGATTTATAATAAAAAACATATTTGCAAAATTTACAGTCTGTTCGACGTTTTGCTGTCGACGAACTTTTGGCTATTAAACACATTAAATCTAAAAATCAATAACAAAAAGCTACCCACTCCCCCAAAAATATAAATATTTGGTGAAATTCCATCAAATACTGCCGTTAGAGGGAACATTCAATGTTCTATGCGAATTTAATATGGGGGCTAAACATATATTTTTTAAAATTTAACTTTTTGTTTCAGTCCCTTTAAATTTTCTTTCGTTTTTCGACCCTCAGCGTCACTCCCCAACTTCATTTTACCCCATGTTACATTCCGATAGTAAAATCCCTTTTTCGCAAAAAAATCAATATTTGATGTAATTTCGTCATAGATGAATACATTTTAATAGTTTTTAGATTTAATGTGTTCAATAGCCACACGTTCGTCGTCAGAAAACGTGGAACAGACAGTAGACTGGTATTCTCCATAAGGTAAATTCAAATATAGAACCTATGTTATGTCTGACTGTACTGCATTGAATATCATTAAATTGTGTATATGGCAAAACAAAATATGACATTTACGTTACCAGTCATACTAAATTGCTTTTTATTGTATTTTATTGCATTGTATTGCATTGTATTGTATTGTATTGCACTATATTGTATGTATTATATTGTATATACTGTCTGTAGGTTGTAGGCATCATAATACTGTAGGACGTGATTGAAGAGCTGATTCAGGAGGATATAAAGGACGAGACGGACGTCTACGAGGACATCAAAATTTAAAAAGTCGACAATTAATATTCACTTCGAACCTGTGTTATATTTTATAATAGAGTGTGGTACATTTAATATTCATAATAGCCATTGGTATTAGTTAGTACAATAGTAATATTGTGTCAAAATGGTGCGTATTACATTTTCACCATTATGACATTGACCTGTTTTGGATGTAAATGCATTCATCACGTTTTTGTGTCTGTCCAACGATATTATGGTGGCTTAAACTTTACTGACTACGCCTAAGATCACACGAAATAAATGTTGTGGTAATATGACCACTCAATATGTAGTGGTGTCCATAACAACCACATAGGCTCAATTGCAGTTCAAGTTTCACTGTTTAGCCAAAATCACAGTTTACGGTTTTTACATTGCATCATAAATCAATTCGTTATGTACAATAAGCAGGTGCTGTGCAGTCATTATCAAGTTGTGATACTTACTAACTTTACCGTTTTTATTTTATATGTATGATATACAGTACATGTAATGCCATATTTTAAAATTAAATGCTAATAATGAGTGTCAGCCTATGACTACGTGTGAACATCATATTTTGTTTTATAAATATTTAATTTACTTTATTCCATAATGCAATAGTGACATATACTACGTATGTAATATTTTCAAAGGTTTCCTCAGTGTTATATGAAATGCACCCATAACAAAGAATAGTATGACATTAAAAGTATACAAGCAATTGTTTTGAAAACACGCATGATAACAGTACTACAATATACAGGGTTGGTTCAAAACATATGTCCCCATATGTGATTTAGACATCAGAATAAAATATAAGTATTCACCTCTTTTTCCAGTGTATAATATTTATAAAAATGTTTTTATCTGATTTATACATTGTTTTAAACAAAGTATACAGTCACATTGTTTACATAGCGTAAAATAGTCGGTCTTTGATAAATCTGATTTTCAAGCAAAATGTGCGTCCAAAAGTTAACTTGATTGTGAAACAGTGCTTCTTCTTACTTGTTTATTTTTGTTTTGCTGTGTACATGCAAATACTAAGCTAGTTCTGATCTGGAAAATGAGGGATTTATTCCATACGTATTCACAAGAATAACAGTTTTAGGAAAATTGATAATCCGGTTTCTAATACCATCTACAGCTGTTTTACATACAGATAGTTCGGTTCTGATGAAACAATACCACATACGTTATTTACTTATATCATCATATGGTCAAATTGTGTGTTACTAGGCCTTCGTCATAAATACTAATTGCCATTACATATCTAAATTATGAATGTTCTTTGTCTACATAATATTCAATTTGAAAAGGAATATGACACTATCAACCAATTACTACTTGCACGTAACAACACACCCAATTCACTGTATAATAGATTTGTATCAGTTTAATGATTCATCAGTCAGACATAAATATTACCTTTGCATAAGGTTAATGGTTCAAATAGTCTGCCGTAACATTTCATAATAATGTTCCGATGCTGTCAATCGCGTTTCAACATTCGTAACAGTCTTCGACCAAGTTTCATGAATTCTTTGAAATACCACGTCATTAATTATAATATATAATGAGTAAAATGCTACAATATATTGCTTTGTAATACACTTTAATGATTATATTGCTTAGAACACTAGCTATGTATATTTAAAGTGGGGTTTTATATTTTGAACCACTTATATACTCAACAGCAACAATAATTTTATGCCATACTTATATACTAGTAACGTGACTTCTTATATGTTTATTCTACAGATCAAATATCACAATCATGTATATACATGACTTCATCACCTGTATGCTCATCAATTGTACATATCATAGCATATAATTTACTAACTAAGATGGAGAGGTACCATTTGTCTACATAGAACATTAATTTGATTCCATTTGTCTACCTAGAAGATTAATTTGATTCCATGTCCTTTTCCAGTATATCTGGGTCCGGTAATCTTTTACAGTTTTACTTGTTGACAATGCCTCATTTAATTGGTGATAAAATAAAGGAATTATCAAAGAGTGACATAATGACAGAATGTATGTCCTTTTCTCATTTGAAACCAGACATTTGGAACTGCATTTGCTAGCTAAATTGGTAGTGGCAGTGTTCAATTTCAACAGTGTTGATACATTTATTGTTTTAAAGCCATCACCATAGCTATATTTGATTTACGGTAGTCTTCTGAAACCTTAGCGCATTATGCTTCATCCTGTTAATGTTTTTGTATAATACATGTCTACCATAAAATCACCAGAACCTACTTTGGCAACTTGCTGAAGGGCATAAACTTGCTGAAGAGCATAAACTGCTGAGTCGCTATGTCTATGCTTTTCTCATTTTTGTCATATATAACAGTATACTGTGACTGGGAATACAAGTGAACGTCTTTCATTTCGCATTTTCTCTTGCATGATTCATCGAATCACATTCCATGTGTGTGTGACTAGACTCAATGCAATTTTGTTTTATTATATCAATATGTGTTACAGTATTCACTGCATGTAGCAAGCCAGCTGCGATATACTGATTACTGTGTTGTTCTGTATAGAATGACATGTTTGGTGGCTGTTTGCAAACATTTCCAATGCGCAGTCAGACAATATCCATTTGCTGGTTTCATCCCAAATGTAGCATGTGTCATTATATATGGCGAATCCTTTAATTCGATTGTAAATTACTTTGTTATATTTCTGTATCACCAGGTGTCAACGTATTTGAATTTTCCTTTTCATTATAGGAAATGCACGTGTCACAACAATCATCTTTAGGCGGTACTCATTACGAACAACATGTTGATATGCAATTAACTATACGTGGTTTAATCCATCTTCTGCATACTTTCAATTTGTACGAGACGTACGTTTCTTCAGTTGATAGTTGATCTTCACTTAGAGAATCCTTAATTATGTAATGACTTTCCATCACAGAGAATGAGCATGTGTGTGCTTTTATATGACTAACTACATTACCAGGTGTTTTATTCCCTGTACCGTGCCTTCCCCTCATGCATGTTCCTGCGATTGAGTCATGTGCTTCTACACACATGTGTAGAGACGGTGGTATTAATTTACCAAATACACACATGTGTATTATTTGCAGATTACAATAGCATGGGAGTAGATGTGTATCACATATGAATAGTTTAGTAATTGATGATTGTATGCACGCTCATCCAAAGGGACATAGACCCTAACACATATACTCCATTTGACAAATGTGGACAATATGACTACACTGTACATGGTAAATAAAACTAGACATTATACACTAATAACTATTGTTCGTCCTAATAAGCATTGGCCGAATAATAACACTCTCATATTGAATATAAGTGTAATGTTTTACATATCATAGTATACAATATCAAATGGTTGACAAAATACATATCTGTACTTTACTATCCAACGTTCTGATCAGATACATGAAATGTAAGTTTGCAGCCAGTCCAGCTACTTGATTCTGAGCATTAGGTATGGGTAGACATTGAGAATGTTCGATGCTCATTCATCATTGGCACATTTAATTGATCTCGATATTTACATGCAGGACCTGCTTGATCTGAATACTGAATACACAATTACTACGGAAACCTGGAAACAATAATTGATGATATGTAATTCCATACTTGGAAACTGGCAAAGCTATATCCACACTCAAATACCTGACACATGTGTATCCTATTGGTGTCGGCTTACATGTACTACTGAGCTTGGTTCAGTGGGATGTTGTTGCCTTTCTTGTGCATTAATTTACCTATTGGCACAGTTATATATACAGGGTGTATGCATAACTACAATAGCAACAATGTTCTGCATACATGGGTAAAACAATATACAACAAACGGTTTAGAAAATTATCAACACCATCAAGGCAACTGTGGGTCACATGTACTTTGATAATTTAGTACTAAAGAACATATTATGTGCAAACGGATTTCAGATGTTTGCATAATATACAGCAAATATTGCCTATACATGTACAATTATGCATATTTTATCATGGATCATCCAATACACTATATATAGAGCAACAGCGATGCATGCATTGTGGGAAAGATACCATAGTATGCCGATAGTTAAACAAATCAGCGTATAAACACGGTGATATCATTTGTTTCTAAGCGGCCATTTTGAAATTTAATTTGATCAACTATATGACATGAGACACATTGTATTGCTGTTCTCAGGATATGTCATTATACAAATGTGAATTTGGTGGCCATATTTGATTTGGTGCCAAAACAAGTGAAAGTTTGCTTTTAACAAACACTTGACACGAACTTTACATTTTGGTTTACACTAATATCCATGTGTCCCACGCCAAGGCGGCCCGCCGAGATAATCCGCCCGCGGTATGGACATTGGTGACTCGAGAAATGGAGTTTGTGACCAGTGTAGCTCTTGATCAAATGGCGCACTCCCGTAGCGTGTTAGCGGTATATATTGCTTGTTAGAAGCATGATTGATGTTTCATATATCTAATGGCGAACAGTGTAGATCCTGATCAGACTGTGCGGATGCACAGGATGATCTGGATATACACTGGTCGCTAAACCCATAAACCCCATTTCTCCAGTCACGGTTAATTCTGTGTTATAATACAGGTACTTGTTCACTGGAGGGCGATACTTTTGTAGCTGTCTGCCATGGCGCCTTTTAGTCTCTTAACGTCTCACGCACCGAGACAAAGACCTTTAAAATAAAAGTATATACTTGATCTGTCACGCACAGAGACTTACATGTATACTCGTAACACGTATGGAAACTTTCAAATGTACATTTACTCTGTAAATGTAATCTGTCACACATCGAGACATGCACGTATACTTGTACGTTTCTAAACGTGACTTGTCCGCCATAAATACTTATAAGTAGACTTTTAAGTCGAGAACATTCGGGCAATGGAGTAAAATGTGTAGTAACATGGATTTTCTCTCTCAATGTATGCTGCGTGTTTTGCCAATTGAATAGCATCGCGCAGTTTGATATGGGTATTCACTGGTTGCAAAGACATGAACATGTTTTTTTTTGTCATTCAATATTGTATTTATCAATACTTTACAGAAGAAAGCAAATACAATTTTACATACAACAACAACAATATATTCAGCTTATGTGACTGTCACAAATTGATATAACAAACTGGACTATTCCTTTCAGTTAATCAGGTTTGTACCCTTAGGCAAGTATGCAGGACAGTAAAGGTGAGTATATGTTGGCATATTCAGTGAGCGGATTAGTAGTTGATTGACTGAGTGAGATACAGGTAATTTGGTCAGTTTGGACATAGATTTGGTGGTGAAAACACTGATAGCGAATTACCAAGTTCTGGGTCTAAATAAAAGTGAATTTCTTATAAAATTTACAATCCTGTGAGAAGATGATACGATGTACATGGTGACATAGAGTGAATATCGACTTGTATTCCGGATGTTGTGGTTACCGCCAGTGTATGAATAGTAGAGAATATCTTGCCGTAGAGTGGTAAGTGTACTGTAACTGCAGGGAATACTTTGTGAATTGTGTGGAATTTTACTGAAATAGGGAAGGGGTGATTATTAAGTAAGCATGCATGAGCATACAGGGGAAAATGGGTGTGTAATTGCAGATCGGGTAGCTGATATGGACCCATCCTTCGCAATGTGGAACGACTGACGATTGCCAATATGGGGAAGCCAATTCAGTCCTGCTTGATCTGTGTGTATCAGTAGTAGGGTGATACAGAAAGTAGCATAATCAGGATCGACTGCTGGATTACTGTTGGACTAAATCTTGTATCCTTTAGTTAATTGATTTATACAGAAACTATGTGTGTGGAGTGCTCACAGTATTTAGTTAGTACATAGTCAAAATTGTAAAAGGGTATATAGGAAGGTATACAATTTAGAAGATCGTAGAAGAACATATGATTGCCGTAATAGAGACAATTAAAGACTATTCAAACAGTGATTTACGTTTTGGAAGAATTATAAGAGACGATACCATTTGTTTAGTATCAGTGACTTGGTGCATAACTGTTTAAAGGTTGTTGTTGTACAAATGTAACTGAGAATTGCAGAGTGATTTATGTGTTGGAATAATTATAAGAGACGATATCATTTGTTTAGTATCAGTGACTTGGTGCATAACTGTTTAAATGTTGTCGTTGTACAAATGTAACTGCTAATTGTAAAATGGAATTACTGGGGTTCTAAATGAATCCATAGTTCCTAGTTTGATGTACATATTATACTTCTTGTCTATCCTATCGACATTACTATTCTACTCTATCTTCCATCATTGGTTTAATTATGTTTTCTGTTATGTAATACAAAACAAATGACAGGCGTACTTGCTCCACCCCTGGACAAAATAAGCTGGCATGCACAAAGTTTAATAATTTGTCTCAGATAGCTCTGCAAACTATTATTGACCTATTGAACATGGTGTGGACTCTTGGGCGACTTTCGCAATCGAATAGGACTTCGGGTCATTTATAGGTTTTCCGGCTTTGGGAATTGGTGTAACTAGGACGTCCGTCCACGATTCCGAAAGTCAAATCGGGGCTTCAAAACTTCAAGAACGCAAACAAATGGGATTATCTTTGGCAACTCAAATAAAAAGTATGGGAATCTTGCACACGATGACACACACGTGGTCTTTTAACAAGTGGCGACATTATTAGGCATGTATTTGGATAAGCAAATAACATTTAAGCACCACTTTGATAAGCTTAACGAATGTCAATATCATGAGGGCAGTTAAGGGAACTAACTCAATTTGGGTGCACAAACACACTCTCTATTAACGCTCTACAATTCCCTCATTCAGTCGCAGATATACTATGGTGCTGAAGTCTACCAAAGTTCCAATAAAACACAACTGTCTAGACTGGATATTATTCAGGGAAAATCACGCAGAATAGCCCTGGGAACAATTCAATGTATCATTATTAGACTGTGCTCTGAGGCGAGGTGTTACCTATCGGCCTCAGATGGGAAGAACATTCAATGAGATATTGGTCACAGACCAGGGCGGGTTATTGGATTCCATATTATTATATGGTGAATGTATTGAGTCTGTTCCGGAGGGGTCGAAACACCAAATATCCACCCTGTCCCTATGCAGTTCGACCAGGTAGTAGGTAATCCGGAATGGCGTCTGTTTGATGACTCGGATGTGGGGTCGGACGATACCGGAAAGGAGTTCCGTTAGGCCTGATTACCGATATACTCGTCAGAGTAGTATGGCCTGGGTGGCAGCGTATTCGCGAACATTGTACAGTGTCCTGTGCCACACTGGACTTTACTTGCGCCGCCTACCTCCATGTCCGTATACAAAGTATCTAAAAAAATTGATCCAACATATTTTATTCAATCTGCAGCCCTCGTAATGATAGACAAAAATCATAAACATGGACTGCAGATTTTCACTAATCCAGTTTCAGCAGCCTTTGCGATCACGTCATTCAAAATTAATAAGAGCTTCAGGATAAGGGACAAAACTTCAATTCTCACTGCTGAGTTCGTCAGAATTATCAGAGCAATGAGCCGAATGTGTGATTGAACAAGAACCACTATATTTAGTTATCTTTACCGCCTCACTTAGTGGTTTGCAAGCTATTCAAAATTATAACTAAAAAAAACATTGCACTCAAACATGGCCTGGATATCAGACTTGAATGGATCCCATCTCATGTAGGAATTCATGGTAATGAAGCTGCGGACAGTCTAACGAAATCGGCACTCTTAAAACCGGGCATCGATACCAGGGTTGGCTTATCATCGACATAGGCTTATTTAATAGTATTGTAATATCAAGCCTCTTGGAGGTCTGACATTATTAAAACAATTCCTTAAAATACCGGATTACACCTCAATATCTAGCTATCTTGAACTGTATTCGAGTTCGTTCTGTCCTCGTCACTGTCAGAATCCGAAGTGTCATCAGTCCTTTTCTGTGTGTGCACCGGTCGTACACTAGTCCTTGGCCGTTTCCGTAGGCTGCATTCGTCAGTACACGTAAGTGCCGCGGGTCAGAAACTACCCATGTTCCATGTATCAGCGCACTAATGTCTGGTGAACATTACAGTACGGTCACACATATTTAAAAAATGGAAAAAACAAAAAGTGACTCAACAATTAGTAAGGCATTTCTGAACCCCTCTGTCGGACCACAATTACCAGACATTGACCATTATAATACAAAAATGGACGCTTCCGTAACCAGACTAAAACTTAACGTATCGCTGTTTCGCTGTTTCCTGCCTCTTGTGGTGCACCACTTAAAACTATTGCCGCCGAATGTGCAACCGAATGATACTGTCCTCCATTCTCATCCACAAGGAGGGCAGTCAGTATATCGGTTTACAGGACGTTCGCGGTCTATATCCTGGATGGTAAGATGGGGAAAAAGCATCTAAAATGACTACCCTGGCCCGGAAATAGGATCGTGCCGGGAACATATATATTCAGTATGATCCCCATATGGACCACATCCACATATTCAGACAAATACGGCGGTCTCCGGCCTGATTTTCATTGCCTCTACTCGGATCGGTCCTTTAATCACGGGGCGGTAAGGACCTCGAACCTCGAACCTCGAGCCACACAATAAATTAATTATGAATACTTTCTTAAACCCAGATTATCCTACTTAGGTTTTCTTATTACCTTCATAAACTATAGTCGCCACTTCCGGAAAAATCGGCGACTATTGTCGCCACTTCCGCTAAAGCAGGCGACAACAATGTTTGTTCAGATAAGTTATGTATAAGTTATGTTGATGCGTCAACCTAGTACATAACTTATCTGAACAAACATTTTTGTCGCGCCTGCTTTAGTGGAAGTGGCGACAATAGTCGCCGATTTTTCCGTTGTGGTAAGCGTCGTCGTCATCGTCGCCGTTGTCACCGTCGTCCGATATGTTCAATAGTTTGTACAATCTTTGTCACGATGGTATAGCTTTAATATTGCTTAACGGATTGCTCCAATATTTGGGCACTTGATACATGTGTCTGAGCATTTGGAACACGCTCATGTCGCCATTAATATGACCTTGATATTTTGTACCTTCGCGTTTTTTTGCGAAAACACTTAGCCATTTGTTGCGTCAAAAAGTTTGTACAAGTTTCTTCATCATCGTAGAATATTAATATTAACTGGATGAATTGCTTCAGTATTTGCACACTTTATACATGTAAATGTACACATTTGGAACACACGCACGCCGCCATTAACATGACCTTCACCGTTTTGACCTTCACATGGTTGTGGAAACACTAACATGCCATTTTGAATATCAAAGCGTTCCTTCAACCTTGATCTTTTTCGTGTTTTAAGCATGCATTTCTCTGCTGGTTAGTGTGATGCTTACTTTAGCATATGCCCCTGATCATGTTATGGTCAGATTCCTCAGCTGGCGCGACACCGCCTCCGTGGCGGAATTCTTTATATTTATATGAATATATATTCAATTAACTAAGATACATGTATTGCAATATTGTAAACCAAATACCGCCCTGTGTTCCCCTGTAGAAAATTCGACCGAGCCATTCATAAACACTATATGTTACGGACCACAGGATTGGCCAATTCAGTTGCGGCCCTTGGCTGTGTTTAAAAATGGCCAGGCAGAAAGTGTAATATTTATAAATTTCGCCGACGCCATTGTATAAAACTGGTAGCTAACTGGTCACTGCTACCCTACTGTCGGTTGATTTGTAGAGTGCCGGAGTCTTGTCTGGTTTCTGTGTATGGTGTTATAATTCTAAACTGAAACAGGAAGAAATTCATCCGCCAAATGCGAATCAACTTGGTACTACGATGCGGTCTAATATTACGCCAAAGTATGCGTTATATTCTCTACGCTGTTACGCATTAATATAGTCAACCGGTTCTTATGTTTCAGTATATTTAGGCCGTCAGCCAGAAATAGAAACCCTCCTGCCCTCTGGAGGACTTTTGATGACATATATTTTCTGAAACTACATTAAATTATTAGTGTTATGCCGTATATCTGCTTGCTGTAGCCCGCTGAGATGAATGTGTGGCACCATTGTGAAGTATACCACGATCAGACGTTTTGCAATTGTAAACAATCGCGACTTTCATTGAAATTAGACCATTTATTCTCATTTCAAACCACCGATATGGCAGGTTTTGTACGTTTTCAGATGTGTCAATAAATATAGAATGGAATAAAGTTAAATTCAATAATATCTTACGTTGCAGATGAAGAAGTATGCATGTTTTATTACCCCACCCACTGAATTTCAATCGCAAAAAAACGTACCGAAATAACTCCATAAAAGTATGGTACTTTTGTGTGTTCTCTGTGTCAATGGTACCTAGTAGTGCTCATTAGAGAGGATATTACATATACACCGATTATCTGATGTGTGCAGTCGATGATACAATGTTAAAAACAAAGCAGTTTTCATCATTCCCAACCCACATATTTTACATTGGAAACTATACATGTACATGCAATGAATTTCATTTATGTTATGAACTGTCACTTACTTTTACATGGTTGAAATGTATATGCAACTACTTAGGCACTGTTAATAGCTGTCCGTACACACTTCAGATATAGGGTGTTAGAGTGTTTGTCCGTCTGTCCGTCCGCTCGCATTTACTTAGTGAAGGTAACAGCTACGTTAGGAGTCATATGAACATTTATCGCAGTATTTTAATTGTATCAATGATACTGGTGCCCAATAGTGTTTGCAAGCTACTATCTACAGCAGATGATGCAATAGTAAAACAAGTAGTTCTTACATTTCCCCACCCACTTAATTAAATTGACCATTTTACATGCAATACTTTTTCTTATTTTATACAAACGGATGGCGGTTATTGCTGGCTCAATTACTAACTGCTTAGTAAATACGTGTGCATTTAAAGTAAAGGTACATCCCTACAAACTGTCATTTATAGGAATTAAATAATTTTATAATTGTGTCGCTATTCAACCAGTTCTAAACGTTACGAGTGCCCACAATAGAGATAGAATCACTTAGTATTATATTTATTTTAATGATAGTGACTCGCGGTGGTATCAGGCTATTTTCATATGCAAATGAGGCATGATATTTTTTTAATTATTTATATTAATTGAATGCGTCACCTGAAACAATACTATTTTCGGCAGATTATAAAGTATGACCATTGTACAGTACATCAAAACATAAATACAGGGAATAAATAGTAATGTCCGTTAACATGTTAAGGAAACACGGTTATCGCCCCTGATAGCAGTGTGCAAATTAACTTCGGATATAAAATGTATAATAATGACAATCAATACGTGGGGTAATGGTGAATGAATGTGTATTTTTTCAGAAAATACCTTGGATTATGTCGCTGATATAAAGAACATGTTGTGCCTACTGAGTGGGCATGCACCTTTAAAAGAAAACTAAATCACACAATCATGTAGTAATATACTAGCGCGAAAAAGTACTGTGTCCTTTTGCATAATCATGTTAATACAACACGTTTGGTATATATGTAGATGACTAGAGGGTATTGTATAATATATATTGTTATCAGGCTACATGAGTGTGCTATTTGATGAGGAGCTACACTGGTCATAAATGTCATAAGCCCCATATCTTCAGTCACTGCCACATTTACCAAAAACTGCCATGTTATTAAACTGCACGTTGTTTTATCTTCCATGTGTTAGGGTTGGTGGCATAGTTTTGCCATCTTATAGTTGTGATAACGTGATCGCCAAGTCTACACTATATGTATGTCGTTTTAACTACATAACTACCGCGTAAAGACGACTTACTAAATAGCGGAGACGAGATACAGTTCACAAGATCACTAAGTCATATCGTAAAAAACAGATAATAAACACACTATATAGATATATAGCGGTCACAATTATGGCGTCGGCGTCGTCGTCGTCAATAATATGGGACGTATATTTTGGACGTACATAAATTTGCCATAGCTCTTGATCCGTTTGTCATACCATTACCAAACGCCATCAATAGCTTCATCACATTGATAGCTATCCATCCAGTGTCAATCGGGTGACATTGACCATCACATAGGTGACCTTAACCTTTGTGGGACGTATATGTTGGAAATATTCCAACTTTTGCAAATCAATTGATCCATCCAGTCTCATTCGGGTGAACTTCACCTTGTTCACCTTGAACTTCGTGGGACGTAAATCTATGGAAATGTCGCATAAGTCTTGCTCCAATAGTCAGATCATTATCGACTTTATAACATATTTTCTCAAATTGATGGCTATCCATACAATGTCATTCAGCGGACCTTCACCTTGATTACCTTAACATTTGTGTCAATAATGTTGTACATACGGCCGAATGTTGAATACCTCCTGATCCGTTAGTCGGATCCATTCCAAATATCATCAATATATTCCTCACATTGATGACCATCGACCCAGTCATTCGGCTGACATTGACCTTCACATTTGTGACCTTAACCTTTGTGTCAATACGTTCATATATACGTCCAAATATTGAATAAGCCCTGATCCGTTAGCCAGATCCTTACCAAACTTCACCAATAGCTTCCGCACATAAATGGGCATCTACCCTGTGTCATTCGGGTGACGGCGACCATGGTGACCTTGACATTGGTGTCAACAATTTTGGACGTGCGTCCAAATGTGGAATGAATATCTATATAGTTGGGTCATGACCAAATTTCATAAATAGCTTCCTCACATTCAATAGTTCGGGTGGCATTGACCTTCAAATTGGTAACTTTGACCATCATGTCAATAATTTCTGACTTACATCCAAGTGTTTAATATCTCTTGATCCGTTAGTCGGATCATCTCCAAACTTCATCAATAACTTCTTCATATTGATGGATAATATCTACCACTATGCTATTCGGCTGACATTGACATTGGTGACCGTCACCTTGGACGTATATGTACATCCAAATGTGGAATATCTTCTGATCCGTTTGTCATATCCTTACCAAACTTCATATATATCCTCCACACATTGATAGCATTCCATCCACTGTCATCTGAAATGTTGAATATTTCCTGATCCGTTAGACCAAACGTCACCAATATCTTCCTCGCTTTGATGGCTATCCACCCAATGTCATGTGTATGATCTTGACCTTGGTGACCGTGACCTTCTTATCAATATTTCTGGACTTCCTCATATTGTGACATTGACATTGGTGACCTTGCCATTCGTGGCGATCGCCTTGTTTAGTGGGTGATACTCTACCCGGCAATCGCCTTTTTAGAATTTAGTCATCTTGACGCAGATACGTTCGTAGCTAAACGACATATAAGGTATATTGTTGTCACGTTATGTGCGATGACAGAAATATACTGGTATATTTGTATTTGTTTTATTTTAACCTGAAATGTAGATGTGATTGGAGACATATAGCTTATGAGTTTTGCGACCAGTGTACTTCCAGATGATCCGCCGATCTGCACTGTTCGATGTTTCATCAATGAAACACCCGGCATGCTTCTAATGAGCAACATAGATCGTTATCAAGCTACAGGCCAGTGTAATTTAATCAGGAGCTACATTGGGCAGACATTCTATCATAAATCCCATTTATCCAGTCACAGCACAATATTTGTGCATTCCGAAACGAATTGTTTATGTATCCACTATACACTGTGCAAGTAAATGGCGCACTACTTTTTAGCTCGAGCATACTTGCGCCAGGGTGTATAATGTTCACATGTACTCATGTTACAGGTATGTTTATCAGTGTCAAATGTTGTGGATTTGGTGAATTTGATTGTATTAAGTTACTCTCGTGATTGTGACGTGCCACGACAGAATGGGGCCAATCTGATATCACATGTCGTGTTTGTTTAGTGCATCGTCAATCGGGAAAGTGTCAGCACGCACTAGTTTGTATCCCGATAAGCATAATCGCAGATGTGTGTACATATTCATGGACAAATAATGTATGTTTCAACGGTTGCTGTGAACAGTTATGTGGATATACAGTGTACCTGCTGATCTGGGTCTATATAGGTTGCTATTACAACATTTATTGTTTATATTGCACTACAATAACAAATAGTTTACTGGCATATAGATTATCCGCACCCTCGTTACGCCAGCTAAAACTAGAACATTCCACTGACGAAATGTATGGTGTTTTCTTAACACGCTAGCGGATATACTATAGTAATGAATGGCATTTTTGTGGAATTTATCGGGGTATAAACTTGGAAAAGTCGCGGGAATACTGGACGAAGGCCGGAAGGCCTCGTCCAGTATTCCCGCGACTTTTCCAAGTTTATATCCCCGATAAATTCCACAAAAATGCCATTCATTCCTTATAATTCCAGCATTTTAAATAAATTCATCAGTAAAATGTGTGTATTTTTCGTTTTCTTAATAATTATTTTAACTGCGCCTCACGGTTACGAAAAGTAGTTCGGCATTGGAGTTTACTGGGATATAAATTTTGGACAGAGACTTGCTACGGGCCAATCAAATGTTAGGGAATTGTGCAAATATGTTTGTGCTGGAATTATGTAACGATAATGCATTGACCAGATGCTACACTGATCACATAACGCCAATTTGATGGTCGTGTTCATAAGTACAGTGGAATCTCGCCAAACCCGGCAACCAGGGATGTCGCCAGGATGTCCTCTTTAGAGATGTTCCATTGCAATTAAACCATATGATCACTTCTTCGCATTTGTCGAGGTTTGCTTCCAGTGTATTGGATGACGTAGTTTCCGAACCCTGACGTGCCGTAATATGTGACGTAATTTTCCAATAACTATTATTTAACAACTCCCTAACAAATTTGCTGATTTCAAGATGTTGCGGACGAAAAACGATGACATATGTGTTTGATGCACTAAAAGATGTTTACAATAACTTATAACTTTCACCAATAATCTAGTATCGTTCATTTATCCCGTCAACACAGTGCGTATGTGCCGTGAAACACGATGCCGAGAACCATTTTTGATATCCAGTCATTACTATTGTTGCATTTTGCAGCCATTTGAAGGTGTTGACGGGATAAATAGAATAGTAGGTTAGTGCCGTGAATGGGAACAAATATCTGGCGCGGCACAGAAACGGGATGTGCTCGGCAGAACCTCGCCCATCCCGTTTCCTGAGCCTTGCCAGATATTTTTTCCCATTCACGGCACTAACCTACTATTCTCTATATCTACATTCACGTGCATTTCTAGACTTGTATTTACATTGACAGTAACCGATATTTCGTGACAAAGATAGAATTGTGAGATTATGTAATTAGGTAATAGAAAGAAACACTTCAATGATAATTGCTTTATAACAGTGATGTGATATATGCATATAATATATGGTAATAGTGTGCTATACATTTTTTGCCTGCAAATTATACAAAATACGAGATATGTGAGCATTTCTCAAATCAATCTGAAAATAAATTTCAATGTGTAATACTTTTAAATAATATGCACAGCCTATTGTTAGTGTACTCACATAGTAGCCATATGTACTCACATTGTAGGCGAGTAGACACCAGGGACAATACACGCAGGTAACTGCTTACCCATAGACAACTACATATTTACTCGCATAGTATGTGAGTAGACACCAGTGACAATACACTCAGGTGACTGGATTTGATAATTAATAACAGAGTAGTAGTGGGTATATTTGGTTATGTGTTGTGTAGCTAGCCAGGTAAAAGTGACTGGCCTCCAAAAATTCAAAATTTCCAGCTAAAAATCATTTCCCCACCAAATTTCTTGATTGGCCGCCATAAAAATACCTGTTTATGGAAATAGACAATAGTAGGTTAGTGTCTTAGGAAACAGAACTGTGCAGAATAATAAACACAACGACAAACAACACTTGCATTCATTTATTTCCCAACCTGACTGTAATCACTGGGAGCAGCCATTTATAATTTATATGACGTATGCTACACTTTTTCACGTAATCAAACGTTTGCCGTCAGTCATGTTTGAAAGACGCACAGCTTAGGCTAAAGAGCGAACCTACTTGCAAAGAGGGACTGAATGCAACTTTATTTGGCATCCAGGAACTCGCATGTCACCTAATGTTAGCAATATTCATTTCAAGAGATAACGTTTTCAATTGCGAATGTTAACCAATGCACTCTGAACAGTCCCATTTTCACCAGTCAACACCGTGTTTTGGACATTTCTTTGTAACCGAGAGGACGTGCTGTGATGGTGTGAGGAGGCAATCGGGAGGTGTAAAGATGTTCGAATGAAGCACTGAGGAGGTATACACTGTTAAGAGCAGAGTCGGATGGGGCACTAAGTCTATCACATGATGCGAGATAATTGGTGAGGAGGTAGGGAATACGAGGATATTAGGCCAAATTAGTTCGCGCATATACCAGTACCCAATTGTTACACAACAGTCCATGGCCCACCTCCTCCTCCTTTCACTTCACACACGCACTAGAAATTACAGCATCGATTTACACATAACTCTATATGATATTAGACCCACAGGCAACGTGTAGTATCCATCCATCGTTGTCCAAAATGTCCAAGTCGGTTCTCCCACCGTTGTAATCCCGTCAACACAGTGCGTATGTGCCGTGAAACACGGTGCCGTGAAACATTTTTGATATCCAGTCGATACAATTTTTGAATTTTACAGCCATTTGTATGTGTTGACGGGGTAAATAGAATAGTAGGTTAGTGCCGTGAATGGGAAAACATATCTGGCGCGGCACGGAAACGGGATGTGCTCGGCAGAGCCTCGCCCATCCCGTTTCCTGAGCCTTGCCAAATATGTTTTCCCATTCACGGCACTAACCTACTATTGTCTATGTTAATATCGCTATCGTAAACTCCTCACATGCTCTGCTCAGTTTACGCAATGAGCGCCACTTTATCCTATTATATGAATTGTAACGTCTCCTTTTTCCTTTTTATTCGGTCAAAACTTACTTGCGACATACTTCCAGGCTTCTTCGTCATCCTAATCGTCATCCATTTTGAGAGCGGAAACCGTGTTGTTTATGGACTGGATGGATACATGATTCGTTTCCGCTTTCATCATCGATATGCATGGTATTCTTATGTCTCAATATAGTGTCCCGTGTTTTAAATTCTTTGAAGCATATATCGCAAGTGAACATCTCCAAGTCTAACATACGAATAAGGAGAATAAGTGAGGAGTTGGGATAATAGCCTCGTTTTAGATATATATACTAGTATGCGAGTCGCGACAGGCGGCGTCAAAATAGACATGACATCATTGTTCAATAGTATGCATTTACCTGGATCGTATTAAAAACCACCATGGAACACAAAACGGGGATACACACTGTATCATAATATGATCTCACTAACAGGCAAGCGCTCTTGTAGCAAGAAGGAGTTACTTTGTGTTATCCCTCAACACTATAATATTAGCTCTGTAGTCACTACTCATCCCTCCTAGCTCCCTCCTCGTACCTGTCGCTGTAGTACTTTCAATTTGATTTTCGTCGGGGAAATTTTAATTGTTGGCGGCCAGTCGGGAAAAATAGGTCATGCTTCACCTTCTACATTCTGCCAATCCACTATATACTACCCATGTTGTTAAAAACACAGGCACACCAAAACTGACATAGTTTACTGTTTGTGTTATATTATTGATAGGAGTTCGTTGTCCTGGCTTTTCTACACGTGATTAGCTACATTATATGTATGTTCTACTTCACATTTTCCGGTTTTTCCAAACGTCAGAAGAGGTGAAGCTGGATGATGGTTTGCGAACACAACGATGGCCGAGTTGATCACTCCATATATTGTATAGGATACAGTAACGAGGCAGTGTTCACATACTATGTTATACATATGTTCCATCACATTTACGATGCAATTATCTTTGAATCAAAGGATGAGCAGGTAGAGAATGGGTCCTTACAACTGCTCTATGTTTCATAAAATTCCGTCATTCCAATATAAAGACATTAAAATAAATTTACTGTAAGCTCATCTTAAAAACATGATGTCACATCTTTGGGAAACCACGTGATCCTACACCCTACTATCTAAATTAATTTCCCCGCAGTTTCTACACCGTTGGTTCAGCGCGGTTTCACTGTACCACCAACGTGTATTGTCAAGAAGTTTGCGTGCCTATGTAACCATGGTAATTGATGACGCTGGGAGATGGACGGTGCGGAGATTATTAGTGTGGAGAGTGTGTATTTCCATATATGTGACGTCTGTTGCTGTAGAATCAGGTTCGTACGCCAGTTTTCTATTGTATGACTCACATGAAAGTTCATTGCAGTATTGAAAGTGTGGCTAAGAGATATGTCATATGTGGCTCTGACTGAACAGATAGGGCTTAAGGGATTTGTGGCCAGTGTTGTTCCTGATCGAATGGCACATTCATGTAGCCTAATGACGACCTTGTATTGTGTGTTGAAGCATTACGGAAGCATTGATGAAATGATGAACTGTGCAGCTCTCGATCAGACTGTGCGAATGCACAGGCTTATTTTGATCTACACCAGTCGTAAAAACTAAGAACTCCATTTCTCAAGACACAGCCCCATATTAGGATGTTAATGCTTTGACTAAATGGCAAACAGTATGCAAAGTAGACATAATTCAATATACACGGATGCTGCAGCTGGTCTGGTATAACGCTTACACACGTGTGAGGACAGCCGGGGAAACTTGTTATGTTACAGTCAATACCATGCTGTCCAATGTTAGCGCAATTGCGAACTAGCGCACTTCTCACAAATACAGTGGAACCACTCTAAATCTCACACCCAATTAGTTGTATAAGTGCTCTCGCGATTGTTCGTAATCGTTGTAAAATAACGTCTATATATTATTTAGAATGACATGATGTACAGCGAATATTTGTCAAACGGAGATTAATTGAAAAAGAAGATCGGTGTGCATACAAACGAATATCGTGTGGTTTATTCGTGCGCGACAACGATATTTTCGTTTAAATGCCCAGTTCCCTCCTATTTAAACGCCTGTCGCATCTTTCAACGCACGACGTGTCTCTTTCATCATTTTCGTTGTATTTATTTTCCTTGGTTTATTTGTCACTCCAATTTGACATTTAACATTGTCAATCCATATCCTTGTAACACATACTTTTTCTTATATATATATGTATCATCCTTTGTAATTGTTGTCCTGGTGAACTTTATGTTCAGCGTCCATCACAATTTGCTACGTTGTGTTTCCTCACCACACTTGCAGATTGGTAGTTACTTGAATGCATCTTGAATCGCTATCGCTACAAAACGCATACTACAAATACATGTACATTCAAAAAAATACTTTCCTTTACATTGTACATATAACGTGTTCGCATATGGAATAATATATGTTGTTAAATAGGCCATGATGTTAAAATGTACCATACGGTTATGATGTAGGATCATGGTGAATTAACAGCCTGATATTTGACATTGACTTCACCATATAATATCAACTGTATCTGCATATTCCAGAATGTTTACACTGCCATAAATGCATAATGCAAACGCCCATGCAACGCATTGCGTTTACCTCCCAGTACATAGTTTTGAGTACATAGCTCTCTAATTACATTTAATTACACTGCATCACAACAGATATGACGGAGTAGTATTTCCAAATGTGCGTTTGAATAATTATTTGTTTGCGAAACATGAACGTTAACGCCCGGCAATTTGTTTCTCTTTTTTTGTGCCCGAAGTGTAAATGATATTACGCACATTTTACTTTGTAGCGTGGTGTAGCGATATAGTGCAACCTGTTGCCTATCAAGCAGAAAACGTGCAGCTACCCAGTACATTACAATCGCCCCACGTAACGTCGCGCGACGTTGTTGATTCGTTAAAGTTTTATTGATGTCATTAATATACATGACGTTCATTGCTGTTGTCAATAACATCACGCCATGGACCGGCAATGACGATGTTCTACACAATTTCGACAAAATGGCGTAAAACAATAAGATTCCCAATTTTAACGCGGTATTTCGTTATTTACTGTTTTGAAACATAATTGCCTTGTAAATATGAGTAAGCAATACAATCATGGGCTGTTGCGTTTACTATAGTATTAAAAACATTTAGTATGTTTAACGGACGTGGAGTCAGAAGGACTTCTCGCAAACTTTGAACGGACCAAATGTTTTTCAAGCTAAAGTAAACGCAACAGTCCATGATTTTATTCCTCAATTGTAGCCGGCCATATTGAACATAATTCCATCGCACACTGAAATGCCAAACAATGTTCCTTTCCATGTCCAAATTGTTGTTTATCCAAATATTCAGAATTACCTCCCCGAATCTGGGAAACCAAGCTGAATATATCCATAGTTACTAAACACATACATACATACATACATATTCTGACATATTTTGGTACTGACATAATACATATAGTGTACTCTTATACGGAAACAAGCTATTTCGAAAGAATCGTAATGATCATATGTCAATTTATGCAATATAATGATCACTAACATTTATATCATATTTCCCACACATTGACAATTCAATAACTAATATTGCATTTCAATTCCTTGTTTGTTGTTTATGCAACTCTTCAAAATGTATGGCCATCTTGTACGCCTTCTGGAATATCGCCAAAGTTACGTACGACATTCAGAAAGTGCATACACAATGCATGTACATTAGTATTATATGCAACAACAGTTTTTTGTATAAGAACTCCTAGTGGAAGTATTATAGTTACATGGAAAACAGTGAAATTCAGTGAAATTTCACTAAAATGTGACCTTTGTGACCTTTAACCTTGGCTGCAACATTGACATAGAACTGTCTATTAACCTAGCATTCTGATACTGATCATAATTGCATCACATGTTAAAATATTGAAAGAGAAATGTAGCATTACATGTCTTGTTTGTTAATTATGAACATTTTGAAAATAGGCGGCCATGTTGGACACCATCTCGAATATATCAATATGTCCTTAACACTTACAATCCCCAATTTAGGCCACCAGTGTAAAAAACGTCGCCATCTCCTGATATGTTACGGCTTGCGAAACCAGATGGCAATATATGCCTGTACCTCCGAAAATAACGCGTGCGTGCGTGCGTGCGTGCGTGCGTGCTGCGTGCGTGCGTGCGTGCGTGCGTGCGTGCGTGCGTGCGTGCGTGCGTGCGTGCGTGCGTGCGTGCGTGCGTGCGTGCGTGCGTGCGTGCGTGCGTGCGTGCGTGCGTGCGTGCGTGCGTGTGGGTGCGTGCGTGCGTGCGTGCGTGTGCGTGCGTGCGTGCGTGCGTGCGTGCGTGCGTGCGTGCGTGCGTGCGTGCTGCGTGCGTGCGTGCGTGCGTGCGTGCGTGCGTGCGTGCGTGCGTGCGTGCGTGCGTGCGTGCGTGCGTGCGTGCGTGCGTGCGTGCGTGCGTGTGCGTGCGTGCGTGCGTGCGTGCGTGCGTGCGTGCGTGCGTGCGTGCGTGCGTGCGTGCGTCGCGTGCGTGCGTGCGTGCGTGCGTGCTGTGCGTGCGTGCGTGCGTGCGTGCGTGCGGCGTGCGTGCGTGCGTGCGTGCGTGCGTGCGTGCGTGCGTGCGTGCGTGCGTGCGTGCGTGCGTGCGTGCGTGCGTGCGTGCGTGCGTGCGTGCGTGCGTGCGTGCGTGCGTGCGTGCGTGCGTGCGTGTGAACTTAACAAAGTGTATCAAATTAATTTGCCATTTGATGTGGAATGATAATAACCTATAATATCAGTATATCGGCCAATTCGCGTCCGACGTCCGTTCAGCAATATCGACGATTACGATGAGAACATATTTTCTAAATGGGTTTTCTAAACTTCCCGGGTCCGTTTACGGCATAAATCTATTCGTATGGTAGTCATACCGGCAATGCGCGTCACCCTGATATGACCACATCCGCTTAAACAAACATATTCCGTCTAATAAACATTACCTATATCAACTAAATAGTTTTCCCCATGACACCACCCCCATTCAGACGTATGTTACGTGTTGTCCGTAACGCAAAGCAGCACCAGTGACCGTTGAGACACGACATGTACGTGCACAGGTTATATTGCAGTCAACATACTACCGGAGCAGTTCTTTACAAAGACGGCGTGTGCCGGGGAACTGTTCGACGTGTCATGTAGCGGCGGGAAACTCGCTATCCGGGACCTGAAGTACGGGTACACGAATATTAGCTATCCCCCCGGTATCTGCGAGAGGGGGAGTAGCTGTAACAACCCCCTGAACCACGACACGTGCTGCACACTGGCGGACTCAGACTGTCTGCTCACCGCGGACGAAAGCGATGGTTCACTTATATTTGAAGAAACCACTGGACTCGACAATTCAGCAACAAGTCTAGGGAGCGCCAACGACACTAATGCCTGTTACCCCGACTTAGCCGCTATGTGCAACAAGTATATGCTGATGGAGTACTACTGTATTCCGGGTAAGTGGCGTCTATTCAATGTGCGTGTAAATTGTCAGCGGAATATTAACATACTTATGCATGGCATATAAAGACATTCCCCTGGAATTGTGTATTTGCAGACGCGATGACCCTGGTCGTGACCAGCCTGGGTGTGAGCAGTTCGCTCCAGTCGAGTGATGGGTCGGCCTTGTACCTGTACAACAGTCCGTTTTGGACGATCAGCTGCTCCGTGGAGGTGGAGAGCTGCACGTCATCCATGGACGTCTACACGATCGTCCGCGACCTCTACAACGGCCACGACGACTGTCAGCAGGCGATCAACGTCACCGACGGCGGCGTCACACAGACGTTCACTTGCGACAACGACACGATGTACAAGATACATAACACGACGGCGACATCAAACTACATTGTCTTGTCCTTCTTTTATACGACTTTTGGAGGTGAAATAGGTGGAGTTTGGATGGGTTTCAAAGGTATACATATATATAGTTTGCACACATTGCGTAGCGGAACTACTAACCCGAAATATCTGTCTGTAACGCAGGACGACTTAGTTGGTCGCGTTACATACATATAATTCGGGTTACGGACCTAGATACTTAGTTGGGTGTAATATTTTTCAAATTGGGACACTTTCCGCACATCAGCGTGTTATTTGCCTTGCACGGATTATCAATTTGGCTTTTATTTTCGTAAACTATGTATCGTACACATAACAGATTTTAAATTACCAACATTACAATTTTTTGCATATGATGGGTCAATAATAATTTAGTCTGATGGTGTCATATGTTTTATCGGCAACCATATAAATTGTAAGAGATTTTCGCACATAGAGCGAAGATTTGTTGAATATTTTTTTCACTGGTTAAAGTATCATCTTTTTGTAATAATTAACACACGAAAACGATGTGAAATAGCTGTGTAAACAACAGGCAATCGTTCGTTTGTGGAACCATGGACACATCCGGGCTGTACTGTCTGAGAACTAGTGTTCGATGTGTAATGCAATGAATTATCGAACAACAAGTGTTTTCTGCCATTCCCGTCTTACTAATGTATCATCTTTTCCTTGCCGCATAGTAATATCCTAATCCGTATTGATGGCTTGTATATTATATGTACATCATGATCAATCGCAACGGTACACTTGGTACAGGTGGTGTACTCGTTTGGAGGCAGCAACTTCCTTGTTTTATACTGTCAGTTATTTGACATGTGACACATTTATGGTTTACATACTAGAGACTTCTCTACAAAGCTGACAACAATATATCTGATATTGCCTGAATGCGTAAGGGTGCCGGTGTGTGTCTTATTTGTGCTGCTAACGTGTTTTGTCTGCATTTACCGCTTAGCATTCCTTTTAGCAAGCGTGTTCGATTTCACTAAATTGTGTAGGATACAAAATGTGAACACACGCAGAAAGGATTTGCAGACATAGGTTGCATTCTAACGTATTCAAATTCGATTTAACGATTTCAATTATTTCCTTCCAAGGAATTCGAATTCGTTCTAACGATTTCAATTAATTCGTTCTAACGCATTCGAATTCGTTCCAATGCATTCGATTTCGTTCTAACGATTTCAATTATTTCGTTGGAACGCATTCAAATTCGTTCCAACGCATTCGAATTCGTTCTAACGATTTCAATTATTTCGTTATAACGATTTATAATTCGTTCTAACGCATTCAAATTCGTTTTAACGATTTCAAATTCGTTCTAACGATTTAAATTATTTCGTTCTATCGAATTCGAATTAGTTCTAAAAATTTAAATTATTTCGTTGTAACCATGGTAACGCATTCGAACGCATTAAAATTCAATTGGATTATGGCGTTCTAACGAATTCACGTATTTCGTTGCAACGCATTTCAATTCATTGTAACGCATTCGAATTCGTTGTAACGTATTACAATTCGATCAAAACCAATTAATTTATTTCGTTCTAAAATATTAATAAATGAATTGGTTAGAACGAATTTGAATACGTTAGAACGAAATAATTGAATTGGCTAGAACAAATTGTAACACGTTACAAAGAAATAAGTGAATTCGTTAGAACGTGCTAATCAAATTGAATTTGAATGCGTTACAACGGATTCCAATGCGTTAACAAGAATTCGAACGAAATAATTGAAATCGTTAGAATGAATTGAAAGGCGTTACAACAAAATAAAATGCGTTAGAACGAATTTGAAATATTTAGAACGAAATAATCAAATTGGTCAGAACATTTCTCTTCTCATGTCCCTATAAAGCTCCGTACATATCCCTTTGATATTTCCCGTTATTGACTTTTCATTTAAAGTTGCTGTGTGTTTGAAATTCGATCACAATGACAATTGTTGTTGAATCTTTGGAATGTCACGCTTTATCCGCTTTCAGAGTGTCCTGCTACAGTTCGTCACTAAATTAACAATGAGCTCCCAGTCTCCTGCATCACTAGCCTGTCTTGCATAAATATTATTTTGTCTGTGCTATAATACGCACAACAACAGCAACAACAACACTAACGACAACAGTTCCCTAGCGTTTGCAAATAAAGTTAAAATGCATACCTTTGTAAGCTGATATGAACATTATGTATTAAGACTGAATACTATTCCGATTGTGGGAGCAACAAGCCAGATGTGGATGAGGGATTGTCGGTATTAGGGGTTTGAGGGAGGAGTTATGTTGCAGTCCCTCACTGCTTAACTATTATGCTATTATAGACGCTAATGCTATCTACATCTGGAAGTCAGCGTGACGTACACAGGTCACGCGACAAAAAGTTTAGCCGTCGTAACTTTGGGGTAGCTTGATATATTTATTCTACGATACACCATATTCACTACAGACAATATTGCTGTTAGAATAATGTAAATACTAAGCAAACACAACGCTAGTTTTTATTTATTATCCATCATTATAAATTCGCATTTAAGTGTTCATAAACAATCCCGAAGTATAGGGTTAGCTGTAATTTTCAAATTTGCAGCGTATACGAACATGATAGGCCTAAATCAGTGTAATGGCAACACGCTAGCAAATACGCTGACAATTGCAAAATTACAATGCGGTTAACCCGTTTATAATGCAAAAGCATATTTTGTTTTCACTTTCTGACACCGACTATTAGCGCAATCGGTAAATAGCGCGCTTCTCATCAATGTGGCCCCGGGTTCGATCCTCGACCAAGGCAGTATGTGCGGACGAGTGGCTTTCCTTCGGGTACTCTGGTTTCCTCTTACGTCTTCATATCTGAGCATAAGTGCTCCAGCGTTTGTTTATGATCGTTGTAAAATAAATAAAATATAACCTTTGTGACACCACTATCAATGCAGCTTATATTGTGGAATTTGTAATGAGCCATGTTGTCCGACCAGGGACTGCACCTTTCGCCATTTACATATGTGGCTGTGATTGGATAAATGGGGATTATGGGTTTTGCAACCAGTGTAGATCCCTATCAGTATGTGCATCCACACAGTCCGATATGGATATACAATGCTCGTCATTCCATCAATGAAACAGCGGCATGCTTCTAACAATCAATGCAGACCGTTATCAGGCGACACGAGTATGCTAGCCTATTTTATCAGGAGCTACACTGGTCACAAATTCATCAGTCCCATGTCTACAGTCACATATGTGTATGTATTTGTTCATTCCCAGGATCTGACGACTCGCCGCTCAGCATCACCTGCCCACCTGCCGATCAAGTTTACTGCAATCGTAAGTACACACGGGGGCCGTTTCACTAAACTTCGTACTACTAAAATGTTCGTATGTACAAATTTGTGATAGTCAAACAATTTATATCGATATATTTACATTTATTGAACATAGGCTGCTTCCTATGCTCAATAAATGTAAATCCAAATTGTTGTTGTAAATAGTGTTAATGTACAATTTACAGACTATCATAATGTTGAGCTCGTGATTAGTTTAGTCGTACGAAATTTACGGAAACGGCCCCTGGTTATTATTATCTGATGCACATGTGGCAATGTGCCCAGACTTTCGTTTGTGCAGCTTCCGATCAGCAATCAAATAAATACTGTAGTGTAAGTGTAATATGAATTGTTTAATGGTACTAACATCCTGACGAATATTGACAGGTCATGTGATTAAACCTATAGGCATTATTACGAATGCATTTGTTTGCATGCTGGTCTGGAGATGTACTATAACTTGGATAGTTGACATTGTGAAAGCAAGGATTTATGTTTTATGTGTCTCTGGTGAAACGTATTCCTTCTGTGGACTATTGGTATTGTATGTCGATTTCTGTCAGGAACCGGCGACACGCAAATGTGTGAAATGCTGACGGAATTGTAGAATCCGATGTCAACTACAAACACATTATTCATATTCCATCAGGAGATTGGAGACCTAGCACAACCAAACATAAAATAAAAGAAAATAACAACTCGAGATTGTTCCATAATAGGGAAAGAGTTATATGTAAACTATTATAAGAGGCACACAGTGTCATCTCCAACAATTGGTGTATGTAGTTGTGAACTCTTGCAATCTACTCCCGTACCGTCCGTAGCCTGTGGTACGGGAGTAGATTCCAAAAGTTACCGTTCGCAACTATGGTGCATGTTTCTCAGGAGAAAGCAGTTATCTGCACACGTAGATAAAGCATCGTTGGCTTACGTAAATGTGCATTACGTATATTTGTACGCCTGTAATGTGTATTCGTTTTATATATCGGTAGCCATCGTATGTTCGGCCTGCGAATATTTACATAGATCGTTGATGTTACCACCGTGATAACTTTCTTTAGATTATTAATGTGCGTAAATCATACATAATGTTCGGTTTAAACAATAGTGGTACCAATATTCCGGAGAGGAAAGTAACACGACTTTCATTATTATCAGCTTATTGCTCTTTCTCTAATAATATATATTACAATGCGATTTTATGTTGGCATGACAATTTATATATCTCTGACATTCGGCAAATTCGAAATATTAATTGGATGTTTAACTATATAACCATACCTGTCACGTTGTATCCTTGTGTGGCTCTATACACACAACTGGCGACAATGTAACAGATGTACAGCAATAGACAGAAAATCGTCCATTGTGGCGATTGAAGATTGTTACTGGCTTATCGCGCCACGCATGCCTTACAAACGTTATTAGCAATACTAATAATAATAACGAGACCTAAATCAACTACGGTACATCATAAATTATTATTATTATCAATCGAGAAGTATCCTCCGTCTCTCATTTTGGTCAGATGTTGGTCACGTGATATTCGATATAAATGCATATTGAACTGACAAAGTTGATTCAAAATGTCATGTTGACCCGATGGCTGAGCGACGTTGTGGATTGGTTAAGTCTCTTGACTTTGCCATCATGACGTTTTTGCTCGCCTGCACGAAGTGCAGAAGAGCTTATGGCTTACCCCCGGCGTCGTCGGAGTCGACGTACAAACTTAACGTTTGGTTAAATAAATGTCTTATAAGTTCTGTTTCCTTGTTATATGCGTTCCTCAGATGACCCTCTATCATGCTGTAGAAAATCTATGACCCACCACCCAACCCTTACCCCAAGGTCAAGGTCACAATCTTAGCACATTCATAAACTTAACGGTGGGGTAAATGTCTTATAACATATGTTTCCTTTCATGGAACGCCTTGATATTTCACACATGCATTTATCTGATGATATTACATCGTGCTTCAACAACTCCTTGACCCACCGTCCATTCCTTACCCCAACGTCAAGGTCACAGACTTAGCGCATTCATAAAGTTAACGTTGGGGTAAATGTCTTATAACATGTGTTTCCTTTCATGGAACGCCTTGATATTTCATACATGCTTTCCTCAGATGACCCTTTATCAAGCAGTAGCAAATCGACAACCCACTACCCAACCCTTACCCCAATGTCAAGGTCACAAACTTTGTGTAACTTCTGTTTGTTTATATAGAACGCTTTAATATTTAATACATGTATTCATCTGATGATCCTATAGTGTGCTACAGCAGATCCATGACCCACTCCTCCACCCCTTTCCCGAAGATCAACATCATAACTTAACGTTGGAGTAAATGTCTGTTTATACCGTCTGTTTCTTCACAGGGAACGCCTTGATATGTCATACATGCATTAATCTGATGATCCTCTATTGTGCTACAGCAAATCCATGACCAACCCCCACCTCTTTCACCAAGGTCAATGTCACAAATTCAGTACATTCATACATGCATTCCTCGTGTGAATAGCTATCATGCTGTAGAAAATCACCAACTTAGAGCGTTCATAAACTTAACGTTGGTTTAAATTTAGTTTTACTTCTTGAGCGCATTGATGTTTCATACATGCATTCATCTTAATATTCTATATCATGCTATTGTAAATCCAGGACCCACCTTCCACCACTGACCTCAATGTTTAGGTCCATCGCACACCCCTTAACCCTAGGTCAAGTTATATAATATCATGTTTTTTATACAATTGTGCCAAGTTTGAGTGAAGGCTGCCAACAGGCGAGCTTCGTTGTCGTCTGACAACTCTTATTAATATAATCACACTCTTCATCAGCAACGTCGCTGAACATGATTATTATGAATTGTGCCATAATGGCGTAAAGCATGATTAATCATAAAGTTCACAGCGTGAATGGATATTTATGCAATATTATTGAAAAGGGGACAGATATGAGAATTTCTCAATTGATAATACAATAATTAACTCCTTGTCGTGTCGGTCTTATCGGTCAATATGTGGTTGTATCGACCCGATACAAGTGATATCGACCTCGGACTGCGTCATCGGTCAATATCCCGTTCATCGGGTCGATAAAACCACGTATTGACCTCACAATAAGGCGAAAATTGTAAAATATTGATAACATATGTATATGACCCAGTCAATAGGACGTCACAAAACATACACTAAAGTATTGTAAATTTCTTCATTTAAAATAATTGAATAGTGTGCATGAAATCAAGCAACTTGATAGTCCGAGCCTGAGCTGTACCTAAGCTCAGGCTCATATAATTAAATTGCTTGATTGCGAGTTAACATTGGCAATAATTGTTCAGAAACGTTGATAATTGGGACAATGTTAGATTATAACACACAACACATGTTAATTTAATATATACCGCACATGCTCATGACCACATTACAGATATATTTCATAAAGTATTTACAGTTTCTATATTATTGAATTGGTAAAATACACAAACATAATTTCAAAATGTAAATTCCAACCATCGCCACATGGGACCTTACAACGACATGATTATATAAAAGAACGACACTTATGCCGCACCTTATGAGTACTAAGTTACAAACTGACATTACCATACTAGCTTAACGACCACCAACATGTAGAAAAATAGCTGCTGAATAAGGAACGATGTTGGATGTCAAGGTATGTGGGCAGAATTTGGGAATTCAAGATGGCGTCCAAGATGGCCGAGCTTTTTTAAAGTTATACGAAAGAGCCCCAAATATATACATTATGTTTAATTTGCTTACATGAGTATTTAATGAAATATTGTAGCCATTTATATTTGCTTTATTTTAGTATGATCAAAATATATTAGCTGAATGGATGATGACAAGGTCAATGTCAAAGTGACAAATTGTGAACTATTGGGCAGATTGTGCATAGGTTGGAACTTTCGCTATACATGTACATGCAAAATTACATTGGGACATTACTTTCATGTTGTGTTATTAACATGGTCATACTATACCACATGAACAATAGAATAAAGTTTATATTGTAGACCATTGTATTGCGACCATTGTTGATCCATGTCAGGTCAGCCTGTGCATCCGCACAGTCTGATCAGGATCTGCACAGTTCAGAAAATATTAGGTAAGAAGTGTGTATTATCATATCGTAGCCTCGTTTTCGTGTATTACAAATGTATGAGAGAGTGCACGTGCATGCAAATCACAATAATAGAGCACATGCATCTTGGTGCTCGAAAATAAACATCTATTGTGGCTCAGTGGTATCAAAGTGGGAAAATATCCACACGATTGCAGGAATTGTGTTCATCCTATCTGGTCGAAAGTTCGAACCTGTAGCATTTAGTGTAATTAATTTAAATGACACAAAATTAGTAAACATCGGCTCAAGACATGTGTATAAAACAGAACAAACTAACTAACATTGCAAATTGCAAAATGCTTATTATTTGTCAGTACTATCAAAAATAAATTAAACAATCTATATATTTTCCAGGCCACGTTTACTTATAGTTGTGATCAGAAATACGATGCTAAAATACAATTGAAATATTCGTTCGCAATATATTTCATAACTTTCCAGGCATATTCGAGAATCTGTGTCATAACATATCGCGACATATCCTCCATATATTGTAAGAACATATGCAGAAAACAGCGCAAAGTGTTTAGCAAACGACTTGCCGAACAGTGCAATTGTGGATAGGTCAGGGTGCCGAGCAGTTCAGCGGATACATGCAGGACGTGAGGGTATAAAGTCAGGTATGTGAGTTCATGCATGAGTGACACAAATATAGGGGGTCCACGATAACACACGAACATCAATCATTTCAAGTGCGATTATATAGTACACGTATTCCTTTATGTTAAAGACGGCACCAGTGTTGTCACAGTCCGTGATATATACGCTACCTGACACCTTCTACCTGATATACATTTCTGATGTTATAATTGCCTTTCACAGATAATTGCCTTTCACACATAATTGTTCCGTAAATGTGATTGGAAATACGCACAGCTAGTATGAGAATATGATTTTATTAGCGCATGCTATGCTATCAATTGCTTTTCTATCTGTGAGACTAGTATGTGCACATAATCGGCCAATTTCCCCTCTAATTGCGGTTGACACAGAAAGCAAATACTATAACAGCAAACTAATACGGTTGAGTGCCACTTACTCTAACATTTATGTTTTCATAATCATGTCATCAAAGTTTCTCACCAACGTGACATATTTTGGCGTTTAGTACATCGACTTACCGATCATCTAAATCACAAGTGTACTCATATTTCAGGAATATACAACTGTTACAGTACATTTCAATACAGTGTTAATTATATCCGTTATAATCAACTAACATTACCATAAGTAATCAGAAGATCCGATATAAAGGCAAAACACGACGAGCAGAAACATAAATTTTATGAGTTAATCTTCGACAAAAATCATGACGTCAAAACTATGAAATATCAAGTTATATTGGGAGTTTGGTAATTGTCATTGTTATACTCTGACAGCTATAAAGTGTACCTGCTACTCTCCAGTGATACTCTGAGACCAGAGATTTATAAACCGCAAGCGAAATTTGATTGAACGTGTCTTTTTCTGTTGCGGACTATGTATGTACCAGAATTACCTCACACGTATCATTGTAGCATGCACACAGCCAGATCAACCGATGAATGGTACAGTCTCCACCGCCAATGGCATTACGTATGGACAAACGGCGGTGTATGCATGTGACCAGGGCTATTCGTTGGATGGAGAAAACACAAGCACGTGTTTAGAAAACGGGTTATGGAACAACGACATGCCAAATTGTACAATTGTTGGTAAGTGTGTTCTTACTTCACGAATATAAACTAATGCAATCTATTTCTATACAGTGTTAAGGCTATCCGTGATAATCGCCCAACATTACCAGAAACTAGAAATGGACGCTTGTCGACGCGCATGTGTATCCCCCTCCCCAGATACACAAGTAGTTTGAAAAAAGGGTGTTCGAGTTATGCTCCGGAGACAAAATCAGTGACGGAAAAACAAAGGGAGATAACTAAAAAATTAGTGATGCAAGAGTTGTCATTCTTGCGTGACACACCTTTAGGGTCGTGGTCTATGCATGTGTGAAGTTTCATGAAAATATTCCAAAGGGTGTTCGAGTTATGCTCCGGACACGGAATCAGTGCACGAAACAACAAAGGGAGATAACTAAGAAATTAACGATGCAAGACCTTTGGGTCGTCTTCTATGCATGTGTGAAGTTTAATAAACTAGAAAATGTGTTCATAGAACACGGATGTCCCACATATCGCTTTGATAATAAATGAGGCCAAATTCCAAGTAAACATTTTCTTTTACCTGAGCGTTAAAGTTTTTGAAGCACCAAGTATGTGACCTTGACCCTGGGCTTGGCGAGGGCAGGACGAACGTGGATTTGGCACAGGGCGGTAGAGGACCATTAGAGCAATGCATATATGAAATATGAAGCTGATCCGTGAAAGAAAACAGAAATTATAAGATATTTACCTGAGCGTTAAAGTTTTTGAAGCACTAAGTATGTGATGTTAACCCTGGGCTTGGCGGGGGCGGGACGAACGTGGATTTGGCACTGGGCGGTAGAGGACCATTAGAGCAACGCGTATATGAAATATGAAGTTGATCCGTGAATGGAAAGAAAAAGTATAAGATGTTAACCTGAGCATTAAAGTTTTTGAAGCAACAAGTATGTGACCTAGACCCTGGGATTGGCGGGGGCAGGACGAACGTGGATTTGGCACAGGGCGGTAGAGGACCATTAGAGCAACGCGTATATGAAATATGAAGCTGATCCGTGAATGGAAAGAAAAATTATAAGATATTTACCTGAGCGTTAAAGTTTTTGAAGCACTAAGTATATGACCTTGACCCTGGGATTGGCGGGGCAGGACGAATGTGGATTTGGCACAGGGCGGTAGAGGACCATTAGAGCAATGCGTATATGAAATATGAAGATGATCCGTGAAAGAAAACAGAAATTATAAGATAGTTATAAGAGCGTTAAAGTTTTTGAAGCACCAAGTTTGTGACCTTGACCCTGGGCTTGGCGGGATTTGGCACAGGGCGGTAGTGAACCATCAGAGCAATGTGTATATGAAATATGAAGCAGATCGGTCGAAGGATGAATAAATTATGAGACATTTACCCGAGTGTTAAAGTTTTGTGACGGACGGACGGACGGACGGACGGGAGGACGAGAGGACGGGAGGGACGCACGTTCCTACGAATGAATACTTGTTCGGTATTTACTGTATAAAAATACCCAACAAGAGTACCCAACACTATCCTAACCCTACCCAATAAGATCCCCGTACGCATACAACAAGTACCCATTCGTGTGTGCGGACAGACGGACGGACGGACAAGGGTAGCACTAAATGCCCCCTCCACTATCGTGGTGGGGCATAAACATATTCCAAAGGGTGTTCGAGTTATGCTCTGGATACAAAATCAGAGCACGAAACAACAAAGGGAGATAAGTAAACAAGAATTCCGCGGAATCAGATGCCTCGCCCTGTCCCGCCTTGACCTCGAGCCTGGGCCCGAAAGCAATTTTCACTGGCCCGAACATATTATACAATTATTGACTAGTGAGCCATAGAATATCAGATTATATTCTATGGCTCACTAGTCAATAATTGTTTTATTATATGATAATAGTCTGTATATAGCACTTACGACCTTATGCTACTAGACAAACATTGAAAAAGAATTTGAAAAAAAAGAAAAAAAAAAGAAATGGAAAACAAAAGTTTAAAAATTAAAAATAATAATGCTTGCTACTGGAGCCCAGATTTTTTTTTAATAGTCCTATATTTATCTACATATATCTGCACCGGTCCACATAATGCCACAATATTTTCAACACAGTTTACGGAAATGTAATATACAAAAAAAAGAAATAATAATAATGCTCGCTACTGGAGCCCAGAATTTTTGTTAATAGTCCTATATTTATCTACATATATCTGCACAGGTCCACATACTGCCATAATATTGTCAACACAGTTTACGGAAATGTAATAATGTACCTGTATAAATTACCTGTAATAAGTTAGTGGTCAGTTAAAAAATTGATAAAGAATGTAAAAAAAAAAATGGAAAAACAAAATTAAATTTAAAAAAAATAAAAGAATAATGCTCCCTACTGGAGCCAAGAATGTTTTTTAATAGTCCTATATTTATCTACATATCATATACACAGGTCCACATATTGCCACAATATTTTCAACACAGTTTACGAAAATGTAATATAATCATTTACCTGTATAAATTACCTGTAAGTGGTCAGTGGTCAGCTGAACATGCTAGCACATGCACAGGTGAATAGTCTGTATATAGCACTTACGACCTTATGCTACAAGACAAAAATTGAAAAATAATTTGAAAAAAAAAATTAAAAAAAAAAATGGAAAAAAAAAGTTTAAAAATAATAATGCTTGCTACTGGAGCCCAGCATTTTTTTTAATAGTCCTATATTTATCTACATATATCTGCACAGGTCCACATAATGCCACAATATTGTCAACACAGTTTACGGAAATGTAATATCCAATGTAGTAATTTTCCTGTATAAATTACCTGTGGTCAAGAGTGGTCAAGACTGGACATTTGCACATGCTAGCACATGCTAGCACATGGACAGGTGAATGGTTCTCCCAGTCTCTATTGTTCTCTCTACAGGTAAGGTGTACAGAGCACACGAGAAAAGGTGTACAGAGCAGACGAGAAAACGGGTATTCATGTATTATTGTCCAGTTTGTAGAGTGCGACAACAAAAAGGGGAGATAACTAAAAAATTAGCTACGCAAGAGTTGTCATTCTTGTACGCGACACACCTCCGGGTCGTGGTCTATGCATGTGTGAAGTTTCATGAAAATATTCCAAAGGGTGGTCGAGTTATGCTCCGGACACGAAATCAGTGCGAGAAACAAAAAAGGGAGATAACTAAAAAAATAGCTATGCAAGAGTTGTAATTCTTGTGCGCGACACACCTTCGGGTCGTGGTCTAAGCATGTGTGAAGTTTCATGAAAATATGGGTGTTCGAGTTATGCTCCGGGCTAGAAGTGTCTGCGGCGGACGCGGACGCGGACGCGGACGCGGACGCGGATGCGGACGCGGATACGGCGCGCTGTCAAATCCATAGTATCACCGGACGGAGTACGGTGGATAAAATTATCAGGAGATCCATGATAAACGCAAATACGAGAAGCAAATAAGTATTCACTGCACGTGGTGTTGTTCCTTGTTGCACTTGTGCATTGTTAAAGGACTGTCTAGTCGACTGCACAAACCCCGCCAGCTCGATTAATGCGACAAATATTTCAAGTTGCAAAATGCTAATTATCTTTCAGTATTATCAATAACAACTTGAACAATCTATATGTTTTCCATGCCACTTTTACTTACAGTTGGGTTCAGAAATACGATGCTAATCGATAATTGAACTATTCGTTCGCAATATATTTCATAACTTTCCAGGCATTTACTAGACCCTGTGTCATAACATATCACGTCATGTCCTTCATATATTGTAATCACATATCAGTGTAGTATGTGTCACGGCACGTAACTCACTGTGGGGAGGAAGTGAGTATTCGTGCAAGGCTAGCTCAGTCGGCTAGAGCGTTGATACGTTAATCCGGAGGTCCCCGGTTCGAGCCTCGGGTAAGATATGCATCTTTCTCATCCTGTGAGATTTTGCGCCCAACGAGGGACGGCGACTGATATATATATACTACCCAAAATGTACCAAAAATATGGAATTCAGAGACATGTCACGATAGGTAATTCACTTTGTGGAGAACATATGTATTTGTCCCCGGCTAGCGCAGTCGGCTAGAGAGATCGTACGGTAAGCCAGAGGTCCCCGGTTCGAGCCTCGGGCAGGATATGCATCTTTCTCACCCTGGTACATTTGGCGCCCAACGTGGGACCGTGACTGATATATATATACTACCCAAAATGTACCAAAAATATGGAATTCAGAGACGAATTAAATATAGAATTCTGTGACGAATTCCGATTAGGCGGGGAGGTATGTCACGGAACGTTACTCACTATGGGGGAGGAAGTGTTTATTCGTGCCGGGCTAGCTCAGTCGGTTACAGTCGGTTAGAGCGATGGTACGGTAAACAAGAGGTCCCCGGTTCGAGCTTCGGGTCAGATATGCATGTTTCTTACCCTGTGGGAATTCAAAATGGCGTCCAAGATGGCCGAGCTTTTATAGAGTTATACGAAAGAGCCCCAAATATATACATTATGTTTAATTTGCTTACATGAGTATTTAATGAAATATTGTAGCCATTTATATTTGTTTTATTTTAGTATGATCAAAATATATTAGCTGAATGGATGATGACAAGGTCAATGTCAAAGTGACAAATTGTGAACTATTGGGCAGATTGTGCATAGGTTGGAACTTTCGCTATACATGTACATGCAAAATTACATTGGGACATTACTTTCATGTTGTGTTATTAACATGGTCATACTATACCACATGAACAATATAATAAAGTTTATATTGTAGACCATTGTATTGCGACCATTGTTGATCCAGGTCAGGTCAGCCTGTGCATCCGCACAGTCTGATCAGGATCTGCACAGTTCAGAAAATATTAGGTAAGAAGTGTGTACTATCATATCGTAGCCTCGTTTTCGTGTATTACAAATGTATGAGAGAGTGCACGTGCATGCAAATCACAATAATAGAGCACATGCATCTTGGTGCTCGAAAATAAACATCTATTGTGGCTCAGTGGTATCAAAGTGGGAAAATATCCACACGATTGCAGGAATTGTGTTCATCCTATCTAGTCGAAAGTTCGAACCTGTAGCATTTAGTGTAATTAATTTAAATGACACAAAATTAGTAAACATCGGCTCAAGACATGTGTATAAAACAGAACAAACTAACTAACATTGCAAATTGCAAAATGCTAATTATTTGTCAGTACTATCAAAAATTAATTAAACAATCTATATATTTTCCAGGCCACGTTTACTTATAGTTGTGATCAGAAATACGATGCTAATATACAATTGAAATATTCGTTCGCAATATATTTCATAACTTTCCAGGCATATTCGAGAATCTGTGTCATAACATATCGCGACATATCCTCCATATATTGTAAGAACATATGCAGAAAACAGCGCAAAGTGTTTAGCAAACGACTTGCCGAACAGTGCAATTGTGGATAGGTCAGGGTGCCGAGCAGTTCAGCGGATACATGCAGGACGTGAGGGTATAAAGTCAGGTATGTGAGTTCATACATGAGTGACACAAATATAGGGGGTCCACGATAACACACGAACATCAATCATTTCAAGTGCGATTATATAGTACACGTATTCCTTTATGTTAAAGACGGCACCAGTGTTGTCACAGTCCGTGATATATACGCTACCTGACACCTTCTACATGATATACATTTCTGGTGTTATAATTGCCTTTCACAGATAATTGCCTTTCACACATAATTGTTCCGTAAATGTGATTGGAAATACGCACAGCTAGTATGAGAATATGATTTTATTAGCGCATGCTATGCTATCAATTGCTTTTCTATCTGTGAGACTAGTATGTGCACATAATCGGCCAATTTCCCCTCTAATTGCGGTTGACACAGAAAGCAAATACTATAACAACAAACTAATACGGTTGAGTGCCACTTACTCTAACATTTATGTTTTCATAATCATGTCATCAAAGTTTCTCACCAACGTGACATATTTTGGCGTTTAGTACATCGACTTACCGATCATCTAAATCACAAGTGTACTCATATTTCAGGAATATACAACTGTTACAGTACATTTCAATACAGTGTTAATTATATCCGTTATAATCAACTAACATTACCATAAGTAATCAGAAGATCCGATATAAAGGCAAAACACGACGAGCAGAAACATAAATTTTTTTTATGAGTTAATCTTCGACAAAATCATGACGTCAAAACTATGAAATATCAAGTTATATTGGTAGTTTGGTAATTGTCATTGTTATACTCTGACAGCTATAAAGTGTACGTGCTACTCTCCAGTGATACTCTGAGACCAGAGATTTATAAACCGCAAGCGAAATTTGATTGAACGTGTCTTTTTCTGTTGCGGACTATGTATGTACCAGAATTACCTCACACGTATCATTGTAGCATGCACACAGCCAGATCAACCGATGAATGGTACAGTCTCCACCGCCAATGGCATTACGTATGGACAAACGGCGGTGTATGCATGTGACCAGGGCTATTCGTTGGATGGAGAAAAAAAGAAAAACACAAGCACGTGTTTAGAAAACGGGTTATGGAACAACGACATGCCAAATTGTACAATTGTTGGTAAGTGTGTTCTTACTTCACGAATATAAACTAATGCAATCTATTTCTATACAGTGTTAAGGCTATCCGTGATAATCGCCCAACATTACCAGAAACTAGAAATGGACGCTTGTCGACAAGCGCATGTGTATCCCACCCCCCCCCCCCCTCCCAGATACACAAGTAGTTTGAAAAAAGGGTGTTCGAGTTATGATCCGGAGACAAAATCAGTGACGGAAAAAACAAAGGGAGATAACTAAATAATTAGTGATGCAAGAGTTGTCATTCTTGCGTGACACACCTTTAGTGTTGTGGTCTATGCATGTGTGAAGTTTCATGAAAATATTCCAAAGGGTGTTCGGGTTATGCTCCGGACACGAAATCAGTGCACGAAACAACAAAGGGAGATAACTAAGAAATTAACGACGCAAGACCTTTGGGTCGTCTTCTATGCATGTGTGAAGTTGAATAAACAGGAAAATGTGTTCATAGAACAAGGATGTCCCACATATCGCTTAGATAATAAATGAGGCCAAATTCCAAGTCAAAATTTTCTTTTACCTTGAGCGTTACAATTTTTGAAGTACCAATTATGTCACCTTGACCCTGGGCTTGGCGAGGGGCAGCACGAACGTGAATTTGGCACAGGGCGGTAGAGGACCATTAGAGCAATGCATATATGAAATATGAAGCTGATCCGTGAAAGAAAACAGAAATTATAAGATATTTACCTGAGCGTTAAAGTTTTTGAAGCACTAAGTATGTGATGTTAACCCTGGGCTTGGCGGGGGCGGGACGAACGTGGATTTGGCACTGGGCGGTAGAGGACCATTAGAGCAACGCGTATATGAAATATGAAGTTGATCCGTGAATGGAAAGAAAAATTATAAGATGTTTACCTGAGCATTAAAGTTTTTGAAGCAACAAGTATGTGACCTAGACCCTGGGATTGGCGGGGGCAGGACGAACGTGGATTTGGCACAGGGCGGTAGAGGACCATTAGAGCAACGCGTATATGAAATATGAAGCTGATCCGTGAATGGAAAGAAAAATTATAAGATATTTACCTGAGCGTTAAAGTTTTTGAAGCACTAAGTATGTGACCTTGACCCTGGGATTGGCGGGGACGAACGTGGATTTGGCACAGGGCGGTAGAGGACCATTAGAGCAATGTGTATATGAAATATGAAGCAGATCGGTCGAAGGATGAATAAATTATGAGACATTTACCCGAGTGTTAAATTTTTGTGACGGACGGACGGACGGGAGGACAGGAGGACGGGAGGACGGGAGGACGGGACTCTCGTTCCTACGAATGAATACTTGTTCGGTTTTTACTTTATAAAAATACCCAACAAGAGTACCCAACACTATCCTAACCCTACCCAATAAGATCCCCGTACGCATACAACAAGTACCTATTCGTGTGTGCGGATGGACGGACGGACGGACAAGGGTAGCACTAAATGCCCCCTCCACTATCGTGGTGGGGCATAAACATATTCCAAAGGGTGTTCGAGTTATGCTCTGGATACAAAATCAGAGCACGAAACAACAAAGGGAGATAAGTAAACAAGAATTCCGCGGAATCAGATGCCTCGCCTTGTCCCGCCTTGACCTCGAGCCTGGGCCCGAAAGCAATTTTCACTGGCCCGAACATATTATGCAATTATTGACTAGTGAGCCATAGAATATCAGATTATATTCTATGGCTCACTAGTCAATAATTGTTTTATTATATGATAATAGTCTGTATATAGCACTTACGACCTTATGCTACTAGACAAAACTTGAAAAAGAATTTGAAAAAAAAAAAAAAAAAAAAATGGAAAACAAAAGTTTAAAAATTAAAAATAATAATGCTTGCTACTGGAGCCCAGATTTTTTTTTAATAGTCCTATATTTATCTACATATATCTGCACCGGTCCACATAATGCCACAATATTTTCAACACAGTTTACGGAAATGTAATATACAAACAAAAGAAATAATAATAATGCTCGCTACTGGAGCCCAGAATTTTTGTTAATAGTTCTATATTTATCTACATATATCTGCACAGGTCCACATACTGCCATAATATTGTCAACACAGTTTTCGGAAATGTAATAATGTACCTGTATAAATTACCTGTAATAAGTTAGTGGTCAGTTAAAAAATTGAAAAAGAATGTAAAAAAAAAAATGAAAAAAAAAAATTAAATTTAAAAAAAATAAAAGAATAATGCTCCCTACTGGAGCCAAGAATGTTTTTTAATAGTCCTATATTTATCTACATATCATATATACACAGGTCCACATATTGCCACAATATTTTCAACACAGTTTACGAAAATGTAATATAATCATTTACCTGTATAAATTACCTGTAAGTGGTCAGTGGTCAGTTGCACATGCTAGCACATGCACAGGTGAATAGTCTGTATATAGCACTTACGACCTTATGCTACTAGACAAAAATTGAAAAATAATTTGAAAATTTTTTTTTAAAAAAAAAATGGAAAAAAAAAGTTTAAAAATAATAATGCTTGCTACTGGAGCCCAGCATTTTTTTTAATAGTCCTATATTTATCTACATATATCTGCACAGGTCCACATAATGCCACAATATTGTCAACACAGTTTACGGAAATGTAATATCCAATGTAGTAATTTTCCTGTATAAATTACCTGTGGTCAAGAGTGGTCAAGACTGGACATTTGCACATGCTAGCACATGCTAGCACATGGACAGGTGAATGGTTCTCCCAGTCTCTATTGTTCTCTCTACAGGTAAGGTGTACAGAGCACACGAGAAAAGGTGTACAGAGCAGACGAGAAAACGGGTATTCATGTATTATTGTCCAGTTTGTATAGTGCTCCAACAAAAAGGGGAGATAACTAAAAAATTAGCTACGCAAGAGTTGTCATTCTTGTGCGCGACACAACTCCTGGTCGTGGTCTATGCATGTGTAAAGTTTCATGAAAATATTCCAAAGGGTGGTCGAGTTATGTTCCGGACACGAAATCAGTGCGAGAAACAAAAAAGGGAGATAACTAAAAAAATAGCTATGCAAGAGTTGTAATTTTTGTGCGCGACACACCTTCGGGTCGTGGTCTAAGCATGTGTGAAGTTTCATGAAAATATGGGTGTTCGAGTTATGCTCCGGACTAGAAGTGTCTGCGGCGGAGCGGACGCGGACGCGGACGCGGACGCGGACGCGCCGCGCTGTCAAATCCATAGTATCACCCGACGGAGTCCGGGGGATACAATTATCAGGAGATCCATGATAAACGCGAAATACGACAAGCAAATAAGTATTCACTGCACGTGGTGTTGTTCCTTGTTGCACTTGTGCATTGTTAAAGGACTGTCTAGTCGACTGCACAAACCCCGCCACCTAGAAACCGCTTAGTGTAAATTTAAAGCTCGATTAATGCGACAAATATTTCAAATTGCAAAATGCTAATTATCTTTCAGTATTATCAATAACACCTTGAACAATCTATTTGTTTTCCATGCCACTTTTACTTACAGTTGGGTTCAGAAATACGATGCTTATCTATAATTGAACTATTCGTTCGCAATATATTTCATAACTTTCCAGGCATTTACTAGACCCTGTGTCATAACATATCACGTCATGTCCTCTATATATTGTAATCACATATCAGTGTATCACGGCACGTAACTCACTGTGGGGAGGAAGTGAGTATTCGTGCCCGGCTAGCTCAGTCGGCTAGAGCGTTGATACGGTAATCCGGAGGTCCCCGGTTCGAGCCTCGGGTAGGATATGCATCTTTCTCATCCTGTGCGATTTTGCGCCCAACGAGGGACCGCGACTGATATATACATACTACCCAAAATGTACCAAAAATATGGAATTCAGAGACATGTCACGATAGGTAACTCACTTTGTGGAGAACATATGTATTTGTCCCCGGCTAGCGCAGTCGGCTAGAGAGATCGTACGGTAAGCCAGAGGTCCCCGGTTCGAGCCTCGGGGGCAGGATATGCATCTTTCTCACCCTGGTACATTTGGCGCCCAATGTGGGACCGTGACTGATATATATATACTACCCAAAATGTACCAAAAATATGGAATTCAGAGACGAATTAAATATAGAATTCTGTGACGAATTCCGATTAGGCGGGGAGGTATGTCACGGTACGTAACTCACTATGGGGGAGGAAGTGTTTATTCGTGCCCGGCTAGCTCAATCGGTTAGAGCGATGGTACGGTAAACAAGAGGTCCCCTGTTCGAGCTTCGGGTCAGATATGCATGTTTCTTACCCTGTGGCATATGTGCAGAACCAGTTTCACCCGCTAACTTCAGGAATATACAACCATTGCAGTACATGTTTATACAGTGTTAAGGATGTCCATGACTATCGCTGAATATTACCAGAAATAATCAGAAGATCCAACATCAACGCAAAATACGACAATCAAAAAGTCTGCACGTGCTGTTTTATTGCACCTGTGCCATCACATATCATAGCAGTATGTGCAGAACCAGTTTCACCCGCTAACGGTAATATATTAACCGACAATGGCATTACATATGGACAAACGGAGGTATATACATCTGACCAGGGCTATTCGATGGATGGAGTAAACACAAGCATGTGTTTAGCAAACGGGTTAGGGAGCAACACAATGCCAAATTGTACATTTTTTAGTAAGTACGTTCTTACTTCAGTAATATAAAAACATTGCAATACATGTCTATACAGTTTTAAGGATATCTATGATAATCTCTGAACATTATTTGCTCGTGGAAGCATTAATAAAGTGAAAAGACTGCCAGATTATCTGTCCTCTAAATATTTTAATTATTGCGTAGTATTATGAGCAGACTGCTTAGGTAACTCTACACGAAGTAGAAGGTAAGCAAATAACGCTTCAAACGCACATTTGGAAAAAACACTATTCCGTCATAGCGCTTAATAATATGTATGGCAATGTAGTGCAATGTAATGAAGTGGTATGTACTCAGAACACGGACCCATACACCACAACGTACTAAACGAGAAATATGGGGCCTTTCTGAATAGGTGGTATTTCTTTCCAGGGTAATTTATGTAGTACATGAGTAACTGGTAAAACAGAAACGTTGTTGCTATGGACAGGGAATTGCTATTCCAAGAGGATATTAAGCACAAGTTCGACTTTGTGCATACACTACGTTGTCGCACTCATGGACAAAAGTTATAGTATTTCATGTAATCACATATAGTTTACTAACTTTCGTTATACATTGGATGAAGTCACAAATGGCATTACGCTTTAAGTACAGTAGTTTCATTGTTTAGTAACGCATGCCGTCATAGGATGCGTAAAATGTAAAATTGACAATTAGATCACGTGACCCATAATCAAATTTCCCTTGCAAAATATCGTGCAGTAAACGTTCTAAGCACATTCTCAGAATGGATAAGAACACTCACTTTCAAACAGGACGCTAGCATGGTGTCTATAGCGGCAAGTCAAAGTTATGACAAATTGTCAGACAATGACGTCACCATGTTAGAAGTTCCGAAACGTCTTGTCTTATATTTAAGGGTGGGAATTAGCTCGAACACCTTCCATACCCGGAAATCATGTGCTGCGAGCCCTTATATACTTGTGCGGCAATGTAACGCTTGATTGATCATTGAGTTATAGTCCAGTTCGGACAGGTGTTATTTACAGGCCGATTCAATAATCAAATCCCTAAAATAAATTGGTTTATTCGAGAATAATAACCCCGTATCAATATTTAAATAACACTAATAAAATGATCGTCACGTGTAATCGATTGGATATAATTCATTCATTTGTTTTGAAAACATATTTGATATTGACATAAAACATGTTATAATTTCTTCATGAATGAGCATATACCTGTAGCCAATTTCATCAAAATTGCAAAGTATACTTTCCTAGCTAAGTATACTTTGAGGGAGCAATCATTGATTTTTCCGAAATGCATTATTTCATGCAGAACTAACGATTGCATATAGTTGATGATTAAAACTATGCAGAATTATTATACTTAATTTATTACATTATCACAGCCAAAATTGGCTGTGATAATGTAATAAATTCAGTATAATAAAAATTAATAAATTTATTCTAAAATTGAAAATTTCTCCCTCAAAGTATACTTTGGTGATGACGAAATCAGGAACCCACTAGCAGTGATGGTTAGTGTCATTTTCGTAGTTCCGTCCGTCCATCCATCCGTTAGTCCGTCCGGGCGTCCGTCCGTCCGTAAGATTTGCGTTGGAGTTGTCGGGTACCCATTATCTCTGCAAAATAAGTCGGATTGAATTGAAACTGTTTTTACTTCTTTATTATTATCATCCATATGTTCACTCTATACCAATCTTTGCGTCTTTCATCCCCGATGTTAAGGCCAGTGGACTGAGAAAACATTTGTTGGTCGGACCAGGCTGCGGCATTGGAATAGGTTAGCCCCTGCTCAACTTGCTGTTGTAGTGTCATGTATATGCATATGTGAAACAGAGATCAAAGAAAACAGAGAGCACAGTTAAAGCATACTCAACTCGTACGATATTAAACAACATACATTCTGACTCGTAAACACGTTGAACATATGATAACATATGCTAGATTCACAAGACAACGAACCTGATGGCAGGTATTACTGAACTAACTTGTATGGTACCATAAAACATGTATTGATACTGTCTAGACATAAACTATGAACATATGCGTAGGTCTGCTGGTGAAAAATGCAATGTTTCTTAAATACATATACATATATATTCCAATATGATTATGTCTATGTCATATCAAACTGATTGTGAGTGGCAGAAACAGTCTGCATGCCAATCGATTATATTTCCAGAGAGCTATTTTCGAATACATTGTAATAGAAATACGTTTATGAAAATGTATATAATGTCATATGCGCCTATCACATAGTTGGACAGTTATTATATTGTCATGTTTAAATAATTAATCCGTTAAACGAAGAAACATGCGTCACTGTCATACTAGCGAATATGCATTCTAGCTGTGCATAGTTGTAGAAATAAAGGGTTATATTTTGAAAACGCGTATTACAGTCACATCCATATGGGCATAGGTCTGCTTTCTTCAAGATTAGTGAGGTACAAGAATTGTGGTATGATAGAAGAGGTTCTGGTAAAACTATATATATTTTGTTGATCAATGAATGTGGGTTGAAATCATAGTAGAATAACAAACCATACATGTTATTGGTGGTGGTTAAGTATATGTTTATTGCATTGCTAATATTTTAAAAATTATTTAATATCAACACAATTAATTGGTGATATAGTGGACATGAACCTGACTATTTCTCAGTGGACGACCTGTACTAGTTGGACACATATGTGTGGTGGTCCTACAAAATGGCGCGATGACAACACATACACGTACATGTACTGAAGTTCTAGATAGTTGATCGAAAACATTATTTTAAATTTGACAGTATATTACTACTAGTACTAAGTCTCATGGGCTTAACAGTTTTGTTCTTCAACTGAATGTTAGCACAAGACTCAGATGTACAGCGTTTTTTATTGAATAAATTAGTGTTTTAGATATGAAAGTATATTCAGTAATTGACACGTAGTCCGTAAGACACACATTAATATAAAGTAATGATTGAGTCGGGGTAATAATGTACAGCTATTGCTGCACGACATGTTCAGCATACACATTGTTTGTGCAGAAAAAAACACATTTAATGACATTAAATATAATGATGGTGTGCAAGTTATGCTAACATTGTAAATGGTATGTGACGGGAACATAGTATAATGCAATATGTTTTCATAAACTTGAGTGTGCCGATGAGCTACATGAATATGTATGACTCCTAATAAGCCTGTACATATACATTGATTAAGCCGCGTGTACTGGATTTGCAGCTACTATTATTCTTTATTTGTATGCTCATTATATGATATGTTACTGTCGGCTGAAAGTCATAAATGGTTTTAGTCCACAGATTTATTATGACATTTCATACGAGTGTACATTATCATTCATCGGTGGCATATATATGTATTCACCGCCATGCTAACGCAATAACTGCGCCTTTCTGATAGCTGTTAGAATTTACAGTTTTCTTGTGTGTAAAATAAATTTATTGTGCATGAGAAATGAATATCAACCCTATGCAGGCAAAATGTGTACACAGTTTAATATTTGATGCACTCGCGAAATAATTTGAAATAAACGTGAATGTATAACATGTGCCACTCTACTTCTTGATGACATTATTTGTTAAATGTATATGTATTCTGTTTCTTGTGGAGCGAAATCTAATACACGCAATGTACTTTTACATTGAAAAATACGAAATTGATAACATATTAAACTTATAAAAGAAAAGTATTTGTAAATGAACAAAATGGCTGTGCATAATTTATCAGCAAGATAAGTTCAATGATTGGAACTAGAAATGGTGCTGGTTATGTACGATATTGATTGAATGAATGCAGTAACCGTTTCAGATGTGTTCAATTATTGTTTATACAAAGTTACCCCACACACCTGTTTTTGACCAGAAAGTACAATACGACTGAATTTGTCGGCATTGTTTTCATGAAAACATGAGGCACATATACTTTGTTATGTCTTGTTCCATCACTTGTAACACCACACCATTTCCTGAAAATTATTTCAAAGCGGGGTCATAACCACCTCAAATGTTCGCTACAAATGCCCGAAAAATACCTTAAATTCTGACGCGGAACCGTACCGGCGAGACAGAATAGCATGCGCCATTTTTCAAGATGTCAAAATCAACCGGAGCTAACATTCAGTTTCGTAGAATTATGAAATACTCTTAAAAATACACACAGTGAAGCCTACCAACGTCAAGAAACATTTATAAACCTATTGTTCTAGACACACTGGTGTAACTTACAGGGTCGGTAGTGAAGTATATAGAAAATGGTCCACCCCCTTTTTAAAGCTAACTGCCCACTGTCCCATGAGACCTTATATGAAACATATGAAATGGTGATATATTTCTGACAGGAGTTTTCCCCCTGAAGTTGATTTCTGCTTCTTTTGACGTTTGTATATTATGTGATTACTACGTGAAAAGCATTACAAAACTAACCAAAATATCGCACAACAAAATTAACCAAAACAAGTACACCATGGTCAATTCTCATCGAGTCTGTTCTAGATATATGTACATAATTTACCATGTATGCTGCATTGTACATGTCCCTGACTATTTCTACATATACCTGATTTAAGAAACAGAGTCAAATTAAACATGGACATACAAATCGGAACGCTAAATGTAGGCAGCAAATAAAAGAGCACATGTATACAGTGGCGTAAAGACAAACAATATTCAATATGTTTATTACAAGAAACTCATTCCACGGCATCTAATAAAAGTAAATGGGAAAGAGAATGGGGTCATACAATCATACAACATTGTTAAGTGGCAATAATACTAACACAGTGGGTGTGGGAATTCTAATAAGTCCTAATTTGACGTACACAATTGATGGTTACTCAGAAATTGTATCAAGACTGCTCTAAAAATAAACATCTCTGATAATGAGTATTTTATAATAAATGTGTTTCGTCCAAATAATGACAATACAGCTCTAACGAGATTTTAGTACAATTCTTGATCCCGATATAGACAAACAAATGGACAACAAGGAACACATAGATAAACATGAAACATCATGAGGAAAAACATATAAAAAATTCGAATGAATCCCACTGGAGCTTAATCCAGAATTTAAGATGGTGTCCAAGATTGCTGTCATACAACTATTAAACACATTAAGGTGACTATAATGAACATATTCACACATAAGGTGGCAGAATATCAATGAACAATGCATGTGTTAACCTTTCCAATAAGTAGGAGTCGCTTAACCTTTCAAATATCCAAGATTGATGTCAAGAATGCCAACAAAATATGTAAAAGTTACATTCTCTTCACAGCATATATGAATTGATTAATTTTCATCCAAGATTGATGTCAAGAATGCCAACAAAATATGTAAAAGTTACATTCTCTTCACAGCATATATGAATTGATTAATTTTCTTGAAGTTTCATTTACTATTATTAAAACTTCAATAAGTTTATATTTGAAATAATAAGGCGTCCAAGATGGCCATAAAAACTTGAAAACGTTGTCCAGTAAGCATAACAGAAAGCCACAGCCGGCATGTTGAACCCGCCTAGGTTGTTGCTAGTCCGAGGGTGTTTTGATTGTCTCAATGTTTAGTGATCGTATCAGGGTGTATATACATGGTAAGATGTACATGTATGTGTTACTTACAAATCGCATCATGGTGTATATACATTACGCAAACATTGTATTAGCGAGCTCACAACATAACACCCCCACTGACTAACGTAAAGAGGGGGATTAGTGGGGTGGCCGCGCAATAGGAATTCGGTCAAATAGGCCACGAGTCAGTGACTATTATCGATCAGTAAATTATCCTGTAAGCAATTGTAGGATATATTTTCAATAGTTTTATTATTTAAATATATCATATCGGTACTCCTTTAAATAAAAATTTAAATGTTTTAATGTTCTCTCGATTTCACATGAATATCAGTAAAAACTAATCCAGTTTCACCCCCACTGACCAACATAAAGAGGGGGTCTAGTGGGGTGCCCACGCAATAGGTAATGCGGTCAAATAGGCCACGATTCAGTGAATATTATCGATCAGTAAATTATGCTGTAAGCAATTGTAGTTTATATTTTCAATATTTTTATTATTTAAATATATAATATCGGTACTCCTTTAAATAATATTTGTATATTTTAAATGTTTTAATGTTCTCTCGATTGCGTATGGATATCAGTAAAAAATAATAAAGCTTATCTTGAGGTAAATCACACATACAAACCAGCGTCCAGGTTTTGGCTTGTGTACAGCTTTGTATATTGTCAGCTAAAAACAATCAATATTACGCTTCTCCAACTGGGGACAGGTGCAAAAGAAAACGTGCCATGTTTGCAAATCCTACATAAAATAGTTTACTCAATAATGTTTTATTTCAACGTTCTAATGAAAATAATTGGCATACCATCGATGTTGTTTGTCATTTATCCATATAATTATATGTTGATAACATTGAAACGTTTCAAACACCGACCAGTATTAGTTAACTGATAGGCGAGGAAGTCAACATGTCAAGTAGTATCCACTATATATGACGAACATCACTAGAAGGAATCAGGCAATCGGTGATAAACGCAAAATACGACAAGGAGAAACATATGCACTGCACATGCTGAGTTATTACATGTGTTCATTTGTAAATTAATACATAGTCGACTGCACAAACCTCGCCTGACATAATCGGCTTAATGTAAAGTAAATGCTCAAATTATATAACAAATAAGCTTTCAGTTCACAAGTATCGAAATAAGACGCATTGCCCAGGACCACAAACAATCGGGGAAATATCAGCATGGACGCAACATAACGCCCTGGTAGACATTCTAAACGGGAAGACAAGGACCAAAATCATGTGTATTGCAACTGAGATTTTATAACATTACACACTGAAATTTTATAACACTAATTCCTTTACGTTCATGACTGTACGAGTATTGCGATATCAGTTTTAAACACACTGTGTCTCAGATGGTGTCTCCAATATATACACTACTATGTGGGTATATAGCTTCCTGCATGATAATATACATATATCAATCAATCGCACCATTTTTTTAATGAAATTCCCAAAAAATATACGTTTTATTCATGTACATACTATCAGAATCTGTGTAGTACAGGGTAGATAATTCGGCTGTGCATAAGTTTGTGGTTTCGCTATACATGTGCATGCACCGATAAGATAGACTGGTTGAAATTTCTTTAAGTTTGTCTTATGAAAATGATCCTACTATAACACATTTAGAATGAATTTTCATTTATAGACAGATTTGTAATTAATTATTTGAATAAAATAAAATTAGTAATTATAAGTTGAAATACATGTGTATAATACTGAAGCACTATCTAGCATTGAAACAGGCTAGTTATATTTAACAATCCACATTTTTTAATGCGACTTTTAGTTATAGTTGTGTTCAGAAATACGATGCTAATCTACAATTTAAGTATTCGTGCTCAATGAGTTTCATACATTATAGGCATATATGAGACCCTGTGTCATAACACATTAGGACATATCCTCCATATATTGTAATCACATATCATTGCAGAATGTGAAGAACCAGATTCGCCCTCTAACGGCAATGTCTCCACCGAAAATGGCATTACATATGGACAAACGGCGGTCTATACATGTAGCCAGGGCTATTTGTTGGATGGAGAAAACACAAGCACGTGTTTAGCAAATAGGTCATGGAGCAACGACATGCCAAATTGTACAATTGTTGGTAAGTGTGTTCATACGGAATGAATATATCACTATTACAATACATATCCCTAAATTGTTGATGATATCCGTGATAATCGCCGAACATCACCAGAAGGAATAAGGAAATCGGTGATAAACGCAAAATACGACAAGCAGAAACATATGCACTGCACATGCTGAGTTATTGCATGTGTTCATTTGTAAATGACTACATAGTCGACTGCACAAACCTCGCCTGACATACTCGGCTTAATGTAAAGTAATTGCTCAACTTATATGACATATACACTTTCAGTGCACAAGTATCGAAATAACACGCATTGCCCAAGAACACAAACAATCGGGGAAATATAATCATGAACGCAACAGAACGCCCTGGTAGATATTCTAAACTGGAAGACGACCACCAAAATCATGTGTATTGTAACTGAGATTGTATTGCACTAATTCCTTTATGTTCATGACTATGCGAGTACTGCGATCTAAGTTTTAAACACACTGTGTCTCAGATGATGTATCGGATATATACACTAGTATGTGGTTATTGAGCTTCATGAATGATAATATACATATATCAATCAATCGCACCATTTTATCTAATGAAATTCCCAAAAAATATACGTTTTATTCAAGTACATACTATCATAATCTGTGAAGTACAGGGTAGACAATTCGGTTGTGCGTACATTTGTGGTTTCGCTATACATGTACATGCACCGATAAGATAAACTTGTTGAAATGTCTTTAAGTTTGTCTTATGAACATGATCTTACTATAACACATATGGAATGAAGTTTCAATTATAGACTGTACTGTAATTAATTTGAATAATTTTGTTTTTAGTAATTATCAGTTGAAAGACATGTGTATAATACTGAAGAACTATCTAGCATTGTAACAGGCTATTTATATTTAACAATCCACATTTTTGAATGCGACTTTTAGTTATAGTTTGGTTCAGAAATCATGGAAATAGGATGCTAATCTACAATTAAAGTATTCGTGCTCAATCAGTTTTATACATAATAGGCATATATGAGACCCTGTGTCATAACACATTAGGACATATCCTCCATATATTGTAATCACATATCATTGCAGAATGTGAAGAACCAGATTCGCCCTCTAACGGCAATGTCTCCACCGAAAATGGCATTACATATGGACAATCGGCGGTCTATACATGTGACCCGGGCTATTTGTTGGATGGAGAAAACACAAGCACGTGTTTAGCAAATAGGTCATGGAGCAACGACATGCCAAATTGTACAATTGTTGGTAAGTGTGTTCATACGGAATGAATATATCACTATTACAATACATATCCCTAAAATGTTGATGAATTCATACGTGATAATCGCCCGAAACATCACCAGAAGGAATCCAGGAAATCGGTGATAAAAACGCCCAAAAATACGACAAGCAGGGAAACATATGCACTGGGCACATGCTCCAGTTTATTGCATGTGTTCATTTGTAAATGACTACATAGTCGACTGCACAAACCTCGCCTGACATACTCGGCTTAATTGTAAGTAATTTGCTCAACTTATATGGGACATACACTTTCAGTGCACAAGTATCGAAATAACACGCATTGCCCAAGAACACAAACAATCGGGGAAATATAATCATGAACGCAACAGAACGCCCTGGTAGACATTCTAAACTGGAAGACGACCACCAAAATCATGTGTATTGTAACTGAGATTGTATTGCACTAATTCCTTTATGTTCATGACTATGCGAGTACTGCGATCTAAGTTTTAAACACACTGTGTCTCAGATGATGTATCGGATATATACACTAGTATGTGGTTATTGAGCTTCATGAATGATAATATACATATATCAATCAATCGCACCATTTTATCTAATGAAATTCCCAAAAAATATACGTTTTATTCAAGTACATACTATCATAATCTGTGAAGTACAGGGTAGACAATTCGGTTGTGCGTACATTTGTGGTTTCGCTATACATGTACATGCACCGATCAGATAAACTTGTTGAAATGCCTTTAAGTATTTGTCTTTATGAACATTTATCTTACTATAACACATATGGAATGAATTTCAATTATAGACTGTACTGTAATTAATTTGAATAATTTTGTTTTTAGTAATTATCAGTTGAAAGACATGTGTATAATACTGAAGAACTATCTAGCATTGTAACAGGCTAGTTATATTTAACAATCCACATTTTTTACTGCGACTTTTAGTTATAGTTGTGTTCACAAATACGATGCTAATCTACAATTAAAGTATTCGTGCTCAATGAGTTTCATACATTATAGGCATATATGAGACCCTGTGTCATAACACATTAGGACATATACTCCATATATTGTAATCACATATTTCAGAATGTGGAGAACCAGTTTCGCCCTCTAACGGAAATGAAATAAAATTAGTAATTATTATTTGAAAGACATGTGTATACTGAAGCACTGACTAGCATTGTAATATGCTAGTTATGTTTCAGTATTGTAAACTTTTTTTTCACAATCCACATTGTTCCACGCGACTTTTACTTATAGTTGGGTTCCGAAATACGGTGCTAATCTACAATTAAGCTGTCTGTTCTGAATCAGGTTCATAACATTATAGGCATATATGAGACCCTGTGTCATAACACATTAGGACATATCCTCCATATATTGTAATCACATATCATTGCAGAATGTGAAGAACCAGATTCGCCCTCTAACGGCAATGTCTCCACCGAAAATGGCATTACATATGGACAATCGGCGGTCTATACATGTGACCCGGGCTATTTGTTGGATGGAGAAAACACAAGCACGTGTTTAGCAAATAGGTCATGGAGCAACGACATGCCAAATTGTACAATTGTTGGTAAGTGTGTTCATACGGAATGAATATATCACTATTACAATACATATCCCTAAATTGTTGATGATATCCGTGATAATCGCCGAACATCACCAGAAGGAATCAGGAAATCGGTGATAAACGCAAAATACGACAAGCAGAAACATATGCACTGCACATGCTGAGTTATTGCATGTGTTCATTTGTAAATGACTACATAGTCGACTGCACAAACCTCGCCTGACATACTCGGCTTAATGTAAAGTAATTGCTCAACTTATATGACATATACACTTTCAGTGCACAAGTATCGAAATAACACGCATTGCCCAAGAACGCAAACAATCGGGTAAATAGCAGCATGAACGCAACAGAACATTCTAAACTGGAAGACGACCACCAAAATCATGTGTATTGTAACTGAGATTGTATTGCACTAATTCCTTTATGTTCATGACCGTACGAGTATTGCGATCTAAGTTTTCAACACACTGTGTCTCAGATGATGTCTCCGATATATACACTACTATGTGGGTACATATCTTCCTGCATGATAATATACATATATCAATCAATCTCACCATTTTTTATAATGAAATTCCCAAAAAATATACGTTTTATTCATGTACATACTATCAGAATCTGTGTAGTACAGGGTAGATAATTCGGCTGTGCATACATTTGTGGTTTCGCTATACATGTGCATGCACCGATAAGATGAACTGGTTGAAATTTCTTTAAGTTTGTCTTATGAAAATGATCTTACTATAACACATTTAGAATGAAGTTTCATTTATAGACAGTACTGTAATTAATTATTTGAATAAAATAAAATTAGTAATTATAAGTTGAAAGACATGTGAATAATACTGAAGCACTATCTAGCATTGTAACAGGCTAGTTATATTTAACAATCCACATTTTTTACTGTGACTTTTAGTTATAGTTGTGTTCAGAAATACGATGCTAATCTACAATTAAAGTATTCGTGCTCAATGAGTTTCATACATTATAGGCATGAAATTTCATACGTTCGCAAATGTTTTGTGTTCATTGTATGAAACTGTATTATTTATTAAAAGAATACAAAACTGGCATGACTGGTATATATATTCAGATAAGGTTACTCATTCAAACCAAAACTATGTACATTGTTGGGTCTGATTTTAAAATATTATCTTTCCGAATGTATGATATTTCATACAATCGTAAAACAAATGTACCAATAATGGAATTGTGTTGTATCCAAAACACTGATTTATGCTGTATAAAAGGGAATTTTTGAAAATATGGAATTTATGAATGTATGATATTTCATACAATTGTAAAAAATATGTACCAATAATGGAATTTGGTTGTATCCAAAACACAGATTTATGCTGTATAAAAGGGAATTTTTGAAAATATGGTATTTATGAATGTATGATATTTCATACAATTGTAAAAAATATGTACCCATAATGGAATTTGGTTGTATCCAAATCACTGATTTATGCTGTATAAAAGGCAATTTGGGAAAATCCCTTTTTATTTGGGAAAGTGTTCCAAGCATTTACACAGAAACAACATTTTCGGGTCTTTGAGAGATCGTCGAGTGATCGGGTCAATTTTCGATCGCTCAACTTAAACGTTTTATATGTGCACGAACCCTCCACGTCACCGTAAGACATATTTAATTTATTATGCATGTGCTATGTGAATAAATTTAAATGTACCATGATCACACTTGAACCAGTTACACACTTGAAGTTAAACATAAAAGCAATTATATTGTAAATAAACCGAACAGGTGCAACACTGTATGTTATCCATGGAAAGATGAATAGGATAAATAAGGGTGATCACAGTGTGACATGATGATAACACCATGCTATATCATCGTAATCATAAGTGTAACTATTAGGCCAATATTAGTGATTGATTCAGGTTAGGAGATCAGCACTTCAGTGTTTGATACTGTGTTTATGCAATACAAATAAAAGCTACGATTTGTACGGAATAAATGCGATTGCTAAGTAGTAATAATAATACTAATAGGTCACGTATTTAGTGATAAGTCTTAGGGAATGAATAGTATTAGCGTTAGGAACAGTCAATATTATGGGACGAATAGCACTAGGGTTAGATAAGCAGTCAATTGTTGAGTTACTGACCAAAAATATACTGCATAGTTAGAATCTTGTCAACAAATGTTGAGTAATAATAATAGGGGATGTGTCTGCTAACTCAGGTAGGGATAAGCCTTAGGGGATGAATAGCACTAGGGTTAGGTCAGCAGTGAAAATTAGGGATAAGCCTTAGGGGAATGAATAGCAGTCAAAATTAGGTGATCTTGTCAACAATTGTTGAGTAAGAAAGAAAATCCTAGAGGATGTGTCTAGTAACACAGGTAGGGACAAGCCTTAGGGGATGAATAGCACTAGGGTTATGTCAGCAGTCAATGGTATGGGCTAAATAGCACTAGGGTTATGTCAATAGTCAATATTGAGTAAATTATCTAAAACACACTGAATAGTTTGCACCAATTTAACGTCACTATTGAACATAAACAATAACATTATTACATGGATAAAAACTACATAACCCCAGGTGAATGTCATGACATATATCTAAACAAATATATATAGAGATGTCCAAAATAATATATACATAGTAAGTATATAGTAATTATAAGCCATTAGTAATACAAAGGTGTATGAGCACGTGGTACTAACAACAACAACATGTACTGAAGCTTCCAGAATCCATCCGATTGAAAGTATGTATTATTTTATATTGTCCTTATTACGTAACGGATTTTGATGACATATTGGGCATTAAACGCGTCTCCTTGAGCTGCATTCGGTGGTCTCTGTACTTTGGCCCAAACCTCTGTCGTTTTTGCGAAGAATCGATTTCCGTGTTGGAAACTGAAATCGATTATTCGCAAAAACGACATAAGTCTGTTCCGAACTCCCTGGACGACTAAATACAGCTCATAAAGACGCGTTTGCTGCGCCATATTTCATCAACATCTGTTTCATATTAAGGAACATATCAAATAATACTTTCAAGATTTCAACACTTTCAGCCACTGTTGTTGTTGTTATAATCCACGTGATCATTCACCTTGGAAATATAAGCCATATTTGAATTATTAACCATACTGAAGTAGTTTATTGAAAACATTTGTACATGTCAATGTTAATATATAATTTAAAAAAAATATGTATGTAATAAACTGATCAAAATTAGGCAATATAATAACAACTGTTTTCATACGATCAATTGTCTTCAATTTGTTTTGTGTATTTGTGTTAAAAATATGTGCTTATTTAAAATTTTCATGTATACAAAATTGTGCAGATATACAAGATTTAATTCAATCAAAAATGTGCCGCTGTACAAGATTTCACCTGGAGTCAAGTAGTATCACAATTTTAAACGTACACATTCATTATTGTGTTTTGGATTATTTATGCCATAACGCGAGCCATGCATAATTTTATATTTAGTTACCTTGTAATTATAATTTATTGTCTATCAGGCTGTGACAAATCCACGAGCATCAATACCCCGCTAACCCCAATATCAAGGTCACAATCTTAGTGCTTTCATAAACTTAACACTGGGGATAATTTGTTATAATTTATGTTTCCTTTCACCCCACTTCTTGATATTTCACATATTCCTTCCTCGAATGGTTCGAATGGCCATGACCTTCGGACCCCCGCTAACCCCAATGTCAAGGTCACAATCGTAGCGCTTTCACAAACTTAACATTGGCGGAAATTTATTTTAATTTGTGTTTCCTTTCACACAGCTTCTTGATATTCGTTCAACTAAAACACCACCATGCCTTCTGACAACTCCTGTATGACGATTGGATTGGTCGGAAATTAACATATTACAGTTCATTCCAGTTGAAATGGTTCAAACAAACAGGTTTCATGTGTTGTGACTATTGATATTTCAGTGGACCCAGGGAAGCCTATCATGTGTGAGAAAGCCTTGGATTACAGGGGCATTGAGTGGCTCAAAGCGGCAGTGAGCCCACTTCCCGTGCATGCCTGCCCCAATGGAACTGTTGGTCTGTATTCACACCACGCTTACATTAACCGTTAGGGAAACGAAAATTGTTGTTTGCTGTTGTTTCAGCTTGTGCAGTTTTTCTTGATAAAACATGGTTTGGCAGCACTTTATAATCATTTTCATTGGACATGATTCTAAAGCGTTGCAATCCATGTGTTTATAGATAGAAATAAAAAACAAACAGGAGACCATTATGTGTCGAGCCCGCTTGCGGATGTGCGTGCGTGCGTGCGTGCGTGCGTGCGTGCGTGCGTGCGTGCGTGCGTGCGTGCGTGCGTGCGTGCGTGCGTCCGTCCGTCCGTCCGTCCGTCCGGGCACACATACAGGGTCTTAGGTGGTTAGAGGCGTGGCCTAAGACAAAATAATACAATAGATTTATTCCGTTGACCACTTAAGCCTATTGTTCCTTAGGTGGTCATTCCTTTGATCTTTTATATAGTAAAAACCACCTAAGGGATGTCACGTAAGGACGTGCGTCCGAAATCAGACTTACAGTTTTTAAATACCTTATATCTCTGCAATCTTCAGTCACATTGACTTGAACCTTCATATGCTTATTAGTCATAACCTATATATTCATGCTGTATCCCACTCATGCGGCCCCTGTGCCCAACGTCAAGGTCAATTGACTTAGACGTCACAATTTGCGTTAATGTTTTCAAATACCTACTATCTCTGTAACAGTCAGTTGGATTTGCTTGAAACTTTGTATGCTTATTGGTCATCATCCATGTATTCATGCTGTATCCCACTTATGCGGCCACTTTGCCCAACATCAAGGTCAAATGACTTACAAGTTTGTGTTAAATTTGACTCAAAATTAGCGTAAACGTTTTCAAATACCTACTATCTCTGTAACGGTAAGACGGATTTGCTTGAAACTGTGTATGCTTATTGGTCATCATCCAAATATTAATTATGTGTCCCACTCATGCCACCCCTGTGCCAAAGGTCAAGGTCAAATGACTTAGAAGTTTGTATTAAAGTGTTGTCAACATTTGCGTTAACTCTGTAACCGTAAGTCCCAAATGCTTGAAACTGTGTATGCTTATTGGTCATCATCCAAATATTCATTCTGTGTCCCACTCATGCGGCCCCTGTGCCCCTATGTCAAGGCCAAATTAATTAAACGTTTGCGTTAATGTGTTCGCATACCTACTATCTCTGTCACTGTAAGTCACATGTGCTTGAAACTTAGTACGCTTATTGGGCATCATCCATATAATTATGCTGTGCCCCTGTGCCCCAAGGTCAAGGCCAAATGACTTACAATTTTGCGTTATTATAAATCTGCGTTAAAGTTTTTACATATCTTATATCTCCACAATTGTGACTCCAATTTACTTTCAACTTCAAATACTTTTCATCATGCATATTTTCATTCCATAGCCTGCCCATGTGGTCCACATTCCGAAGGTCAAGGTGAAATGACTTTGACATTTGTGTTAATGTTTTTACATACCTTATATCTCCACAACACTTACTCCGATTTACTTTCAACAATCAATACTTCTTATTCTATTCATCATCCATATTTACATTATATAGCCTGCCCATGTTGTCCACAGGCCCAAGGTAAAGGTCAAATGACTTTGAAATTTGTGTTAAAGTTCTTACATACCTTATATCTCCAGAACACTTACTCTGATTTACTTCAAACTTCAAATAATTCTTTATTATCATCCATATTTTTAGTATATAGCCCACCCATGCGGCCCACATGCCTAAGACCAAGGTCAAATATATTTAAAAGTTTCGTTAAAGCTTTTACATACCTTATATCTCCACAACCCTTAATTCAAACTTCAAATAAATACAGTCTGAGACAATCAAATGCCTCGGCGGGCTCGACATTAAGACCCTACCGAGATTCGGCAGTGCCCTATAGGTTTAGCCCTGTCTGTCCGCCTATTCGTCCTTTTCATTTTTTGGAAGTATTTTTAAGAGTTTCTCAAATCACCTTATAGGGGTCCTAAGTGTGTCGATAGACCACATTGTCAAGTTCAGTATTAACAAGCCCTGGATTACAGGGACATCGAGTGACCAATATACATATATTGCCGTGTGTATGCCCCACCATCATAGTGGAGGGGGTATTTACTGTTAACCTTGTCCATCCAATCCATCTCCGTCGGTCCATCTGGGCTCAAGATCTGGGGGCCGTTTCACGAAAGTTAGTATGACTAAAATGTTCGTAACTGCAAATTTGGGATCGTCTGGAAATTTTAATTAATGGATTTACATTTATTGAGCATAAGCTGCATATGCAGCCGATGCTCAATAAATGTAAATACACTAATTGTTTACAAGAAAACAGTGTTAATGTGGAATTTACTGACTATCATAATTTTGCACTTACGAACATTTTAATAATACGAAGTTTAGTGAAACGGCCCCCAGGGTATCACGTGGTTGGATATGTGACCTAAGACAAAATAAAACAATGCAACTTATTCCGTAACCACATAAGCCTATTGTTTCGTATGTGGCCATTCGTTTGTTTGAAAACAATGGATGTATCCTAGGGACGTCAGTCCGCACCAATATAAAGGGAAATATGGCTAGTCCCCACATTGATGGACATAGTAAAGGAAAGGGCTAGTTACATTAACCACCTAAAAACTGATCTATGTGGCTTATTCTGTAGTACCGAGAGGGGCCGTATGGGGCTCATAGACACAAGCACACGGTTTCAGGGATGCGTCCGTCCGTCCCCCTGGTTAAAGTTTACGTCCCCGGTGTCAGTAGAGCCGCAAGAATATAGTGTGTGTCCGTGAGCCCGTCCGTCCGTGTGTCCGGTACATTTAGTAGTTCGCTGGAGTTTCTCAATTATGTCACACCTTCTATATCCCTTGATGGATCACTCTAATATGTCTATACATCATACTTGTGGGAAAATGCAACACATCCCGGCTGCCCTTAATTTGACCTTGACCTTTTGATCTTCACAGCTTCGAATTAATTCACGCATTACGAAGGTCGCCGGAGTTTGTCAATTCTGTCATAGCTTCTATATCCCTTCCTAGATTAATTTAACATCATACTTGTGGACAATTGCCACACATCCATGCTGTCCTTAAAGGTGCATGCCCACTCAGTAGGCACACACTTTCATTTATATCAGAGACTTCATCTGAGACATTTTCTGGCAAAATAAGCATTCATTCACCATTACCCCAAGTATTAATTGGCATTGTTATACGTTTTATATCAGACATAAATTTCCACACTTATATCAGGGGCGATAACCGTGTTTCCTTAAAATGTTAACGGATATTACCATTTATACTCTTAAAATGATGCTATTTATTATCTGTATTTATTTTTTGATGTGCAATGATCATACTTTATAATCTGTCGAAAATATCATTTTTTTAGGTGACGCATATAATTAGTATAAATAATAAAAATATATCATGCTTCATTTGCATATGAAAATAGCCTAATATCACCACGCGTCACTATCAGTAAACTAAATATTACTAAATGACTATATCTGTATAGCTGGCACTCGTAATATTTAGAACTGGTGGAATAGTTGCACAAGTATACACTTATTTAATTCCTATACATAACAGTTTGTGCCTACTGAGTGGGCATGTAGCTTTAATATGATCTTGACCTTTTGACAACTTCAAACTTGTTTACACATTAAGAAGTTTGCCAGAGGTTCTCAATTCTGTCATAACTTCTATATATATCCCTTCAAAGATTATTTTAATATTTCAATACATCATACTTGTGGAATAATGCCACAAATCCATGCTACCCTTCGTATGACCTTGGCCTTCTGACATGCAGTACTTTGAACTATTTCACAAATTAAACAAATTGCAGCTGCTTCTAATTTCTGTCATAACTTCCATATCCCTTGAAGGATTGCTTAAATATTTAAACACAGCATACTTCGACAAATGCCACACATCCATGTTGCCCTTAATGTGATCTTAATATTTTGAACTTCACAACTTGGAACTTGTTCACGCTTTAAGAAGTTAGTCAAAGTTTCTCAATTCTGTCAATTATATACCCCTTAATGGATCACTTTAATATTTCAACACATCATACTTGTGAACAAATATCGCACGTCGATGCTGTCCTTAATATGATCGTGACCTTTCGACCATGGGAACATTGAACTTATTCACACTTTATAAGTCTTTACCGGAGATTACATAAGACTTGTGCAAAAATGGCGCACATCTATGCTGCCCTTAATATGACCTTGACGTTTTGACCTTCACAACTCTGCTTATGAATACTTATCACTTGTGGTTATTAACTTTGCCATCGTTTCTCCAATCTACCACCGGAGGCATTCGTGTGCCGTGCCGACAGGCCACATTTTATTGTTGTTTGAACTTGTATCTTTAATAGTATTAGTCCTATATACGTCATACTTAGCTGGTGGCTTGATGCTTGGGATATAGCTTCTTTATGGTGTGTAGATGGACACCGTGAATTTATATTTTTGATATGACACTGGGTCATGGATTATCTCGCTTTTTGTGCACACTTCATGAGCAATTTTGCCTCGTTTACTATTTAAGCGATATGTGGGGCATCCGTGTTCTATGAATATATTTTCTAGTTATTATCATATTTGCTGGAGAACTTAGGCTTATGGGTTTTGCCACCGGTGTAGATATCCAGAACAACCTGCACAGTCTGTCAGGATCTGCACTGTTCGCCATTTAATTAATAAACATAATTCATGCTTCTAACACACTGATGACAAATCCTGTAAACACCAATTCTTTGTCACAGACACAAATGACATTGTTGTTGCATTTCAAGTTAATCAAGTACATGTACCGTATTTATTCTAATAGTAGTCCCCTCTCTAATAGTAGCCCCTCTCTAATAGTAGCCCCCTCTAATAGTAGCATCATTCCCATATTTGCATTCTAAATATGTTATGTTCACATACAAAAGTCATTTAAATTGTTTTAAATGGCTTTTGTATGTGAAAATAACATATTTTGATCCTATTTTCCACGTTTTTATCCCAACGAATTGTACAGCCCGGTGGGGGGGGGGGGCGTTTATTAGAATAAATACGGTAGTTGTCCGTTTTGTCAGTTGGGGCCAAATTACCTTGTAGGTAACGTTACGAGGAAATGCAAGGATAATGGAGAATGGTCGTCAGCCAAATATGACTGTGTACAGCAAAGAATTCGGGAGATACAACAACAGGTATGCTCTATGGCGAGGAAAATCATGTATGTTCGACTTTATTGCATAAAATAGGTTTTTACAGAGCAATACAAGTCATAATACACTAGTGTAATAAATATACAAATCCGGCCGTTGTAGAAAACATGATAGATGACCAGTACAGCATAAATATATCATATTGTGCGTATACAATCAATAGAGTCTTCCATTTGTGTTGACTTAATATGATATTTATTAAACTCGTTGTCTGATTCCATAAGAAACTTAGCATCGCCACGTTAAATCAGTAAACTCGTTTAATAAGTAATAGTTACAGATCACATGTTGAATTTTTAATAAATTAATTTCAAGCAAGCTCTAGTATGTGATCTATAACTTACACTGCCCATTCGTGTCGCGAAGCTCTGCCCCTAAACCTGATTTCGAATCGCTATACTAGTATGTGATTGGCGATGTGACACGTAGTGAGCGCATGTGTGGGAGGCAATATGCTTTGTGTTATGTAAACTGATGGCAGCAACACGTAAAATCAGCTCTAAATATAGCGGCAGAACATTTAATTATTAATTTAATAGATTATATACGATTAATTGAGACGAAATGCTGTATTTTCGTTGGTTGAGAAACTAGGGTAAACAATAAATGTCATATTAAATCACCACTCGTGGAAGGTCCTTTAGTTATGATATAACAATTGAAATGAGCCAATGCAGCATAATATATCATAATCTATCATAATCTATCAAGCAGTCAGTCACCCACGGAACATGCAGTCGTTAGTTCTATAGATATGAAATAATGCACTTCGGAAAAAATAAATGATAACTCCCACAAAATATACTTAGATAAGTATGCTTAGCAATTTTGGTGAAATTGGCTACAGTTGAAATATCAAACAATGCATGCAAGCATTCGTGTTCATTTTTGTTGGAATCTGGACAATCTGAACAAATGTCAATCATCGAGTAAAGTTGCACTTTGTTTACCCAGATAAATTATAAATATATATTGTTTATTCCTGTAGTGAACCAACAACCCAATCAATCAGTCAGTCAGTTGAAATACCGACCGACCGGCCAACCAATCAACCAATCAATCAATGAACCAACCAACAAACCAGAAAATCATCCAATGAACCAACCAAAACTAGGGTAAACAATAAATGTCATATTAAATCACCACTCGTGGAAGGTCCTTTAGTTATGATATAACAATTGAAATGAGCCAATGCAGCATAATATATCATAATCTATCATAATCTATCAAGCAGTCAGTCACCCACGGAACATGCAGTCGTTAGTTCTATAGATATGAAATAATGCACTTCGGAAAAAATAAATGATAACTCCCACAAAATATACTTAGATAAGTATGCTTAGCAATTTTGGTGAAATTGGCTACAGTTGAAATATCAAACAATGCATGCAAGCATTCGTGTTCATTTTTGTTGGAATCTGGACAATCTGAACAAATGTCAATCATCGAGTAAAGTTGCACTTTGTTTACCCAGATAAATTATAAATATATATTGTTTATTCCTGTAGTGAACCAACAACCCAATCAATCAGTCAGTCAGTTGAAATACCGACCGACCGGCCAACCAATCAACCAATCAATCAATGAACCAACCAACAAACCAGAAAATCATCCAATAAACCAACCAAAACACCCACCCACCCACCCACCCACCCACCCACCCACCCACCCACCCACCCACCCACCCACCCACCCACCCACCCACCCACCCACCCACCCACCCACCCACCCACCCACCCACCCACCCACCCACCCACCCACCCACCCACCCACCCACCCACCCCCCACCCACCCACCCACCCACCCACCCACCCACCCACCCACCCCCCACCCACCCACCCACCCACCCACCCACCCACCCACCCACCCACCCACCCACCCACCCACCCACCCACCCACCCACCCACCCACCCACCCACCCACCCACCCACCCACCCACCCACCCACCCACCCACCCACCCACCCACCCACCCACCCACCCACCCACCCACCCACCCACCCACCCACCCACCCACCCACCCACCCACCCACCCACCCACCCACCCACCCACCCACCCACCCACCCACCCACCCACCCACCCACCCACCCACCCACCCACCCACCCACCCACCCACCCACCACCCACCCACCCACCCACCCACCCACCCACCCACCCACCCACCCACCCACCCACCCACCCACCCACCCACCCACCCACCCACCCACCCACCCACCCACCCACCCACCCACCCACCCACCCACCCACCCACCCACCCACCCACCCACCCACCCACCCACCCACCCACCACCCACCCACCATCCATCCATCCATCCAATACAGATCAGTCAGGCCCAGGATGGGTCGGGATCGGCCAATGTAACATCGTCCCTGGGTGAGTTGGCCAACGCGACCGACACAGGTGAACTACTGCAGGGTGACATGTCGACCGTTGTTGATGTCCTCATGTCCGTCGCCAACATCGCAAATGAAATTATTACTCCAGCGGGCGAATCACAAACGGAAACACAGGTAACTCATGATTGAGATAACGTAGGTGTTGCGAATGCAACACCTACGTTATCTCAATCATTGATCATGGTTTTTTTATTTTAAGTTTTCAGAATTCACAGTTAACTGACCATGAGTCATGATTGATAATGTCAATTTTTAGAATGCACATGTGTGAGATTATTCATCATGGTTGGTAAATTATGCTTTGAAAATGAACTATGTCACATATTTTATCACGTAACTAGCCGTGCATCGACCGAATACAGCATGTCTGATAACATAATGCTGTAACAGGTCACTGACGCCAATATGCATATCACGGTTAATCCTGATTCAGGAACTACATACATGGAACTACTTTCAGTTCGGGTATTTCCGTAGAACATTTCCGTACATTGATCGCGATTTTCAGGGCGACTAATCAGAAGCGGTGTCAAAGGTCACTTTTACGCTGTAGTATTTACGATTTTTAAGTTTGGCTGACAGAAGCAACGCACGTCTGCTTCATCTATCACTGACAATTGCAGTCAACAAAGTATTTTGCCTTTCTGAAAAATGTCGGACAACGTCAATTTCGAACTGAAATGGGACTTTTTACTTGAGATGGAGAGAGAGAAGTGGACAACACTCTAAACAAACACTTCCGTGTTCAATTTCTGAATGAGGATGTGACGAGCCAGTCATCTCAAGAAGACCCTGCCTCTCCTCCACAGTATTCTAAGAATGAGACCCATGTCTAATGACAATAGAACCCTGCTAGCCTGTTACAGCATCCATCAAAATATGAACTATAAAAACAATGATTAAGTTTATCTAGTTGCGAGTTTGTAATTTTTTCAGCATCTGTCCTACGTCGGTGGGTTGGGTAACGTATCGCTTCGATTTGCAGCTACAGTTTATCATGCCTCAGCATGAATTAGAAAAACTTGGTATTGGATTTGGTGAAACCTCACAGGAGTAATGGGTAAAAAAATGCATGTAAACCAAATTGTGAAAAATCTAGATTTTTGATGAAAACAAATGTATATGAATATTTCTGCATGGAATCCTGAAAATGATAAGAATGTTTAAGAAATTGAATACAGAAATTAATTTTGAAATAATGTTAGGTCGCGTTATGGCAAACAAATAGTTTCCATTAAGTGTGGCCTAAAATATATATATATATTTGTTTAACAAAAACAACCTAATAGGGTGGATTTTCTTTAGACAAATGTCTGAATTTCTTTGAAATACACCTATACCTCTAATTAGGATTGAAAGTGAAGGGACCTAAGCTATGACAGACGAAGAGTCTGCATCAATTGCTACGGATGAGTTTGACGATGATAATGATTGGTGTTTTGCCGTAGACTTACCTACGAATAGCGAAACGGCGTCCAGTGACACTGACAGTAATGCAGTCAATAATGTAGCCAATGATGATCACGAGAATACTGGTAGTCAAGTCATTGATGAAGATAATCTGACCTTTCGGGACGACACACTGAACACTGACACTACTAGTGACTGTGTAGACATGACCGCAGAAGAAATTCGAGAGTTCATTATTGGGCAAGAAAACGAGAATACGCGCAGAAAGACATTAATGGACACAACGCGTTTTCAACTGTTCCTTAAAACGAAGAATGAATGTCGTGCAGTTCATCAGATTCCACCAGAGGAACTAGACGCGCACTTAGCAAACCTCTTGTTGTCTGTCCGCCGAGGAGATAGGGGCGAGTACGAGGCGACGACCGTTCGCGGTATCGCTGGCAGTGTCGACAGGAAATTGAAAAGGTTGAGATACGAATGTTCGATTTTCAACACTAATGACAAGTTTCTGCTCACTAAAGACGCCCTGAAAGCAAAGAACAAGTACTTGAAACGACACGGTAAGGGAAATTGTCCCAATGCTGCCCAGGCCTTGACGGACGACGAAATATCTGCTCTGTACGATCGGCAGCTATTGGGAAGTTCGACGCCCGAGGCAATGTTAAATACATTGTGGCTGAACAACACCACCCACTTCGGAATGCAGGGTGTGAAGGAAAACTATGAACTAAGGTAAAATAATGTTTAACTTATTCATGAAATAATTTTCTCCTAAAAATAAAAATATTGAGGTGAATAAACAAAAATCCATGGAATAAGCCAATTATATTATCATGATTATTTGCAGTACTGAAACTTGCTGTGGTTTATCACAGAAAATCAATTGAAATTGTCAAATTAAATACCGATACTTCATTCAAAGTCTTTGATAAACACAATGGGCCCTGGTGTAAATTGACGGTCATAATAATTGGACGGAAATATGCATGATTATGATTTGTCAGCAGCTCAGAACGAATCAGGGTGACCAAAATTTATTCAATGAAAGTCCACAGAATAGTACGCTAAAAAATCAGATTTTGCATTTGATTAATCTTACTTCTTAGTTCTAACATATTTGTTTTCGACAATTGTTTAAGACGATCAGCTGAAAAAGAAAACATCTCCAGATTTGCATTTGGTCAGCCTGATGAATCAGTCAAAATCATGGATATTGCCTTCCAAATATTAGGACCGTCAGCTGACACCACGGCCAAAGAATGCAGCTAATAATTTTTTCCGGGTTTACGTGCTTGACATATATTTGTGAATCAAAGCGCAATTTTCGGCAAAATTTTCTTTATGAAAGTAAAGAAAAAACGAAAAAAAAACACTGTTCTCGCAAATTATGAAACAAATTTTGCATAATTTAATTTTGCAAACATCTGACGTGAAGCTCGTTTAACGTTATGGAAAACATTTGAAACATCATCATTAACATGACTAACGCGAACGATCCTTGGAAACGGCTGAACAAAAATATCAGACAAATATGTTGTAAATCGCAAACAGCGTAAATTTGCAAAAAAATCTGTCATTGTCAATAATCAATTGCAGATGGGGTGATGTGCAGCTGCCAAACGCTTCAGAAGGGGTACAATATCTGGAGCTGAACGAGCGCCAGACTAAAACTAGGACTGGGGCGAACTTATGTGGTGTGAGAGCCGTGACGCCAACAATGTTTGCTACCAGCGAAGAAAACTGCCCAGTTGAAATCTACAAGGAATACGCACTTAAACGACCCGAAAACTCCAGTCATGCTGATAGCCCATTTTATCTAGCGACTCGCACTGGTCTCATCACTGATGAATTTCAGTGGTTCACGAAACAACGTGTTGCAACAAAACAAATAGAATCATTATTAAAAACCATGGCTAAGAAAGGAAACCTGGATGCCGGAAAAAGATTGACAAGCCATTCAGCAAGGAAGCATTTTATACAGAAGTTGCGGCCACATCCCGGCCACATACATAATTTGCAGTGGGAACATAAATGTACAATCTATCATTAACTACAGTGACATAGAGGAATGCAACCAAAGGCGTTGTTCACAAATATTAAGTAACCGTAGTAGGCCTACATCTTCAACTTCAGGATCTGCAGCTGTCGCCAGCACCAGTGCCGTCCATTCTAGTATTGCAGAAAGCTCTACAATCCCTCATCCATCAATGTCCTCTCTATCTCACCCAATTACCAGTGAAACCGTTCCTGGGCCTATAGTCTGTTTCACGAAACCTGCCCAAATTTTACGCCCATCTAAACAATTCGAAAACAATATTTTTTCGATAATATTTAATTAAAGGAAAATTTAAGAATGATCCTTCTTTTTATTTCGTGAAATTTGGTCAAATATTGGTTTTATTACCAAAAAAAATTATTTCTCTATGGGAATTTAACATGGGGGAAAAAGGTAGAGGAGTTGTGGGAGGAGTCAAAAAACGATTTGTTTTGGAAATTGACTCCGAAACCTAGCTAGATAGCTTGGAAATGATCTAACTAAGAAAACAAAAGTTAAATTTTAAAAATCGGTCCAGTATTTCTGAAATTCTAAAAGAATTCCCCATGTTAAATCCCCATAGACATCTTCACTCCGTGAAGATGTCTATGGGGATTTAACATGGGGAAATTTTGTTTTCGCAATAAAATCAATATTTGACCAAATTTCACGAAATAAAAAGAAGGCACATTCTTAAATGTTCCTTTAATTTAATATTATCGAAAAAAATATGGTTTTTGAATTGTTTATATGGCCGTATAATTTGGGCAGGCTTCGGTATCCAACAAACAATGGCACACATTCCAATCGTCATTTTACGGTACCAACCTCAACTTTAATACCATGAATGTTTATTGCAGCTCTGTCCAGCCGGATAATCATTAATCCACGGTAAGCGAGTGAATGTTCCGCCATTTTCTTTTGAAAATTGACGGGCACCTGAAGGCGGATTAATATTCATTGTTCACATTGTTAAAAATAGTTTCATATTGTGAACTGAAAATATGTAATTAATTTAATTAATTTAATATGTACGTGATAAAAAATGGACACAAAGAGGTAATTTGACCAGTAGTTGTTGTGTTACACATCTTCATAAAATTGTAGATGGGACTATTTTGTTCAGCGTATTCTGTTGTGTCCAGGTGGGTAGTTCGTCCAGGCGCTATTCGACATGAACAGCTGATGAAGTATTACGGGTCTTCCGCGAAAAGAAACAACATCAGATTGAGGGGATGAATTTGATTCGCAAGAGACAAACAAAACGAATAGTTACGTGATAAATAGAATACCAGGCTAGTGTATTTTTTGATATCAGGTTTATCAGGCTCGGCGAGGAAACGCGAGGAATCACTCGGCAAGCCTCGTGATTCCTACGCGTTTCCTCTCCTCGCCTGATGAACTTGATATCAAAAGACACTAGCCTGGTATTCACTATACTACCAGACAAAGTCAAAATCACATGGAACATAGGTTTTATCTATCTGTTTGTCTCTTTAAATATGGCTATGACTTGATAAATGGGGATTGTCGGTTTGCCACCAGTATAGATCCAGATCAGACTGTGCATCAGCACAGTCTGATCAGAATCTGCACTGTTCACCATTCCATCGATGAAACGTCCGTCATGCTTCTAACAAACAAAATAGAACGCTATCCGGCTACATGAGTTTGCTATTTGATCAGGAGCTACACTGGTCACAAATCCCGTAAACCCCATTTAGTCAGTCACTGCCACAAATAAAGACTATTATTATTATGTTATTATTATATACTGAGGTAATTTTCATTCACGGAACATTTCCATATTGTACAACCTTCTGCCCCTTCCTAATCACAAGGTAAAACATTCACAGTTCACATTCGCAACTTTGCATTCACAATTTGGCACAAACTGGTATTTATAAGGATTAAATAAGTGTATAAGTGTGTAACTATTCCACCAGTTTTAGACATTACGAGTGCTCGCTGTACAGATGCACATGTAATTATTTAGTAATCTTGAATTTACTGATAATAGAGATGCGTGGTTGTATCACACTATTCTGATATGCAAATGAGGCAGGACATTTTATAATTATCCCCGCGCCGATGGGCAAGGGGGGATATTGTGTTAGTCCATGTACTTGCGTGAGTTAGCAACACTTTTCAATTTTTCAATAACTTATGAACCGCTTCACCTATTTTGATACTATTTGGACGGAATGTGTATCTTGGGATGGTGCTTTGTTTTGCATATGACCCACGTCTGACCGCCCAAGGTCACTGATGACTTATGTTCACCTGGTTTGTAAGGCAAATGCGTTATTTATTGTTGTTTTATTCAATAACTTATGAACAGCTTCCCCGATTGTTATAATATTCTGCCACAATGAGTGTCTAGGGATGGTGCTTTGCTGACCCACGTCCGACCGCCCAATAACAAGATTGTTTGTATTTGTATTTATTATCATTATCAAGGCTGCCAGCGAGGGGATTAGCCTCGTAATAACGATGCTCTCGTTATTTATTTCAAATAAATCTGTCATCTGAATATATATTTTTGTTGACATATTATAAAATATGATCCTTGCACATCAAAACATAAATACAGATAATAATACATTAACTTTGTAAGGTAATACGGTTATCGCCCCTGATATCAAAGTGGCTATGCATGTTTGATATATAAAACAATGCCAATTAACACATCCTGCAATGGTAAATCATAAAATAAATGTTTTCTTTGGCCGGAAAATGGTCATATCTAAAGATTGGACGAACAAATATCTTTCCCTAAATTACAACCTGGGATGTGGGAGTTCAGGTTTAACATTGACGTAGATTCATTATAATTTCTGATTCTGTTCATGGAACACCTGTATTTCTCTCATGATCTTCTGGCATGCTGTGACACCAACATTCCTGTCAATGTCCAGGTCATAGATAAAAACATTAAATGGCATATTGTTAACCTGTTTGGATACCTTGGCACCATGATGGGCAATATAATACTATTCATCTGATACCATTCTTACATCAGCCCCACCTATATACTTAGCACTCTGGCTTTACTATCGATAGCAAAGTAAATAATAAATGATACAATTCAGATAATGATAAATAGAAGTTAAATATGATATAAAGACATGGCGTGTTAGTCTACCCCAACTATTATTTATGGCTGCCAAGTGAACTTCATTACAGGTGTGAGACTCAGACCTGTGACATAATAAATTAATTTTGATAAAATAAATCCCATTACACCACCCACTTGGTGTCATACTGTGACACCAGGTGGGTGAGGTAATGGGATTATTGTAATGGACATGTGTTTATGTCACAGGTCCCAGTCTTCTACATGTAATCCCCATTGTCCAGATTGACAAGGATGAAACAATGTGTTACCTTGCTGGAGGCTGGTTGGGAGCATGTGCAGGGTAATTTAACCCTTACAATGCTGAGTGAAAATTTGTCGTCTGCTGTTTATTTTTATTTTTAATGTTTCTCTCATCAAAACCATGTTTTGACAACACTTTATAATCATTTCCAATGGAAATGATTCTAAAGTGTTGTCAAATCGTGTTTTTATTGAGAAAAAAGACTAAGCATAAATCGACAGCAGACGACAATTTACGTTTTCCACGTTCTAATGGTTAACAATGTGGTATATCCTTTCCTGAATCCCAATTTATCTAGTTTTGCCCGCAGGTTCTTCTTTGCCTTTGTTGTGCATGAGAGTTGAATCCGGTTATACCCATTATAAGCATGATAAGTGTTGTATTATGTATGCTAATTATATTAGTTTTAGGGAGTGGCGCCAAGCGACTCTGATGCGATGAGGTTTGATAATTCTGCACTGCTCCGCCTCGACTAATCTTCATGATTTCGAGCATGATAATGGAGTGTAAAATGTGGCGGTGACTGGAGAATTTGGGCTTATGGGATTTCTGACCAGTGTAGCACCTGATTAAATCCTGTAGCCTGACAATTATCTATATTGCTTGTTTAAAGCATGACGGGTGTTTTAATTATTGATAGAATGGCCATTGCATAACCTGACCAGACTTTACGGCGGATGCACAGGCTGATCTGGATCTACACAGGTCGCAAAACACGTAAGCCTCATTGTTCCAGTCACAGCCACATATAACATATTCCGTTCTGATTTTGAGATTCCCCCCCCCCAATGCAGTAGGGTAAATGCGGGATCGGACCCGTTGGCCCGGCCCGGCCTTAAATGACCTTATCTGTTGATAGGCCGTTAAGCACCAATAAACAAACAAACAGACAAACAAACACAGCCACAATTGCTAATACCAGAGGCCCTGGGTCAATTTTCAGAATTTCCTTGAGGTTGGGAGCAACTTGTTGAATAAACAACACCAGAAGACCTGGAACGCTTTCATCGACCAAGTAAGTCTCTTAATTCTGTGTCCATTTTCTGTGGCTTGGTAATATTCCTTATTAGTTGTTTATATTATTATTTGTATTATTTAGTGCATAAAATGGGCAATGCAGGCAATAACACATGTATTAAATATCACTAGTGTAATAAATATCGCAAATGAGACTGGCACAGAAAACATGTTCAGGTGATCAATACAACTTCAATGTATGATGGTGTGCTTATGCAATAACTCGAATCAAACATTCGTGAAGATATTTATTAAACATGTTGACTCATTTTAAAGAAACTCAGCATAGCCTTTTTTCTTATAGAATCGGTAAACTTGTTTAATAAATATTATATTAAACCATCACTCAAAATAATATATAATTTATGCATGAACTGAAAATTGTTCCAGCTATGTATTTTATTTTATTAACCCTTTGAACCCGAAAGTCCGCTATATCGGTTTATGTATTGCACACAGTGCAGATCCAGACGAGCCGGTTCGTGACGAGCCGTCTCATCAGGATCTGTACTTTTTGAAAGTAAGTTTCATATTTTTGAGAACAAAAAGTACCCCCTTTTCATAAATGGACTTGTCTGGAAATCATTTTGTGATGATTGGATTAGCTGGACAATTAACATCAACATCAATTTCCGTTACTTAGCGGTGAAAGGGTTAAATACAAAATATAATGTATTATTTTGTGCATAAATTACTCGTATTGTGTCTGATTTACAGGGTCAGCCTGGCGCCATCAATGTTGCCCAAGTTGTGGAAATGTTCATCAAGGCGAAGGTGAAGCAACTGTCGTCATTGATTACCGGCAACTTCACGAAACACTACAAAACCAAGAACATATGTAAGTCGTCATCGACTACCTGCACCGTCACGAAACACAAGAACATATGTAAGTCGCCATCGTTTACCGGTACCTTCACGAAACACTAGTAGTATATAGGGAATGAGTTCATTACCGCGACGATGGCGTATATATTAGAGTGTGTGTACGTAACTAGCGGTATTTACGGTTTGTAGTATTAAACTATGAAATATATCTTCCCATCATCAATATCAAATTAGATTTTCGAATTTGATATTGACGGTATGAAAATCCAATCAGCCGCTCCACCAACACTGTTGGATCCACTCGGGAGCTGATTGGATGATTGGAGAATTTGGGTGGATTCATTTTTCCGAATTTTGTAAATTCGAAAAACTGATTAACTCGTAATTATTAGATTCTACAGAACTTAACCGGCAGCTGGGTGTCAGAAGGCACCGCGAGAAGCTCTTCGCGAACAAACCCGCGCGATGGACCATCATCCAAATAGTAGAGCACGGGCTCATCGGGTTTGGTAATAGATCTATCAAGATGATATACATTGAGAGACCACACGGGATCAGTCGCACGGCGGCGACCACCTTCGAGCTCTCCCGGTTGATAGAGGTACCGACGCGATCGTGAGGGAGAAACAGGAGGTCAGCTTGGTGGACTTCGTTCGGCACCGGCACGTCGAATTTCGGCCGCGGAATATTGTGAGGCGCGGGTAAATATATCTGTCAGATGGCCTGCTTCTTGAGCCATTCCTTGGCGGCGTTTTCTGAAACCTTGGTCGCCGCCTCGAGGTTCTTGGTGGCCGCGAGTCCCTTCCAGCAGCCACGGGGGCTGTTGTATGTGTTCGCTAGCTTGCGAGTTAGGTGAACCGATAGTTTTGTATCAAGCATGCGCGTGTCCATCGTATGCGAGGTATTCTAGTAGGGCGAACAATCTCCAACATGCCTTCGCCAGATCGTCCGGTAACTGCGTCGTCCATACTAAATCTTTGTTCGAAGTTTCGCTGCAGCTGCCGGTTACAGCTCAGGAGCGGAAACTCGGAGGAATCTAACATCCGCTTTGCGAAACGGGTGGCCGCTTTTAAGGGCCGTGCAGCCTACATCGATCAAAGCGTAATCAAGCTCGTAAACTAACATCGTTCTATATATATATATATATATATATATATATATATATATATATATATATATATATATATATATATATATATATATTATTTAAAAAATATGTTTTTAAATAATTATTGCTTATTGCTTTTGCTTATTGTTTTTTCAATATAGTAGCTAACGAGACCTGCCACACCCATTCCGACGACGATGAACGCCATCTCGCGGTGTTTTTGGGCCTCTGACGGTACATATAAATCTGAAAGTTGGGGCTCGGGATCCAGCGGTGCGAGAATGTTCTGCGAATATGCCAGCTTGTACTCGCGCAAGGATTCGTCAAGTTTCTGGAAAGTTTGCACGGCGTGATTCTCGCGGCGAAGCTCTTCGTTGATCCAGTCCACACGGTTGGTTCGTTTTTCCGCCCATGCTTCCTTTGCGATATTAAATTGTTCTGTAGCTAAATCGTGACGCTTTTTCTCCTCATCCGAGTCTTTTCCTAGTTTCGAGAAGAAATAGTTGCTACCGCCGAACGACAATGCGTTCATCACCTCTCTAAATATCGGTAGTCCGACCGCAGTATAAGTAGACATTTATTTACATATATTAACAGATAGAATTCCAGCTTTAATTAGATAATCTCGAGTCCCAACTGCGGCCGCTACATCTAAGGTCACGAGCCCTACGTCTCTCACGGACATATCCAACTTGGGAGCGGGCCCTGCTAAGGCCATCTTTGATAGTCGAGCAAACCCGATACTGAGACCCGATATCACCACGGCATGATAAAGCGCATTCACTATCATTTTACCATCGTTTTCAGCCATTATATATATACTAATAATTGCATATAAAAGGGATCGCGATTAATGTTTAAATGGGGCGCAATCGGTTTCGTAACTTTCTTCGGAACCGCCCCCAACACTGTTGGAGGTTGTCTCGAAAGGTATTTCCCCACACACTGGGTACCAACAACTGCCAGACCACCGCCAACAACACACGGGATCATCCAGGTAGGAGCTACAGCACTCCACGATTGCTCTTCCAATTGCGATTGGTGTTCCTGCAGAGATTGAACCGCATCTGTCTTCAGGGGTTTTGGTGTTTCTGCCCCCAACTCCAATTGCGATTGGCTTGGGGGGTGCGGCTTGAGCAGCAATCTCCGATTGCAACGACTGTTTGGCCTCTCGAAGTTCGGCGAGTATTTTATCTTGTTTAACTTTTCGGGTGGCAGCCCCTGCCCGCCCAGCTGCCTGTATTTTTGTTTGTTTGTGTCGTGCAATCGGGTTCAACCGCACCAGCTCAGGAGCGGCTTTTCAGGGTTCATCCAACGTGCTCTGGTTCAACTGTGTTGAGGGCTGTTCCGTCACTCTCGCAGGTGCTTGTCGCTCCAGTTCCAATTCTTCCAATTTCTCCAATCGCGATTGGTGTGTTGATGATTCGATTGGGGGTGCGTATTGTATCGTCATTTTCTGAGCTTATAGTTCGTGGGCATATATGTCCAAATTGACAGTGCTTAGCCGTGGTCAACGCGGTTGTGAGAAGAGCTAAGTACATTCTAAACTTGTGATAAATTGAGCAGCAGGTCGTTCTAAGAGTGTGTCCTACAAAAGGGCCAGTCTCTAAATCACCAATCAACCCCGCGGTGTCAGATATAGGGAGAATTGCACTGACAGCGATAGCGTACAAATGAATAGCCACCGCCCCAAGTGTTTTCGTCATCTCTGCCCCAAATTTAGATTCGTATCGCGCATACATTTTATCAACCTCGACATCTGACATTTTATCCACCTGACAAACTGAGAGACGCCTAAGCGTCGCGTCGTGATGGCAGTCATGCCGGTTTATTTCAGGAAAGATACTGTATCGGCAGTCAGTACATCTTTCAGAAAAGATACCGTGTCGGCTGTCGTGTCATCTTTCCTGAAATATATCTTGTCGGCACTCGGAGCGACTGTTTCTTCCATTAGCTGATCGAGAAGTTCGTCGCAGTTCATTATTCCAACAGTGTTGGGTGTACTATTCTGACTAGTCTTATAAGTTTAACATCAAACTGTTTGTAATTAATTTTAGGAAAATTATAAAATTAATTATGAGTAACAGCATCAATTCGTGAATTGAAGTTGCGAATAATTCAGTAGATATTTGTAGATATTAGTAGATATTTAGTAGATATTTAGTAGATATTAGTAAATATTAGTAAATATTTACTAGATATTAGTAGATATTAGTAGATTATTCAGTAATTCAGTAATTCAGTAATTAATTCATAACTTCATAATTTATGGGTTCATCAGTCTTTAACAGAAGCTTGGCGTGCTTTGGTCGCGAAAGCATCTGTCGAACCTCCACGCGCTCCTTGGGCGTTGGGATAACGTCGTTCTCTCGAAGACATTCATCGAATGAGTCTCGGTCCTTGCAGTGGAAGAGGGCGACCCATTTCGTTTGCTCGCGCAGACCCTTGAGGACGGCGTTGTACTTCTGAGTGGAGATCCATACGCTTTGCCCCGCATGGCGACCAGAAAATGCGAGCTCGGAGAGCATGGCCTTCATTTTGGTCATCGCCGCCTTGGCCGAGCAGTAGTCAATCACGTATAGGGTGGGCTCGCCCTGGAATCTTTAGTAGAAGCTGCCCAGCCAATCGTGAAGCCAATCACCGGGGTCAATAACGTATACCTCAGGGTCGGTCCATATCCACGGGCGCCGCTGATAAGTATCGTTGTGCCGCACAGTGGGACACAGGATCACAATGTGTCGAAAGATATCGCGGTAGGACCCCTCGAGCAAGTCGAGAATGTAAACCGTTTTTCCGCATTCTGTCTGCCCACATATTATGCCAGAGTGGGCATCACAAACGTTATTCTTATTTAAATCTTTAGATTTAGTAGAGTGCTGAGACGTATCGACCATCATTGATGTTGAGTTGTGCGTCTGTGATTATATATAGATACACGTTCAATGCGCCAGCTACATCCGCCTCTTTGGTTATCTGGATCGTCACACCCTCGCTAGCGTTCTCAACTTGGCGTCCTCTACCGTGCATTTGGTCGTCGTCGCTGACTCGCATGTCTAGCCATAACGCGTATTTGCTAGTCAGGAACTGCGCGAGGGAGACGTCCGAGAGCTGCAGGTCTTTGGCAACCGCAGCAACCTCCGGGAAGCGCTTAGAGCCGGCAGCAAACTGCTTTCTGGCTTCGTCCCACTGCTGTTGTGCGCGAAGACCCTGGCTGTAGAGTTGATTGGGAACTCCCACGATCGTCACCACGACCTTCGTGATTTTGGGGTTGTACAATTTGTCTGTTTTTCTAACCCCGAGCTCGAACCGACCCTCTTCGAACAGCACCAGTATGCCTTTCATCGAGCGTGCGGGGACGTTGACGTTAATATTCCACAATGTGTCGCTTTTGTCTTTCTTCATCTTGCGATGGCGAAGAACTGGGTCGTAAAGTATGGCAACGCGCCCGGCGTGCTGGGTTCTGATCAATCGCACGAGTTCGGGCATCGTGACCATGTCGTACTCCAACGAAGCATTGTCGATCGTATACGTCGATGACATGTCGGTGGCTATGAGAACTCGGCCGTAGTCGTTGAACATTAGTTCGTATTCGAGCCGGTCAGCCAAAGCGCTCTGATAGTAGGGCATGTGACTCTCCAGCAACTCAAAGTCGAGCGGGAAGTAGAAGCGGTTGCCGTAAGCGGCCGCGATCGCGTTGTCGCTTGCGACGTTATCTACCTTGTCACCAGCCGATTCTAAGTATGGCTACGTTCTTATTTTTGCTGGTGTCAATACCCTGATATACCGCGTTTTCGCGCTCTTGCGCCGTCTTCCACAGGTCCTGGTAACAATGGTAGACGTCGCTGTCGTCGATCGACATCAACTCATTACCAGAAATGTTTAACGTGGTGTTCTTGACGATGGCGCGACCCAGGTTCTGAACGACGGTTTGGTACGCGTCTGTCGACGTCAGCGAAATAGTGAAAGCGAGGCGAACAGTCCCCGGCACAATGACGTCGCTAGCTCCGAGGTTGGGGAAGCTGACTAAGAGCTGCTGGTTCTGGTCGATCGTCGATCGGTTGTTCGTAATAACGACGCTTTTTCTCACGCCTTTCGCCCCAAGGGGCTCCCGCAGTATGCGATATGGATTGAGTTTGCGACCGTATTGACTCGAAGACATATTTAAATACTCTATTAAACCCGTATGGTTTTTTCTTTAATACATCATTAAAGATGGCTGGTTACGATATTGGCATGGACGAATTCGGCCGAGACGATTACCTCGATCATGATGACATCGGTGATGATGACATCGGTGATGATGACATCGATGATGACATCGATAACGAAACGTCCTTCATAGAGCCTCCAGTTCCAATTAGTGAATTGGGGGAAATATGTGGCACTACCAACACCGTTGCTCTAAGTCAGGAATTAATCAAGTCAACTGTAGACGACTACTACAACAGTTCGGCAGAAACAGGTGTGGTCCCATCTGTCGGCCGCGACTACTCCAAGTTCGGATTGGATCTGCGTGGTACGTTGCGACTACGATCAGCACCAAATTTCCGGCTCATCAACACAAAAACCGGAAAACCCCTAGCGCTGAGCACCATTGCCGGAAAAAACCTGGGCGGTGGCCAAATCGTAAATAATGAATTAGGATTCGTAGATTGGGCGCGGGGTAAAACAATTATGCCAGGCCACGTTGTAAAGACCCTACAGTCTACCGACAAAGCGATGGCGAAGACGGCCGCCGCGATATAAACTGTCGAGCTCAGCGAGGTCCCTCGAGTAGCCACCGACGCTATTCGCACAATGAAGCTCAGCGAAAGCGAGATAGCTCAGCACGATGGATGACCCACCTTTACCTCTTCGTGAACTCCGGGGACTCGATAAGGCTATACAAACAGGCCGGGGCGAATTGGTCCATAACGTCTCCAAACTGACGGCGCTGGATGAACATATCGCGATATAAGAAAGAAAACTTAGGGAAACTCGTGACGATAGAGAATCTACCGAGCGGATCAACGACCGCCTACGGTCGTTGCGGTATGAAAGAGCCGCTCGCTTGGAGGCTGCATCGGATTGCCGTGAGGCGCTCAGCACCCAAATCAGTCGGATCCGCGAAACAATCTCGAGGGTTCTGCACGAGGAGACGACACTCGGTGAGCGTATTCGCACTCTGTTGAGAGAGCAGGGTGTCAGTTTGTAAGCATCCTCGTACCTCTCGGCATGACTATATCGACCATAATTCTAGCTATCACTGGAGGCGGTGGTGCAACGGCTGCACCATCGCCAGGACCACCACCCGCGCCATACGTCGGAGCCAAGGAGTGGGCAAAAAAGCATCTAAAAGCCCTCGCTAGTCTCCTGGCTAAATTAGCCGGAAAGGCGGCTGCCGCGCTGCCTGGGTTGATCGGGAGTGTCATCTCTAACTTGTTATCTATATTATCAAAAACAGCCGGATGGCTCGCCAAAAATACTTGGGCTTTCATCGTGGCGATCGCCGGTCTTCTACTATTCTCCGCCCGAGAGTTCCTAAAACCAAAGCGCGAGTAGTACGATCACCACGAGGGCGACGACGAGCCCTAATTTCTCCTCCTCGTGGGTTGTACTTCCCGCTCCTGTTCCAATTCTTCCAATTTCTCCAATCACGATTGGTGTGTTGATGATTTGATTGGGTGAACTGGTGGAACACAATTCTTCCAATCGCGATTGGATTGGGGGTGCATCAAATTATTTCAAATTCTCCAATCGCGATTGGTGTGTTGATGATTGGATTGTGTGTTTTATAAAATATTTTTCAAATTTATTTGAATTTCCAACCTCAACTACCAATCGAGATTGAATGAAGCCAACCGTCTTGGGGTTGCGCTTGATGATGTCCGCGTTCAATTTACCGTTGTGGCCGATTTTTGGCTTGGCGGTAGAGATTACGATCTCATTATTGTAACCGTCAACCGGGTCGTCCCGTAGTATCATATTGCTCGGCGCCATATAAAAACCTATTCCAAATACATAGTCTACTGGGGTGCTGGCATTCTGCAAAACATCTTGATACCGCCTGATCGCCGCTGGGAGGTCCACCGGTTTGTTTATTGCGTCCTCGACATTTGCCAAGAACTGTTTTTGTGCGTCAAACGCCTTACCGTCTCCTATTATAGAACTGCGCGCTTGCCCCTGTGCGCCGAGGATGGCCCGGACGTACGTGCGAATGGAGCCGCTGAGGCGGGTAACTCCAGCCCTGGTGAAGCCCTTCCCCCTATCCAAAATGAAAGTCCCCAAGCCGATCTCGACGTGTTCGCGTTGTTATATGTAGTCGATTTTAATAGGCTCGGTGTATCTACACCCGGCAAAATTACAGTTAAGGATTTGATTTGGTGTATATATCATGTTGGTAGGATTAAAAACCCCAAGACTTGTGTCCGTTACGATGATACCATTTACAAATATATCACCTAGCCCACCATTTTTAGTAACTGTTTTCTGTTTCCAGTCGATATTTTTAGAAATCTGAAATTCATTGCATATTCTTTCGTAGGCTTTGTGGTAGTATGGGCTGTATAGCGGGTCCCAATTATCCTATTGGGGGAGTTTCACGCTCATCTCTTTGATAATCCTCCTAATAGTGTAGTAGTCGTGACAAGTATAAACACTTTCGCAGAAAGCGGTCTCATTATGCTCCATGTGGTTTATGTAAGAGACACCACACCCGGTTGTGGCACACCGCACATCAAAATTTAACTGGTTCTGCCAAAACTGCATCTGTGTTGCTTTCCACGCGTCTAGGGTTTCTTGGGTAGTAATTTTGGGCAGCCTATAATTATCAAATATGTTTGAAAAAGTTGTATCAAATCCGGTGTCTTCGTTTACTCTTATTATTTGGTTTATTAGCTTTCTACTTAAGTAGTGTATGCCTACCGTTAAGTAGTACACACCTCCACCAGCGTACTTTGCTAATTGAAGCTAAATGCCTTGGTATCCAACGACATTTTAATCGGATTTTATTATGTTTGCTACTATCACTAATGTTCAAAAAGAGAGTTGTGAACTTCAGAAGTAAATCGACAACTGCTGTGGAAAACGCCGGGTAGGCCTCAGATCAATCACCTTCACGGTTGGGTGGCAGAATGTGGGGACGAGCGAAGCATTTTACTATGTGAAGGATGGACAACAATTAGGTGTAAAACTGCCTCCCGGACTGTGAGGAGCAAGACAGCACATATAATTTGTTTCCACAGAGCTTGGCGGTATAGTCAACCTCACAGTACCGAAGGCTACCGGACTTGCAACAATGACCATCGGCCCAGACAGCCAGATAATGACCTCCCCGATGTTGGGTATTCGACTCGGATTTAGATAGACATATTCCGCGAATAAAGGCTTGTTTGCCCCGGGGGAGTACGTCGGTGATAACCCGGTGGACTTCGCCTTCAGGAAAACTCTCAGGGTGCACCTGGATCGGGTGAACACATCGTACAACACGGTAGACGGATCTCCCAGCACATTACTGAAAACCGTGCAAGCCAGTGATTGTTTCTTTGGGGAGACTGTGACCTTAGACTTCCCATGCCCCGAGATGAAAGTTTTGGAATCGTGACATATCCACGAATTTACGGTCTCTATTCTTGATGATTAAGCGAGAGAGTTAAAAAATTATTACCCGATTTCGGTCGTCTTAGAAATTTCAAATTGATTCAAAGAATTAGACTCAAGTTCGTAATAGAATCATCAATATTATTGAAAATGAGTATATACGGACCATGTAGTTCTTCCAATTCCAATCGCGATTGGGTGACATATATAAATTCAATGAATCCGAGTAACAACCCAATCGAGATTGGAGCTCCCGACGGATCCAACCCCACAGGTGATTTTTAACTACCGGAACAACCATATCACTGATCAATAGAACTATATCGGCGGCCACGGACGATGTTCACAAGAGTCTACTATCACAACTTAGAGTATATGCCTGGCTGTGACTACACAAACTCGTGAAGAAACACATACAGAACTAAACGAACTAGGCGGGAAAATATCCGAATTTCGGGAAGAGGTCCGGTTGGGGATTGAGGGAGTCCAAACGGGTATTGACAAATCCCGAGAAGACCACCAGGCGACCCTTACGGATGCTTATGGGGTGTTGCGCTCTGAGGCTCGGACGGGGATTGCGGGATTAGGAGCCCGAGTGGTTGAATCTATCCGCGCCGTTGATGAATCACTTGTCGCGGTTGATGATAAAGTAAATCGAGTTCGTAAACAGGCGAACAAAGCACTTGAGGAGACTTCTGAAAAAGTTCGTGTTGAGGCCCATACCGCTATCAAGGAGCTTGCCGCATTGTTGGACACATCTGTAGAGCAGTTTAAGTTACTGAAAAGCGGGACCCATTAAATGAGGAGTCCTATGAATATTTATTTGTTGCCAATGCGAGCAATAGATATGGGGAATACGTCATGACGTCTCCATGTACGCTTCTACGAATGGTGGTCTGTTCGTTTAATGCTAAGGGTAAACCTGTGGGCGCGGTCGCCGTACATCTCGTACTGGATGGGTAAGAACGGGCGATTGGAGTCACTAAACTCGCTGGACAGAGTTCAGCGGTGGTTTTGTTCGCCGGTGACGATCCTATTAGACTTTCCGAAGGTAGTGTTATTAACTTTGTTACAAAAATCGCTGACCCAGCGAGTTCTTCCACTGTTGTGACATTGTTGATTGAACTAAATTTGTAAAATTTAAATATGAACGAATCACCGCTTCCGAGCACGCTTCCAATACCAACAATGTTGGACCACAATCCATCAACACCCCAACCGCGATTGGAGAAATTGGATGTTATTGGTTTCGACGAAAGAAGTTCAGATTTTAGGTTGGAAAATATCGTAGAGATGCAGGATATTCTAAAACGAGAGCGCGAAACTCGAAGGATAAATGCTAAAAAATATAGACGCGCGACAAACATAGTGGAGGGTGCGAGCGCCGTGCTGGCAGCAATTTATATAATGTGTGGGGCCGGAACAGCCGCATTATTGTCCACAGTCGTGGCAATTCCCATTGCAAGGGGTTTGAGCGGGGTAGCCACTGGGGCGGGGCTGCTGTGTATGGCGTTCAGAGCATTGGGAAGAAAATTCGGAAATAAAAGTAGAAAGCACGACAGAATATTGGTTCTCGCGAGATCTAAGAAAAATAGCATCGACGTTATCGTTTCCAAAGCGTTGGCCGATAGCAATATATCGGACGCTGCATTTGAGTCGGTCGTGGAGGAGATGTCTCGATATGAGGATCTAACAAATACTATTATAATTAAGGCGCGCGCCACCCTTCCCAAGATTGAGAATAAATTTAGGTTAAAACTGGGATATAAAGTGGGTGAAAAGTTATTTTAATTATTATATGTTCTATATAATAATAGGGGTGTTCAGTTTTAAATAATTAACTAATTAATTAACATTTTCATACTTCCTATATGTTAGCAATTATAATAATTAAAATAATTAATTAAATAATTATTTAATTAATAATTTAAAAAAAAAGTATATAGATTATGCCGACTGTCATACAAAATACGAGACGGATGACGAGGAAATCTAATTGAGATCACAAACCGGTCAGTGAGTTAGTAGATGAAAAACCTCTTAAAGACCAAATCTCCAATCGGGAAATTGGCGTTGGACAATTGGACGCGAAAGGGCAACTAGGCGTTGAAATCGGTAAAAAATATATTAAAAACCCATCAACCACAATTGCAACTCCGTTGATTCGGCCAATCCCCCAACGGCGGGTGCCTAAAACGGCTAGACGACATTCTGGAATACTATGCACAAACGGAGAAAACAATTGAAAAAGGCCGCCGCGTGGTATCGATAACTCTAAAACGAGGCGTTCAGGGAAACATATCGAAACGAATAATGGATGAGGTTGCGCTGGTATTAACGTGAAGTTTCTATTTGAGATATTCCTTTTCACATAAATTAGCGCACATCCAATCCCTTCCAAATGGGTTGGATGGGGAGAATGGGTTGGAGGGGGAGAATGACGAGTGGGGGAAGCAACAAATAATAATATTCCATAAACAACTGCACGGAAGTCCCTGGCTTAGCGAGTATTAGTGGAAGAGCATTGGGGTTGCGATCGAAAAAAAATAGGTCAAAGCTGAATTTTTCAAAATATGTTCAGAATATCATTAGCAATAACATATCAAAACTTTCCATGAATCCGAGTGGAGCTTAATCCAGAATTCAAGATGGCGTCCAAAGTGGCGACCAAAAATGACCAAAACTACAACTAGTGCAATTTTCGCCAAACCAATTCGAATGAAATGTGCCAAAACAAACAGAATATAACGAATAACTACATTATCAGAAATTTTGAGAATTCAGTATTAATATTACATCCAAGATGGCCGCCAATTTCATCATACATAGCTCTCCGAACGTGAGAAACAATCGTTAACCGAATGGCACTAGGGTTGAAATCAGAAAACAATGCAAAAGCTGAAATATTCATGCAACATATTCAGAATACCATCAAACCCAACATATCACAGCTCTCCATGAATCCCACAGTAGTTTATGTATAATTCAAGATGGCCGCCAAAACAATACAATCATGAATTACCTACAAATAAGCAGAGATCTGCTATGTATCAAAGTCAGAACATATTCTTTTGAGATCAACTATGTATTAAAGTCGGAACATATTGTTTTGACGGATACTATCAGTTTAGTACCCAATGGCGTCTAACTGATATAATCAAGATGGTCGCCAAGATGGCCGACTAAATTAATGTATTTCCTGTAATATGCAAAATGTTTTCCAAAGCAATGATATCAGAATTCAATAAAATATATAACTACACCATGAGACGCACGTCATATTTATTGTGTATCATCGTCGAGTGTGTCAGGAGATATTTGTATAATATTTGTGCATGTTTGTCCGACGCATTGACTGCAGAGCGAAGAACAGTGAAGTCCAAGCTTCCTGCAGCCACATTGCTTCCCGCATCCGCTCTTGCAACCACATGACACCATTTTCAATAGCTTTGCAGGGGCAATCGGATTTTCTGTTTCTGTTGGTACTAAGCAGTTTTCCTTTAGCTGCTAGCCCCATTCGAGTGGATAAAGAGTATTCCCCATCCAGGGTTGTACAGTGTACAATGTGATACGTTCGGTACAATTGTTCTTTGGCTGCTGCACTTGTGGGCTGAATATATTCTAACTTGAACGTACTTGAGAGGGATGAGCGACTTATTGCTCTGTTATAAGCTAGATGTCTGTAGCGGTCAAGAGTGTCTGCCTTGTGAGCTCTATAAAACTGAAGAAGAAACTGCTCGCCAACTGTAGCTACATCTTCTTTCGTATCCAACCCAGCAATACCCTTATGTTTCTCTACAAGCTTGAATGCTTTCTTTTTTCCTTGACCGAACAGTGCTGACACTGTATCACATCCCGTTATCGCGTGTATGAACATTATATGTTGCCTAACTTCTCCTATAGATTGCTGGATTTCCGCAATGTCGTACACGAACAAGGTATTGCCCTTCGACAACATGTGCAGGTGGCATTGTTCAGTGCTTTGTGATACAAGCATTACCAGCAAGTGCGTGTCTGTTCCAACAACCACTATGTCCTTTGGTCGGGATCGTGCAATCGATATTGCTGTGGCAACAATTAGACTATCCGCGTCAGCCTCAGCCTGCTTTATGACTACATCGTGAAGTTTCAACATCAATCTTGATTTGTTTGTTCCATTAGTCAGTCAGGAATTAGTGGTTTTTGATGCTCTTCGTCGTTGCTCCGCTAATTTCGTAGATGCCTGGCTGCTGTAACCATCAAACACCACGACGACCTCACTGCCACCAAAATGATCTGCAATGTATGATACGTATGACATACGGACCTCCTTGTAAGTTGCATTTGTCGGCCACACGACTGTGTGAAGGAGGTAACCTCCATCAATGACAAATGTTGCCTCATCAGGAAACGTGGATTGCGGATCAACTTTCGATTTCAACAATGTGCCAAATGCACTTTTGGCAGTTCTCCTCATTCCACCATCATGAAAGAGAGACGTAGGCTGAGGTGCCAGCTCATACGCTAAAAACTGTTCCATTTCAGATCGACTTTGCATGACGCAAGTGATTCTGTTGAAGAGCAAAGTAGGATTCACTACAACTGGCTGACCACGGACTGTGACTGTGTTAATTGATGCGTTGATTGTTTTCACTCCGTCATTCCTTTTCAGCTTTACATCTGTAAATGTTTTATCTGTCATGGAATGTGCTGCTTTTTGGCCTATTTCAAACGCCAAGTCACAGTTCACCGACTTGTCGGCAACTAAACCAGTTGCTATTGCAACAACTGACTTGGAATGACTGTGGGAAAATGGTGAATGTACTCGTAACCATCGCAAAAATGTATCGTAGTCCTTATGATCACGTGATTGCGAGCTTGCATGTAAATCCCTGTGCTGATCCGATGTACTGGCATGGACGCCTGTGAATGTTTCAGGACTCTCACATATGGGTACACAGCGCGGTAATATATGAACCCACTTTGTTAATGAGCTAGCTGTGATGCCACGGCCATGGGTCATCCCACCTGACGATTTCAACAAGCGCATCGATTGTCTGATCGGTAAAATTACCGCCCCAAAAGCGATCAGTTCGTCGAATGGTAAAATACCCACCTTCAGTGAACTGCTGGTAGTCTTTTTCGGCCATGATATATTCTAGTTGTGCCATTTGCTGTAGGTAGTCTGGCAGATTTTTAGTAGGCAAGGTGGCCAGCAGCATGGAACAGCGGTATCATTCTCATTATGCAATATAAATGGAGATTCCAGTGGCCTGTGCGTTCAGCTCTGACCAGCAGTCTCAAAAGAGACACCTGCTCTGAGTGGTTTACCCAAAGCTTCCCTGTGCGACTGTCATTTGCAGCATGTTCCATCAACTTACCAAGTACCTGACTGAGTTCTGCCAGACTAGCATCCTCTTCTACACTACCTTGACTGTTCAAAAGTGATGCATGAAGTCGACGTAATGACTCGGCATCAACAGTGTCTGATGATTCCGGTTTCTCAAGCGGAAGAGAAGTTATGGCAGCTGAAGTTAACAGGTGAGCACGGACAGCTCTAGAATATGCATGCCCCGTTAACATGTGAATACCAATTCCTGGAGCGTACACAGTCTCCCATAATGCTTCTAATCCGCTGCCCGCCATGATAAATCCAACTGATCCCATAAATGACATCAGTAGGTGAAAACTACCCAATCGTGTGATTATATTCGACAGATCTGGCGATGCAGCTTTGATGTAAAGCGGTTGATCAAATGTGGCAATGCACATCTTCTGCCCAAGCTTGTCACATTGGCTTTGTGCAAAACACAATGCCGTAAATATTGTGCTCAGGTTTGTTGGATCTAGATTAACGAATGGAAGAATCTCGATTCGGCTTTTCTCATGCTTTTCGCCTGTTACTGCCACCTGCATGAACCAACTCTATGACGGACAAGGGGTAAGATTTGTAGAAAAGCTGGCTAACCACATCCGATGAACATCTACTGCAACCACCAAACAAGGTGGGTCAGGTTTTGGAGCTTCAATTGGGTTTAACTGCACTGACTGCATGCCGGGTATGGTTGGTTTCTTGTACGTTTTGATTGGGATGTCACAAAACTTTCCTATGAATTGGGAGCTTGGTATATTGACAGACCGACTCAGTTTTTCTCCTGCCTTTTCACCTTGTGGGGTAACGCATGCAATTCCGCACATGCTGTGGAAAATATCATGCCCAGCTAGTGTCGCAACATTGAAATCTGCGTTATCAAACACTAATTGTGTGAACCCATTCAGATTATACGATGGTGTGTACTTACTGAGAATAGAACAAGTCAGTCTCTGTATTTCCTTGTAATCGTCCGCATAGCACATGCTACTTAATATATCTATCAACTTATAAATCTATGCTTTAAGACCCGGAGCTAGACATGCCACAAATACACAATTATATTATTTCTACGGACAGCATCAAATTATTATTATTATTATTATTATTATTATTATTATTATTACGTTTTATAGAGTTGATGTCCGTTCAAACTAATATTTTATTAAAAAATGCATTTTTCTTTTTTTTTTTAATATTTTTATGTCAAGTTCCAAATTGTTTTATTGTAATACCATAATATGTGCATAATATTCTATTTGTGATGATATGCTGACATATGATGCAAAAGAAATACAGTTTGCACTATTTCTTGCGACATTTATAACACTGGTCGATTACGGCAGCCATCTTGGACGCCATCTTGAATTCTGAGTTAAGCTCCAGTCGGATTCATAGGGCGTTTTGATATGTTTCAGCTGATGATATTTACAAACTATACAGAAAAATTCAGCTTTGACCTATTTTGTTTCGATCTTCGTGATTTTTTTATCTAATACTCTTCCACTATATGAGGAAGTAGGTAAGTGGGTTAATAAACAGGAGGAAACCCGCTTGAATATCGACAAAATCGAACGCCCGAATACAAAATGGACGTTTGTCAGGTGGGTGAGTGTTACGGTTAACAACAATTCTGACCTCCAAACCCAACACTGTTGGGAATATTGGGATCACGTCCTCAAAGGTGGCGGACGGCCGGCTCCCTGAATGGTTACGATATCGGAAGGGGATAAAACCGTTGGATAACGACGATCTTTGCCTGTTTAGATGTATCGTCCTACACACGACTGATCTCCGAGCAGACCGCTGCCTCACAAAAACATAAGATTTGTTTCACGAATATATTCATTTCTGTAGCAGTAAGGGGTGGAAAAAACCGACCTGCCCTATAATACTTGACGACATCAAAAAAGTGGAGGAATGTTTTATACTCGGAATTGAGGCATATGAGCCAGTTGAGGATGATACGTGATATTTAAGAAAAGTAGCGGCACATTACGAAGAAATTGGTACGAAGAAAATGAAAATAAATATTTACAATAATGATGCATTCCTGATTACCGACATGGGTAAGCTCACCAATACATATTGTTGCGGCGCCTGTGATCAGAGATTCACACAATCTAATAATTTAAAAAGGCACGCGCTCACATGTATGCGCGGGGAGACAGAACTCGCCTGCAAAGGTGCTGAGATCGACAGACCAGCGTACGAAAAGGCCTTTTACCCCAGATCTCATGCTAGTAGGAAAGCGACTGGGTGGATAAAATCATTCGAAGAGGGTGGGAAACGAAATATTCACACTGCACTCTGCGGTCACGGGGGTGAAAGGTTAGTGGGTGGAGAGCCAGTCGACGGATTTTGCGAGGAAACTAAGACGGTTTACCAATTTCACGGGTGCTATTGGCACGGGTGCCCTAAATGTTCAGATAGCGAGGTGAGGCGTGCAGAGAGGGTGGTTGCGGAAATAGAATACGAACAGAGCATGCGTGGTGCGATTGTGGTCAGTGCGTGTCTAAATGATATGTGGGCCAAAAAAAGTCAACACTATCCTGAGAGCCTGAAGACGATTCACAAAGGCCTGGCCATGCAAAAGGCCACAGCCTGCAAATAATATATGCGCACTCACCCCCATGAAATAGAGCGAGCCGTCAAAGAAGCGAACTCGGATTTAGCCGAAGAGATTGAGATGATCAAATAGAAATCTGGCGCAAAGAAGGTGTTGGCAAGTGATAGAAATAAAAAACAATCGCCAGAGACGCTGCGATCGCGAAGGAGTTTACATTCGGGAGTGTGATTATGATGGGTGGTGGGATAGTGACCGTGGGATAGTGGGATAGTGACCTACCGGGATCACATATCAGCCGTTTACCCATATCAGATTGTATACGATTTTGAAGCCTATTTGTCGAAAACCGACAATTGAAATTGGCGGACTAAGAAAGGTAATCTAGAATTTGTAAACGAGCAAGTGCCAATTAGCGTGAGCATCGGTGATAGTTTATGTACTGACATAACTCACATATGCGAAACAGATCCGGCCAAATTGGTGGCGCTCTTTATGGAAAACATACAGAGAAGGGGTAAGGCGATACGAGAAGCGGTTGGTAAAATATATCTCACTATCTGTATGGACAGACTTCCCACCACCCAACAACGCGAGATCAATAGGTGGATCGATCAAGTTCCAGTAATTGGGTTAAATTGTAGCCGATACGATATAAATCTCATAAAAAAACATTTCGTCGGAGTATTGACCGATACAACATCAAAAGTTATAGTGGGGAAAAATGCAAACACGACGATATTCCTATTTACTCCCGAATTCAGATTTGTAGATGCAAAATTATACCTCAGCCCAGAAACCTCATACGCCAAATGGATAAAGGCATATGGTTGCGAGTGGCAAATGTCGTTCTTTCCATACGAGTGGTTTGATTCCCCAGATAAACTAGATTATCCGGGGCTACCGGATATCGATCACTGGGGCAACCAACTTAATCCTAAAGAAAAAATAAATAAAACGCAGCTGGAAGAGTGTAATAGGATTTATAACGATAAACATATGAAGACATTCCGGGATTGGTTGAGATATTATAATGATTTGGACGTATCCCCATTTGTAGAGGCGATAGGTGAGATGTCCATTTTGTACAAGACTAAAGGGATCGACATGTTTAAAGATGCGGTTACCCTGTCAGGGGTAGCACTGCAGTACCTTCTTAAGGGGACAATAAAAGAACATGTAAAATATTATAGAACTAAGGAAAAGTGCGAAGGCCGCAGCAATATGTGAACCACTATATGCACCATCGGCTGAAACCTACGAAATGTTGAAAGGGGCGCTGGTCGGAGGACCGTCAATCGTATTTTCCAGATACGCGCAAGCCGGGGTCACACAAATTAGATCAACACCGGAAGGTGGTGGAAAAGGTTGTGCTGCGGTATTGGGATTGGACGCCAACGCTCTGTATTTAAATTCATTAATGCAACAAATGCCGTGCGGTAAGGAAGTAATTGACTCAACCCCAAACAATCCGTATGATCATTACCGCATAATTAAAATTACCAACGAAATATTAAATAATAAAATATTCGGTTTTTTGGAGGTGGACTTAGAGGTTCCTACACCATTGAAACGTAAATTTTCAGAGTTGTCCCCATTATTTATTAACCGAGTAGTTGAGGAGGAGGAAGTGCCAGATCGCATGTTACACAATTTGAAAGATACGGGCCGTTAACGAGGAACTGATAAAAAACTAGTTGTGGACATGGAAGCTAAGAATATGCTGATATACACGCCCCTACTGCTGTGGTATTTACAGCACGGACTTATCCTTACAGGAATATATCGGTATATTAAGTACGCATCAGGCGTGCCGTTCAAATGGTTTGTAAGAGAAGTTACTAATACTGCCGATACGGATAAGAGTAAAGGCCCCATTGGGAACATAATTAAATTGTTAGGCAACTCGTGCTGCGGGAAGATGATAGAATCTCCCGAAAAACATTTGAATACGACGTACACGAAAGACGAGAACCATGTAGACAAAGCTTTGAGATCTGCATACTTCCACGATTTGGAGGAGATCGATGATGCGTACGAGATATCTTCTCGAAAAGTTAATGCAGTTATGAATAGACCATTTCACTGTTGGATAGCAGTGTACCAACTAGCCAAGCTGAGAATGTTGGAATTCTATTTCGATTTCATAGACAAGTATGTGGACAGAACAGATTTTGAATTAATACAAATGGATACGGAGAGTCTATACATGGCAGTAAGCCCTAAACCCGGGCGAAGCCATAAGAAATATAGAAGTTTGGACAGTCTGTTAAAACCCCCCTTGCGCGAGGAATATAGTAAAGCTAGTCCAGATCGGCTAGCACGAGGTGAGTGGGCCGACAGACAGCCTGGACTTTTCAAGGTAGAATTTCACGGAGATCGGGTCATTGCGCTATCTAGTAAGTGTTATTTTAGAGAAATTACCGGAGAAAACTGATGGGAAGATAAAACATTCCGCAAAAGGGCTGTCTGCCCGCCAGAACGCACTAACATGGAACCGGTATAAGAAAGCATTGGAGTGGGGTCGTGACGAAGAGACACCCGAGAACGAGACATGTGTAAAAACCGCAGATTCCGAATGAGGGACGGTATTATGAAAACATATACGCAGCAAATGTTAGGGTTGTCCGCATATTACGATAAGAGGGGGGTGCAGTCTGGTTGTGTGCGTACTGAACATCTCCCGTACAAGACGGTGTACAACCCGGTTTGGAAGGTGGATAGGTGCAAAGAATATTGATAAGTGGATCAAACACCGACATGACAAACCGGTGTGCAAGCCGGATTGGGAGACAGGCGAAAATAATATTGATGAGTGGATCAAACACCGGCACCGGCATGACAAACCGGTATGCAAGCTGGATTGGGAGATAGGGGAAAAGAGTATTCATGAGTGGATCAAACACCGGCATGACACACCGGATTTTAAGGTATATTATGAAAGGAAGGTTGCTGAAAAACCCACAGAATCTGAGATTTGGTGTGATAGTGATAGCGGAGAAGAAGAAGAAGAGGAAGATGTGTGGGGAGAGGATGAAGAAGAGGGTGGAGAGTGGGAGAATGAAGAAGTCAAGGAGGAAGAAGAAGAGGACGAGTTGTGGGTGTGATAGTTTTCTTCACAATTAGGTACATGCTGAGGCGCTCACGCTAATAACACCCTCAACACTATCACCATCCAATCTGCTCCGCCAACCCTGTTGGATCAGGATTGGAGGCGCGGATCCAACAGGGTTGGTGGAGCGGTTGATTGGATGTTCATGCCGTCAATATCAAATTCGAAAATCTAATTTGATATTGATGATGGGAAGATATATTTCATATTTTAATACTACAAACCGTAAACACCGCTAGTTACGTACACACACCCTAATCTATACGCCATCGTCGCGGTAATGAACTCATTCCCTATATACTACTACACTAATTCTTTCGTACACGCAACTTTCGATTTGGAAGGGGTAATCAAAACGCGAATAACTGAATAAATGCTTGAAACAGCGATTTGAAGCGAGTATATTCACACACCTAATACCTTTATCGATTGCCAGAGACACAAGTCATACATTCAATCGATGTGTATTGTGTTTGTGCGAATCTGAAAAGACAGGGCTCTTTCTATAATAGCCATATTCTTACCAACCTTTCTATAAATAGAAGATGGCATGTACGAGACCAAGTGGGTGGGGTAATGGGATTGTCTTACTAGTCATTTGTTTGGTGTCATAGGCCTTGATCGCCTATTATTGACAAATGAGACATGCCATGTGATTGTTTACCTTCGGACATCTGTGTAATTTCATAAAATACGTTTACAAAATTTACAACATTTTTCCAAAATGAAGTCAAAAGTTGTCAACATTTTCAGATTACATGCGGAATATACTTTGAAAACTTTGTCAACTTTTGACACCATGTACGGAACATATTGTAGATTTGGTAAATGTACTTCATGAAATTATGCAGATGTCCGCAGATACAAAATAGCATGGCGTGTCTCATATTCCGTCATATATTTGTCAGATGCTGAAATTGGCCGAAGTGACGTGTCCGATAAATCAGCATACACATTCCCCAACAGAGAGGTTGCACAGGAATCTTGGGTGAAAGATACAACAACGACCCTATTTATACCAGCCGAGTCGTTTAATGGTAGGTGGTCACTTCAAATAATGGAACTGCATTGGGCTTACATCACAGGTTGAAGTAATGGAGCAAGGTATATAAATGTATTAACTATACGTACAAGAATCAATAATTAAAATAAATTAAACTTCACACCATTTGTTTCACTCTCTGTTTTTGATGAGAATACAGTGTTATATTTTTTAATTATTGATACATTTAGGTATATTTAATGCCTTGAACGATGTTGGTCTGCTACTTAAACATGTGGCTTACATCAGTTACCTTATTAGGCCATATACAATTTACTTTTGTTCTCACATAGCGCTGCGTCAGAAAAAAACCTGCGAGTTTTTATTGTCATGGACAAATAACAATATATTATAAATTCATGTCTGATGAAAATCTGGTGATTTTTCAGGTCTAAAGAGATTATAGTAACTTTATTAAATACATATGTAAACCGCATATTAAAGTGGCTAGCAAAATGCATTTGGTGACTTTAAAAATCACAAACGAGGATCTTTTGCAAAAGAATATATAAAAAACAGCCCCCCCCCCGCATAATTTCTGCAACCTCCTTGTTCAAACCAAAGTACCGGTAATTATGTTTTATGGTCTTATAGAAACTGGGCATTGTGGAGACCTTGGTGTGTTGTATTTGGATTAGTTCCATTGTTAACTATCTCTACTATGGTACTGTTTGTTTATGCTTGTAAAGCACATTTCATTTTATACATGTATGCAGTCGAACCTGTGCTAATGGCCACCGCCGAATAGCAATTACCTTTATATAGCAGCCACACGTTTTGTTTCCCAATTATTAAATTTATACATAAATGCACCTGTAAACAAATATCAACTGGGAAAAAAGGTTAGATTATTTTCTTCCCATGGCTGGCCTGTATGCACATATTTGAATGTACAGTGGGACCTCTCTAAACATGACACCCTTAGGATCCCTAGTGTGTCAAGTTCACAGAGGTACCACTGTGCGTGCATTGACCTGTTTGCTGTTACATATATAATGTTGCATGCATTGGGGAATTTTACAGGTTTGTGTCTTTGAGATATTTTGTTATTTCCATGCAAATTGTCATAACATCATTTAATGATTGTACCGTAGTTAGTATGTACGTGTCTGATATACATATATACATCAAAGCTGCTTGATAGAGAAATGACTGATTCACTAGCCAAATGGCAAACATTGTATGCCCTCATTGCTGAAATATGTCTGGAATAAAAGCCCACAATATGTCTTATTTTGCTAAAAACAGTAATCATGTCTGGTAATGTTTAAAATTACTTCTTAATTTATTTTTCTCCGTTTGAAATTGTTACATTTATTTGACGCCTATGTAACAACATACCGTATCATTGTGCTGAAATAGCCCTAACCCAGTTTAACGACAATGTCAAGGTCATTTACACACGTTCATTCTTTATGCCATAATAAAATGTGGTGTTGGTTACCCGAATGCGACCTACCCAAAATGTACGTGCCTACTCTCAATATGTCTTTCAGTGTAAAAGTAAAATCTTTTTTGGGCCCCGACGAGAATCGGTGCTGCCCTATAGGTTTCACCCTGTCCATCCGTCTGTCTGTATGTACGTAGTTTTATTTGTTGGGACGTTTTGTAAGAGTTAATCAAATGACCTATAGGTTTCGCCTGTCTGTCTGTCCATCTGTCCGTCTGTCCTTTTATGTTTTGTATAACAATTTATAAAAAAATATCTAATCACCTATAATTTATGTTTGCCTTCAGCCAATATCTTCATATTGCATACATGCGTTACTTAGTAACGACACTTCGACATTAATAAAATTACCCTCGCTACTGATCGTACATCCGTCCGTCTGTCTGTTTAATATTTTGAAAGTTTTTGTAAGAGTTTCTCAAATCACCTATACATTCTCTTTACCTTCAACTAATATACTCATATTGCACACATGCATTACTTAGTAATGATACATCATTTCACACTGATACAATTACCCTCGTCACTGATCGTACGTCTGTCCGTCTGTCTGTTTAGGTTTTTGAAAGTTGTTGTAAGCGTTTCTCAAATCACCAATAATTTATATTTGCCTTCAGCTAATATCTTCATATTACACACTCGCATTACTTAGTAATGATACATCATTCCACATTAATACAACTATCTTTCCTACTTACCATATGTCAATCTGTCTGGCTCTCTGTTTGTTATTTTAAACATTTTGTAAGAGTTTCTCAAATCAACTATAGGGGCCCTAAGTGCGTGGACAGATCACATTTTCTATTTTTAATGGGGTGACAGCTGGGTGCATGCGATGGGTAATAAAACGATCGGGGTTCATCCTTACCGGAATCCAGACTGGAGACCTAGTTTGGCCCTCACGTACGTCTTTGTCAGTTTTGTGTGTGACAGTTGAATCTGGTTATGGGCACCTGGCCAGTTTATTCTAATTTCAGTATATATTTTTTTTATTCCATTCTGATTTTATGCAGCAGGTTACATACGAGATCGAACACGTTGGGTCGGCCTTAAATGACCATAGCTGTTGATATACCGTTAAACACCAATACATACATCAATCTAGTTGTTATTTGTTTTTACCAAAGATAAATAAACACTACTAGCCCAGGTTCTTAGCAGAATGATTGTTCACTTTGTGATACAAGCATGCAATTTGGTGGAGTTGTAGAGAATGACAAACTAATTTTTTTCAGATTTGGAGCCATCTCGGATTTTGCCTATGACGACCCAGAAATCCAAAATCGCCGCCGCTTCCATGTTCAGCAAATAAACAAATATATACAAATGTTCTGGTTGTGGTTAAAAGCTGAAACTTGGAGGAGTTATAGGGAACGATCAATCAATTGATATAAAATGAGAAAAAAAATCAGATTTCGCTCACAGCTATCTAGAAATCGAAGATGGCAGCCCAAAGACTCAAAATGTCAGTGACCGGAATAGATGATTTTTTTAAAACTATTTCCATATGAGATAAAAAGCTGAAATTTAACAAAAATTAGATAATTAAATATACTTTACTTTAAAAATAAGCTCCTATCTCAGATTACACAAGTGGAGGCCCAAATTCCAAGATGGCCACCATCAAATATTGTCGTTTTGTCCTGCATTATTGTTTGTTCAATTGTTATGTGTTATCATTTTAAATGGTATTCATGGTAAAGTTAGTATGCCAATAAAGTATTGGATGTTTCTAAACTATAACTGTCAGATTACATCATTTGAATCAATTAGAGATGGCCACCAAAATCAGTATTTACCTTAAATATCAGTATTTGCTGTCATTTCATATACAATGGTAGGTACATATACATTGAAACAAGCATAACATGACTTTCTACAACGAACATACCCATGCGTATTAAACATTGAAAAATCACATTAAGTTCACAGCGACCAAGAAACCCAAGATGGCCGCCAAATATAATAAAATTTGAAAATATGTTTAATCAAATGAGACAATGACCTGAAATTCAGTATAGTTGTAGATAATTACATATATATTTTATTTTAAAAATTATTTGCCATCTCATATTTTACCAGTGGTTACCAACAATCCAAGATGGCTGCCTTCTGATATTGGTGTTTGTTTTGCATGTTACTTTATGCCCAAATGATATCTATTAGCATGTTAAAGGTTTTTCTTGACGAAACTAGTTATGGCAATATATTATTGGATGTCAGTAAAATATTAGTGTTAAATTAGATAATTTGCATCAATTCATGGGTAGTGCTATTATAAGCAGTGAATATATGTCATATTAGCATAGTTACAATATGGCCAACACATTATCAGTGTGACCTCTCATTATACCATGTCCATCTCATTAGGAAATGGCAACTGCATCTACATATATTGTGCACGATTTATTATGCAAGTGTGCAATCTGAAACATCTATAATAATTATCACTAAGCTGTTTAAGACTCAACGAGCTTAGAATATTGATCATACCCTGGTATTGTGACTTTACTTAATTTAAGATAATTGTTAATGGTACAATATTGGGTCATCGGCTTGCACACAATATATTACAACATTTGTAACACCCGAGTCTCTTGCACATTCCGATTTACTGTGCTCATCTACCACCCCAATTGGATGGATCGGAAGGTTCTGGATTGACCACCTTTGCTTGCCCCCAACAGTGTACTGTACACTGCCTGATAGAGAGCACATTGTGTATGTTGTACAAGAGCGGCCTGAGTTTGCAGTATGTGTTCAACACAACTTGAACCCTTTGAAAAGGAAGAACTGTCATATATCTCATGTTGACTTCTGTCACCTTCCAGCAAAAACAGACACTGTATCACAGAATGTGAATGCATAGCACAATGACAATGCTTGACATCTGTCTGGCCATAATGCACGGCATGTGTCGTGCACGGGGCGATAACAAAGAAATGTATTTCCAGCGTCATATGCAACGCAACGGGCAGATAATTCGGTTCGTTCTGGCACGAGTTGTCTTAATATAGCTAAACAAGGACTACAACATCCGCAGTTTAATGATAACGCTGCTATGACAATGCCCTATTTGATCTTCCACATGCAGCATCGTGAGTCAGCCTCCTCATGTGAGTAAGATACTACCTATGATCTGTTATCCTTAGCAGAGTATCAAAGAATAATTTATTTCTTTCATGGTGCTAGAAAGTTATCTGCTGTCAATAGTAATCGAGTATGCTAAATAGAAAGCAACTCACAAAAAGCTCTGCCAGTTTCCAGGAACTGTTAGTGTTGATTCAACATTCTTCCTATCTACAGGATTCCCAGTAGCACGATTTTCATTCGTTGCTTGCTTCAAACTGTCGGGTAGATATACATTCCAGACCACATTAAACCGTTTGACGTCCTGTAGCTGGGCATGTGTATGTATTAAAGCATGGTCTACATATTCATGAAAGGTTTCCTTAGCACCTGGATGTAGCATTGCCACAACTACTGAACTGCCGCCAATCAACTTCGCATCACCATGTGGAACACCTGAGAATATCGCACAAGTATCCTAATCATAAATAAACCATCCCGGGGCCAAGAAATACTGACCCTGTGATCATGTTTTTGATTTTAGCTGTTCATCTTATATGTTATATCGGATATGTTATAAATTGAACCAGCTCTATTAATTATTTTATCAGTTCATCTAGGCTTGGAATGTTTTGAGTTATTGCTGGCACACAGTAAGTTTTGTGTATGACTTATGGCTGATACGTATTCTGTTATATTTTGGAGGCCATCATGAATATTTGAATATATATGCCGCCTGTGGTTAATTTTGAAATAATACGACATTTGAAAAATATTGTGTTTCTCTATATCAACACTTTTATGTTGTTACTGCAAAATTATATTTTAAATGTTTACTATTTATAAATACTGATTTATGGCGGTCATCTTGGATTTGGTGTGGTCATTCGGCATATTTGAGATTTCAAGTCAGAAAACAATAATTGATGGTTCTCTACAACTACACCACAGTTCAAGCCTTTATCATAAAAAATAACATTTTGAATATTACTTTATCCTTAATGCATATAATTACCAGAGGCCATCTTGGATTTTTGGTTGCCGTTGGTGAAATCTGACATCATAGAATAATTTTAAAATAATGTTTCTGTAATTCCCAACAACAGCTCTACTCAATTTCAAGTTATTATTCTATTGGAAAATATATTGTAAAAACATTATGCTCAGGACAATACAAATGTGATGTTTTTGACAGCCATCTTGGATTTCTGAGTGGCCATGAGCCATATCTTATTTTTTGCATATTTTATGAACATCAACGTGTGTTTCCCTACAACTCCACCATGTTTCATGCTTATATCACAACCAGAGCATTTTTTATATTTTTGTTTATGAAAATTGTTATTTTTGCGGCCATTTTGGATTTCTCGGTCGTCATGGGCAAAATCTGAGATGGCTCCATATCTAAAAAAAAGTCAGTTTGTTGTTCTTTACAACTCCACCAATGTTCATGTTTGTATCACAATGTGAACAATTAGGCCTATATATGGAGCTAAGAACCTGGGCTATACAGATAATGGATTTTCGTTGTTTCCAAGAAAAACAAAATAATTTGTCTATACATACCTACCTAGCCATGTTTGTAAAGAAGGGTCGGGTTGGGCAAACCTAATCTCATTTAATGTTGGCCTTGTGGAATTTGCCAGTAGACCCATTTCTGTTTTTCTTGAAGTGGACATACTTGTACAGGTAGAGTCCCTATTTGACGTGAAACCCATTTACTTTCATTGTGTACATTTTGTAAGAAGTTTCCAATTTTCAGAACTGCCCTCGAAAGAATACTCCAGTCAGGTTTTCAGAAATTTGCCAGACATAGTTGCAAAGAAATTGAAGATAAATGGGTATGTTATAGACCTGGAGGCCGTTTCACTAAACTTCGTACGACTAACATGTTCGTACGTGCAAAGTTAGAATTTTCTGGAAATGTCAATTGATGGATTTACATTTATTCAGCATATGCTGCATATGCTCAATAAATCTAATTATTGTTTACAAAGAAAAAACATTGTTAAAGGTACATGCCCACTGAGCAGGCACAACATGTTCTTTATATCAGAGACCAGCATCTGAAACATTTTCTGTCAAAATAAACATTCATTCACCATTACCCCACGTATTGATTGGCATTATTATACATTTTGTATCTTATGTAACTTTTCACACTGATATCAGGGGCGATAACCGTGTTTCCTTACAATGTTAACGGAACTTACTATTTATTCTCTGTATTTATTGTTTGATGTGCAATTATCATACTTTATAATCTGTCGAAATTTTTGTTTCAGGTGACGCATTTAATTAGCATACATAATTAAAATATACCATGCCTCATTTGCATATGAAAATGCCTGATACTAACGCAAGTCACTATCAGTAAAATAAATATTACTAACTGATTATATCTGTATAGCGGCCACTCGTAATCTTTAGAACTGGTGGAATAGTGACACAATTATACACTTATTTAATTCCCATAAATAACAGTTTGTGCCTACTGAGTCGGCTTATACCTTTAATGTGAAATGTAAAGACTATCATAATTGTGCACTTGCGAACATGTTAGTCGTACTAAGTTTAGTGAAATGGCCCCCATTTATATAATTAATGTATCAAAATTGACAAACCATGGGTAACTTCTCTTAGAACAACTTTCAAGCAACCTCGACGTTAGCTTTGGCATATTGTTTAATTTTGACACCATATTTAAGCGACCCAGCCAGCGAAACATCGCTATACACGCCTGTGTATTGCACATTCCTCGCTTCGAATTTATCAATCATTTTGGACAACAAAACATGTCTGTCATTTTGTGCACAGAACTTACCACGACTTACCACGATCTCCGATGCATGCCTGGATGTTCACAATTGTCAATAGTTTATTATCGCCGTCTTCATACACTAAGAAACTTGTTTAGTTAGTTACAATTCACAATAGTTTGTTGACATTTACTGTGTGTGTTGAACATGTTGAACACGGCCGTCATTTTATACTGCGTAAACCTGTTTAAGCTCGGTAATTTCCGCCAAACCTCTCCGACCAATCAACGATGCGGGACAACTTTCACGTTTCGTTAAAATGGGAAAGTCCGGGAATCCGATTACATATTCCACCCAATCAACTGTGCGGAATAGGGGACAATTTTCACATTTTGTCTGCGGATTCCAAATATGGTCCTCATTGTCCGAATGTTGTCGTTAGATGTGATGACTTGAACGTGATTATGACATTATTGATTATTAATATTGGCTGAAACCATGATAATGCCAATATCCCTTTACCCCACCCACTTTTCCCCCATTGCGATACGAGTCCCAACCCCAGCTTCGTGATTCCCGCTGTGTGACTCCCCACCCAGTATTATCTCCCCACACAAGCTTCGTGCTTCCCGCTGTGTGATTTCCCCACCCAGCATTAGTTCCAACCCCAGCTTCTCGCTTCCCGCTGTGTGATTCCCCCACCCAGCATTAGTCCCAACCCCAGCTTCGTGATTCCCGCTGTATGATTTCCCCACCCAGCATTAGTCCCCCAAACAAGCTTCGTGTTTCCCGCTGTGTGACTTCCCCATCCACCATTATTCCCATCCCCAGCTTCATGCTTCCCGCTGTGTCACTCCCCCACCCAGCATAATTCCCAACCACAGCGCCACGATTCCCGTCTAGGACTGAGCGTGTAAGATTTAACAAATAGTTTCTCGTGTCTAGTCGGTCCCATAGTCGCCTATGTTAGTTAGTCTCGACTCGCATACATGTACTACGAATACTAACTGTTGATTTATATAGTCCTGTGTATCATCCCGATACCATTAGTGTTACCATGAATTGTCACCCTCATACAATTGTAGGTGTTGCATAATATTGTGCTTTATGTCTTAGCAAAATATCAGGTATTAATACTGAATTCGCTACTGTCGTTCTTTCATTGCCAAGTAGCTAGTTATTCCCATTTTCATATCGCGATTCACAAGGGCACGCTACCAATCACCTGCGCGAACAGGAAACTATGGTTTACCTTGTATTCTTAAAAGCAGACGCAACGAAGGTAAGTTACAATATTGCTTAGGTTTACAGCGAAATCCACACTGAGAATGTCAGCAGTGTGATGTCCAAACAGACCAGAAATTGTAAAAAAAAACGATTTTGTCAGAGGAATAAGGGGTCTAACTCCCTCAGCGAGTTAGCCCCCTTATTCCACTTATCCCTACAGTGAGTGACTGGGGATGGGTTGTGTCCTAGAGGTTCGAACATCGCATTAGGAATCAAAAATACTTTCAAAGTATTTCCATCCAACTGGTCTGTCGGATGAGACTTGAAACTGAGGTTCCATCTCTATAAATATGATCTTAACTGTTGCATTTGCACTTTCATTTGGCCATTTTATGTTTCAGTCGAGTTGAGGACACTTCCATGGACATCAACTCGGATGTAACGATTGCATTCCAGCCTCAACATCCAGTGTCTAACTTGGACACTCCGGCTCGCGTCACATTCGAACATTCCAGTGTAAGTGCCAGGGGCCCGTTTCACTAAACTTCGTACGATTAAAATGTACGTAAGTGCAAATTCATGATCGTCTGGAAATTTCAATGATGGATTTACATTTATTGAGCATAGGCTGCATATGCAGTATATGCTCAATAAATGTAAATCCAGTAATTGTTTGCAAGAAAGCATTGAACAAATGAAATGTACAGTCTCGTAAATGTTCACTTACGAACATTTTAGTCGTACAAAGTTTAGTGAAACGGCCCCAGTTCAATAGGCTGGGGAGGGCGGCAGGTGCGTGTATGTGAAGTGTAAATTTAACGATGGGATTCATCCTTAACGGAATCCCGATAACTCTGGTTTGACCCTCGGGTACATATTTTGGTTGTCTTGTAAGTGAGAGTTGAATCCGGTTATACCCATTATGAAAGTAATACGAGTATTACTAATCCTATTACTTTCGGGGAGTTGGACTATGTGACTATGGTGTGGTGAGGACATATCACCCCCTCCCCCATCACAACGTGGTAACATATGGGATTTGACCCCATTAATCCGGCATAAACTGTAGTTAGCTGTTGACAGGCCGTTAAACACCATTAAATCAAATCAATAGGCTGGGAGAAATCCATTGCTTTTTACATGTTACATCTGCAATAAATTAACTAACAACCTAATATTAATTTAAAATGTTATTTTACAATGATTACAAAGAAACGTCAGAGCACTTTCATACTAGATACAATAGTTGCACTAGGAGAGTAACACAGCGAGGTAACACTTTTGTTTCTATTACATACCTGCTTTTGTTGGCACGGATGGAGGTGTAACAGTGGTGTTGTATGCGGGAGGAAACTAGAGTACTCAGAGCAAACTGACTTGACCAATCTGGCGACCACCATAACATAAGTTTACGTGGTATTAGGCTGCTAATTGATATCATTGATCTGGATATTCGATTGTCAGTCTATTGGTGGTTGTTTCAATCAGACAGTCAGCTATTCAATCTGTCAATCAATAAGTAAATGAATCAACTATTAGTTGGAACATTTGTTCAATCAACCAGTCAAATAATAAATTGACCGCCAATCAGCACATCGGTCGTAACTAGTTTTGAATATGTTTAACAATACTTCATTAACCAAAAGCCCACTGTCATTGTGAACGCTAAAATGGATGCCACTTAGCGTATAGTGGACATTCATTCCTTGATAAAGGCCTTGTGCTGAAACGTTGGAAGAGTGTGTTCTTGGTTACGGAAATACTGTCCATAATTAAAACAAGCTTTCCGCATTAATTTGATATGTTGAACAATACTTTCGTAACACAGAACCCACTCTTCCAACTTTTCGGCCGAAACGTTTGATGAGTGGGTTATTGGTTACAGAAGCATTGCTCAACATATCGTATTAATGTGGATTGCTTGCTATTTATAAATAATTGACGTTATATTCATGTTTTCACAGCCCAACTATTCAAGACCCATATGCGTTTTCTGGGACTTCGGGGAAACGTAAGTTGTCATGATCATAATTTTGTATTCATATATAAAGGATACAAATCAAGAAAATATATTTTATTAAACAAATTGTAAATGACAATGCCAACTAAATGCCGAAAACCTGACCCCAAAATTCCGATTGTTTTGTTCAAAAGAAATGTCCTTTGTCTGATGAGTAGTCGAGAAATTAATTGTCAGATAATTTGCCCATTCACCTGTAAGTAACTGGAATTTCCGAATTTTCCGACCAATCCTATTATCATGAAAACAAACTCAGACTAGTCAATTTATGATATAAGGGGTGCTTTTCCTCTCATAAATATGAAAATTACTTGTAAAAAGTGTAGATCCTGATGAGACGGCTCGTCACGAGCCGGCTCATCTGAATCAACACTTTTTGCCAATACCACTATACAGGTATGTGGTGTTGAAAGGGTTAAGGGTGAAAGGGTTAATCATTCACATTACAGACCGCCATCAAAGTGTTTGAAAACAATGTAGATCAAGATGGTCCGGCTCGGTTGCATCCTGCTCATCAGGATCTGCAGTGTTTGTGGATATTGTCTGATCGTGTACATGTGTACAACAATGACTTCTTGTGAATGAAATAGTCTGAAAACTAACATTCTGACCATATATTGCATATTTGTTACTCAACTAGATAACCCTTTCAACACCAGAGGCCCGTATAGTGGTACATGTATCGTGACGAGCGTTCTCATCAGGTTCTGCACTTTTTGCAACTAATTTTCAGAATCTTTAGAAAAAACACCCCATTTTTATACATGTAAATAGTCTGAAAATCCTTTTGTGATGATTTTGTTGGTCGGAAAATGAACATATCACAGTCTATTTCTGTTAGTTAGGGTTGAAAGGGTTAAACATTTCAACACTTCATACATGTACCTCCATCCCAAATGTTTACAGTGCAGATCTAGATGACCCAGCTCATAACGTGCCATCTCATCAGGGGACCGTTTCACTCTAAACTTCGCACGAATAAAATGTTCGTAAGTGCACATTTACGATCGTCTGTAAATTTCAATTGATGCATTTACATTTATGCTCAATAAATGTAAATGCAATACTTGTTTACAAGAAAATAATGTTAATGTAAACATTACAGACTATCATAATTTTGCATTTACGAACATTTTAGTCGTACGAAGTTTAGTGAAACGGCCTTCTGAATCTGAACTGCTCGTGATATCTTTTGATCTTGTTCACAAATGATTGGTTAATGCCAGTTGAATGGCAAAATGGTGAACTATTTCAATCTAAAGACCTCCATGTTTGCAAACAGTGTAAATCCAGATGATCCGGCCCATCATGAGCCGGCTCATCAGGATCAACAGTTTGTAAATGGTTTCTGCATTTGTACATAATGACTTCTATATACTAGCCTGAAAGTTTCCGACCATTTATCTCATATCCGCTCCTTTACATAGGGATTAACCATGTCAACACTACAGACTTACATTATAATCTTTGCAAAAAGTGTAGATCCAGATGAGCTTGCACATCAGGATCCGCACCGCTTGTGGATATTTTATAATTTTGTTCAAACATTTCTTAATGGTTCATGTAATAATCTGATAATTAACGTAGATGAGTCAATTTTAGTTACATAGGGTTAAGAGGAAGTTATTATTTGATAGCACCTGGTCGTCCGACGGGTGTGCAATGGTCTCCACGAGTGACACATACACAGTCTGTTCCTGTAATCACTTCACCAACTTCGCAGTGCTCATGAGTCCTGGAAAAACGGTATGTCGCTTTATAACGGACCCAGGAGGATTTTATACGTCATATATTGACAAAACTTAAGATATATTTCCGTATTTCTTTTGAAAATTGTCAAAATGTTCAGAGCAATTGCGGATCAGAATTCCGCATTTGCTATGAAAATGTCAACTAAAAAATATATCACAGTTTGTATACGCCCTTTTTAAAAAATAAATGGGGCATATTATGTTTTAGTGGGCTGCGTGTTCGGTCAGTAAATCATTGTTTGGAGCATAATTCATCCATCAAATGGGCGAACACACCTCTTCAATGTGGGTTTTATCTGCCCAAGTTCAAGGTCACCTGTGCTAAAATAGATTGAACAATTTCACATTGTACTGCATACTTTGTATAACCGTCTCCTCCAACAGCTTATTGTCAATGGATCTGACACTTTACACACCTACATCTTCTGCACATATTGAAAATGTCTACCATAGTGCTTTTATAACGAAACAATTCTGTTTTCACAATAATTCGGCCTATTCAACTTAGCCATGTTTTCTACATTTTTGTCAATCGATCTGAAACTTTATTCATGTCTTCTACACATATTTGAAATGTGCACCATGGTGTTTTCTTTATGAAAACATATATAATTTACAAAAATTCGGCTGTTTCAACTTTAATAGCCATTTATTGCTTTGACATCAGAAAATGCGGGTCAAGCGTATGTTGCACTGTGTTTTCACCCAGTTCTCTGCCCTTTTTGTGCAAAGATTTATTGTATTGTTTTTATTTCAGCCGGGCTCTGATCTTCTGGCACTAAGTATAATATCAGCCATCGGGTGTGGAATATCGTTGTTCTGTCTTGTATTGACGGTCGGCGCACATCTCAAAGTGTGGAGGTATGTTGTCTTTATTATAAACCTCTATACTGAGAGGTCCCGTTTCAGTTTGTGGAGGGACATATTCCTTATTAGTCAAATAGAGTGAAACCGTACTAAACCGGACACCCTGGGAGGTCCCCAGCGTGTCCTGTTTAGAGAGGTTTCATTGGTTTTCAGGATAGTGAACACTCCGAGATATGGGTTTGTTCCTTGCAATCAAGACTCAGTCTGGTGTTTTCTTTAGAGATAGATTACAGCCTATCAACATGTACATTAAGATGTTCTTGGTGAGATAAAAATAAAATAATATTCTTACAAGTTTTATATTGAAACCATTAGCTCCACTTTAACTGCCTATAAATATATTTCAAATGTGTATACCGTCATAGCCATAAATTGTCTCGGAATCCTATATAAATACATGTCGAATACCGGTATGTGATTTCCCAAAACAAAGAATTTCCCACCACTTAGGGTTTAGTATTCACAAACTAACAATATAAGTTGATGTAATTTGTTTTTGGCAACCCCTACTTTATATTGGTCTTCCAAACAAATGGTTTATATATACATGTATGTAGTTTTATTGTAGTAACTCTAATCCTGGTGGCCGTTTTACTAAATGCTGTACGACTAAGAAGTTTGTAAGTGCAAACTTGAAATTTACCATACAATTTGCACTTAAGCTGAGTGGAGCGCAGTGGCCTGGTGGTTAGAGCGTCAGACTGCTGATCTAAAGGTCGTGGGTTCGAGCCTCACCGGAGGCGCTGCGTTGTGTCCTTGAGCAAGACACTTTATCCACACTGCTCCAGTTCACCCAGCTGTGAATGGGTACCGATAATTCGTAGTTGCTCTGTAAATACGAATTACCGGCTTCTCTCAAAAAAATCTCTACCTCCGTTCTTTCTCCCATTCTTGGGAGACGGCATGCAAGGTCCTCGAGCCAGTGCCGCCGTTAAATATAAGCAAAACAAAAAAGCTGAGTTGGTCAATATTTGCCTGATGTGTTAACGTTTAATGATGTTGTTCATGTAGGTGGAAAAATGGTACCATTGGTGATGGAACAGTGTGATCGAAACTTTCATTTATTGTTCGAAGTGTATCAAATGAGACATGCCATAATATTTTGTACCTGCGGACATCTTCGTAATTTCATGAAATATGTTCACAAAATTGACAATATTTTCCGTAAATGGCATCAAAAGTTGACAATATTTGCAGAGTACATGCAGAATTATATTTTTGACTTTATGTATGAAAAATATTGCAAAGTGTATAAACGTATTTAATGAAAGTACGCAGATGTCTGAAGGTGCCACATCACAAGACGTGTCTCAAATGTGGTTTTCATTCAGGTTAGTGAAGAGTGCCAGAGCGACGCTGCTGATGCACATGTGCGTTTCATTGATATTGGCGTACGTTGTCTTCTTGGCTGGGATCAATCGTGCCGAAAACAAGGTATATCATTGCTTACACTTGGGCTGCAGGCTGAAAAATATTGTTGGACTTAAGTTTAGATTTTGATCAAATTTGTTTTACAGGATTTGTGACAATACATGTGGCTTTAACTGGATAAACGGATCTTATGTGAACAGTACAGCTCCTAATCAAATAACACACTCATTTAACAGGAAAACGATATATATTGCTGGTTAGAAGCATGACGGGTGTTTCACTGATTGAATGGCAGTGCATATCCTGATCAGGTTGTGCAGATGCTAATTGTGTGACTTGTCCATTTATCAGAATGACGGCAATTTTGTGAGAATTCACAACACAAACTATCAACAAACAGTGCAGATTCAGATGAGCCGGCAAACAGCAGGTTAAGTATTACAATTTCCCGAGTGAGTTCTTGTTTTCTGTTCAATCAGGATGTGTGTACAGCCGTCGCGGCCTTGCTTCATTATTTATGGCTCGTCGTATTTTTCCTGATGTTGGCAGAGGGAATCGACATTGCCGTATCTGTCATCTATGTATTCGTCACCAAGTCACGTGTGAAATGGCTCGTTCCGCTCGCATGGGGTAAGATGATAATAGTATATGTCGCCACCATGATCAAAAGTGATGTGTGAGTTGGCTCATCCAGCTGGGACGGGATAAGGCGATAATCATGTGAAAACAAGCCTTAGGGAAATACGCCATTTACAATAACTGTAGATAGAGATTCTCTGTCACACTTGCCCAGTATGGAAAATTGAACAATGAGTGTCATCCCTACCGGAATTCCAATGTCCCTGGTTTGCCTACCGGCCGGTCGGTCCGGTCTGGTCCAGTTGAAAATTGTGTTTCCACTCCATTTCGTCTAAACCGATAAATGGATTTTCAAATGATTTGCCACAAATGTTTGCCATGATGAGACGATGTGTCACGCTCAATAGCCACGTATCTAATGTCGAAGAGTAAGGTCCCACTTTAAGCTCAAAGGTAAAAAATGTCATATTGAGATGATGTGTTGCGTTCAATACCCTCATGTCTAATGTCCAAGATCACGGTCACACATAGAGGTCAAAGGTAAATAAATGTGCATGATATTGTATTTCCGCTCTATATCTTCTAAATTGATGAATGATTATTCAAATTATTGTCCACAAATGTTTGCCATGATGAGACGATGTGCCGCGTTAAATACACATACCCATGTGTCTACCTCCAAGGTCACACTTAGAGGTCAAATGTAAAATATGTGTATGATATTTTGATATCTTCTAAACCGATGAATGGATTTTCAAATGATTTCATCAAATGTGTGACATGTAGAGATGATGTGTCGCGTTCAATATACAAGTATGTGACCAAGGTGAAGGTCACACATAGATGTAAAAGGTAAGAAATGCACATGAGATTTTGTTTCTCCTCTATATCTTCTAAACCGATTAAAGGATATTCAAATTATTTGCCACAAATGTTTGCCATGGTAAGACGATGTGCCATGTTCAACACCTGCTTGCTTACATCCTAGGCCAAGTTCACACTTAGAGGACAAAGGTAAATCATTGGCATGACATTTAGATTCCGACCTATGAAACCCTGATAGTAAGCCTATGCATGGGTCAAGGGGATATTATGATCACTCTTTTGATAGCTCTAGTTGGACTAGGCTCTAAACATTTCACTGATGGCGATAATGCAGTAACTAACAGTGACTGCCCTGGAATGATCGGGCTCAGCTTCGCAAATCTCTTGATTTCAAGATTGTTATCCTCACGAATGTGCGAAGATCAGACAATAGGTGACTTATGATCTTACGACCAGTGTAAACCCAGGTTAGCACTGCTTACCGTTCGATCAGCAAACTATTGTTTACCATAATAACTCTAAATATTTGGATACCATTTGTTTTTGAAAATACCTTTGTTTTCCAAAGCAAATTGTATCCAAATACACTGTTAAAATGCCACCATTGTCGGTGGCATATAGTGTTTACCCTGTCCGTCCGTCCGTCTGTCAGTAGATAATTGTTCTTGTCCAGTGAACTACTTCTACAGTTTTTGACCGATTCTCTTAATATTCGGTATACAGTCCTACCATCAATTGCAGGAATGCATAATGTAAATATGTTTGCTGTCCCACTGATCCATCCGCAGTAATGTCCCTTTTTCGACTCTGAAAATATTATTTGTTCTTTGTCCGGCGAACTACTTCTACATATGTTGGCTGATTTGATATATAACCCTACCATCAATTGCAGGAGTGTATAACATAAAATATTTCGTTGTCCCACTGATACATCCAGAGCTATGCCCCTTTTTCGACTAAGAAAATATTTATGTCCTTGTCCTGCGAACTACTTCTACCGTTTTAGGCTCATGTGTTCATATTCGGTAAACAGCCCTACCATCAAGTACATGAGTACATGTACGTAACGTAAACATTTTCGCTCTCCCACCGATCCATCAACAGCTATACCCCATTTTTTACTTTAAAATTATTGTTTTGCCTTGTCCGGAGAACCACTTCTACAGTTTTTGATCGATTCCCTTCATACTCTGTATGCATCCCAACCATCGAATGCGTAACATAAACATTTTTGATATGCTACCATTCCATCCGCAGTTATGCCCTTTTTTGACTCAGAATATATATTTTGTCCTTATCCGATGAACTACTTCTACAGTGTTTAGCCGATTCTCTTCGTACGCGGCATGCATTCCAATCATCAAGTGCAGGAGTATGTAGCATAAACGTGTCCCTATTCCACTGATCCATCCGCAGTTATGCCCCTTTTTTGACTCTGAAAATATTTTTTCTCCAATGCGGTGGCATTTTGTTTTACAAACGATGTTCTAGTTATGTTAAACCAGCACAACCATGCTTTATAAATGTAAGTATTAGGACAGTCCATATGGTTTTCTGTGTCTCCCATAGCAAATTGTGTCTGAATATATAGGGCTATTAACTTATTGCGGTATTAATCCAGTGAACAAGGCATTTTATCGGGCTATTTTAGTGTACAAACTGATCAGACCCTACACTGGTCAGAATTTTCAGATCATAGACGAACTTTCAGATCCAGGATCTATTGTCAGAACCACAGGTAACTGAACAAATAGTCCATGCTGGTATCGTCTCTAGTACAGTGGAACCTCTCTAAACCGGACACACTGGGAGGTCCCCAAGTGAAAGACCAGCAACGTAGTAAAACACATGTAGTCTTCAAGCACATTGATATGATAGTAATCGGTACCTGACTGTGACATGTCACATGGAATAGGAATATTTATATTTATATTAGAAACTAGATCATCAGTTGCTTTCTTTCTGGCGACTGTAGTCAGAACCATCCAACTTATCAGACTGCTATTCAATGATGAGACTGCTATTCATTGGGAAAACTGCTATTCATTTAGGAGACTGCTATCCATGCGGGTAACTATTATTGATTGATGAGACTGCTATTCATTCGGGTAACTGTTATTCATTGATGATAATGCTATTCACTTGAAAAATGTTATTCATTTATTAGACTGCTATTCATTGGTGTAACTGTTATTCATTGATTAGACCGTTATCCACTGATTCGACTCCTATTCATTGTAGGTGTGCCTGCCATTATTGTTGGTATTTCATTGGGTGTGTCCCGTCTTGAAGGTTACGGCACCGATACATTGTAAGTATAAGTGAGACAAGTCATGTGATTTTCTACCTAAAATGATGTGCGATTTTACATGAAAACTGTTTACAGAAACTATGATAATATAAATGATGACGAATGTTGACAAAATATTCATAGCAAATGCGGATTTTCAGGGTACTTATTTTTACGAATAAATCAGAAATGTTGATACAATGGTTTTGCTAATTTATGCACATATCTGATCACCTGTTACGTGTATTACAGTAAACGAGTGTGGGAGATGATCAACTGATGAACGTCAAGCGAAGTTTCGTACCTAAATAAATCATATATTGTAAGAAACTTAACACCATAATGGTATGTCTAATTCCTATCACTGTGACAGTTGTTGCTTTCTAATTCCCTATTTCATTCCAGTTGCTGGCTATCCACAGAAGATGGTCTGTTGTGGGCATTTGTCGGGCCTGCTGCTTTCGTTATTCTGGTAGGAATATCCATACAACAGGGTGGCTTTTGACTCAGAGACCATTGCAAAAATAAATTTCCCAGTGATTACAATTATAACTGTTCAAATGTGTGACATGTCAATTGTCATCTGGCATTCTGCTGTTGTTTATGTTTCATAATTTTCTTTTAAATAAAAAACATAGCTCGGCAACACTTTAAAATAATGTTCATGGAAATAAAAAAAGTTATATACGAATGTGTTGAAAAGTCAAAGGTATAAAATATATTTATCTCTCGGGATAGGGATGGGTTGTGGTCTACGGGATAATTGACAATTCAATACCCGAGGTTGTAAGTTCAATCCACATTCTAGGCATGAATAATACTTTCATATTATTTCCATCCCACTGGCATTAAACTGTGGTCCCATGTCTCTATGAAATTTGCTGTTGATGTTGCTGGGACGCTAAGCCTATTCGGGTTTTTCTTGTTGCAGGTAAACTTAATCATAACCATAGCAGTGTTCAGGAAGATGTTCAAATCATCGGCAATGTTGATTAAGACAGAGAAGGAAAAGGCCAAGTAAGTTATCAGGTTTTATCAGGTAACACACTGTGCATTGGCCCGATTCGTGCCGACTGATACACATATCCGGGTAGCAACAAATTCAAAACGGACATTTCATTGATCGAACAAAGTCACATAACGTTACCAAATGTATTCAGTGTAATGATGCAACGTATATGTAAACAAGTATTTTTGATAACAAACACATCATATTTACTTATTATGTAGCATAAAACATTACAGATACCATGCTATTGACTTTTGATATCAAGTGTATCAGGCTATGCACAATAACGGTAGGAATTTAATTGAATTCCTATTTGTTTTCTAGCCTTGCCTAGAAAACGTTTTATCAACAAACACTAGCCTGGTATTATCTATGTATCTGAAGGTAGGTTTTACCCTACTATTGTTCCTAGAACTAAATAGAGAATCGTACATGAGTGATGATTTAGTATGATATTAAAATAGTTTATTGATTCCATAAGAAACAACATTGAATGTTAGATTGTATTGTTTGCATAAGTAGAGAAGCGTAAATTGAAGCTGTACTGATCAATCAGCATGTTTCTGTAGCCATCTCATTTATTTAATTTTTATTTTTTTTTTATTTCCAAAGATAGTCATGTATAAACACAAATAAATTACAACATGTAAACATACAGAAACATACCATGAAATGTAACCATTTGTATATATGTACCTTGTCATGTGCATGTATCACAATGCATCAATTTGCATTGATAAATGATTATGTCAGAGAAAATAATGTATTAATGATATAATTGGGAGAAAAGAGTCAATAAGAAGAGCGAAGAAAGAGAGAAAGAGAGAGTTTAGAGAGAGAGAGAGAGAGAGAGAGAGAGAGAGAGAGAGAGAGAGAGAGAGAGAGAGAGGGGGACACGGAGGGAGAGCTTGTGAGATGGAGTGATAGAGAGAGTTGAATGTTTGAGTTGAGCAACATCGCAATTAACATATCTATGGGTTTTTTCAACTTCGGATCTGCATATAATTTAATCTATGAAAAAGTATTAAATTGAAACTGTATCAGTAGGCAATGAAAAATCAAAACAACAAAACAAACAACGATATTACTCTAATTGAATGCCATACAATTTTCGTACTTGAAAAGTCACTTTAATTTTATTAATTGCTATTTATCTTTCAATATCTTATGTTTTCTTAAATATACTTTAAAATCAAAGTATTTCGGTTCCATATTTCTTAAGTTGCAAGCATATATGAAATATTTTTCTAATATAATACAAATATTTAAAAATACATGTTTTTGTTCATGCTGTCCAAAACATATTAAATGTCAATAGAGATTACAGTTAATTTCGTGGTCGTTTAATCCAAAAATGTTGACTTTTAATGCATTCCCAAAACAGATGTTTATTGGTTTCCTGAGCCATGGTACAAACATCACACACATTAAGGCTGACAATATTACATTTGTATAAGTAATCATTTGTTGCGACAATTTTCATTAGAAATGTATACTGAATATTTCGAAGTTTAGAACTGATAGTGCTTTTATAACTATGTGTATTTACCACCTTCCAATTTATATATTTATCTACGAATTCTGTATTCAATTTATCTCTAGCTTTATTAACGATATTCTCATGGTTATTAAGAAACATATTATATAACATTTTGTTACATTATTTTGTATATTTTATTCTCTCTAATAATGGTGTGTTTGTGATTACTGCGTTTATTTCTTCATTCCTAATCGCCAGTTTTGCATTATGCTTGTAATTACTTTGAACTATTTTAAATATTCGTTATTACTGATATCATATAACTGCCTTACATGCGAGAAATCAAAACAATGCTTTACTTCTATAGTCATATAACTGTTCTATATATATATTTAATCCCACGAGTATACAAATCAAAAAACATTCTGTCATTTCTTTTTAGTTTCGAATTGTTGCACATAATTTGCTTAGATATATTTTCTGGATTGTCTATGCAATTTGATTTACTCCAGGCTTCAAGAATTTCCGTTAAACATCTACTTCTTTTTGTAATTTCTTTTGCATCCATTTTCTTCAAACACATCAACACCGCCAAAATGATTTAACAATTTTAAATACAATATTTTCCATTGGTCATGGGATTGTACATTTGTAAGACGTTTGACCAATGTAGCCTTTAATGCATTAATAAATGATTGCAGTTCAATCATTTTAAGTCCACCTTTTTCAAGAGTTTGAACAATAATGTTTCAACTTATTTTGTCTGGTTTTGAATCCCAGAGAAAGTCAAACATAATATTTATAATTTCTTTTAAAGTATCCTTTCCTGGATTATATAAAAATGTTAGAGGAAATACTAGTTTAGGAAATGCAAAACTCTTCATAACTGTTATTTTCCCCATTGTCGTAAGTTTCCTACGTCTCCATACATCTAAGCATTGTTTGAATTCCCTTATTTTTTGGGATTAGGTTCAATTCATGCACTCTGTTTTTGTCATTTGAAAAATAAAAATAAATACCTAATGATTTTGCCCTGTCTGCAGTCCACGATAATTGTATGCATCACAGTATGTAGTAGTTGAATGCTTAATTGACCCAGTTCTAAATATTATTGATTTAGAGCAATTTAAGCGTAGACCCGAAATGTTTCCAAAATTATCAATAGTACTAATTAGTTCTTCTAATGGTTCTTTAGAGCCGTCCATACAAAAAGTGGCATCATCTGCAATGTCTCCAATGTATCTATCAGTTTGAGATGAGTCAAATAATGTATATAAAACACGTTTAATTCGATTTGCGATTGATTTAGCAGCAATTTTGTAATATACGTTTAGTAAACTTATTGGTCACCAATTTGTGAGATTAGTTGTATCTTTTCCTTTCTTTGGAATTAAGTTTATTACACTTTGTTTTTGGAGAGCCGTTAGGGACTTTACTAGATACTTTTTTATATCATTCCAAAAGAGTTTATATAATTCTACATTTATTCTATCTGATTTATTACACTAGTGTATTATGATTGTTAATAAACAGTGTTAATACACTGTATAAGGGAATTTCATACAGTGAACACAGCTACAATTCTAACTTTGAACTATGAAATGACCTGTGCCACATTTTAAAACGAGACAAATTCAATGTACAAAGAGCACTCAATTCACATACAGTCCAATTCATGACTGCATATGCGCAGTCTGATCTGGAGCTACGCTGATCGCGATGTGCATGTCTGTATATGTCACAAATGTCGCAATGTCCCACCAGCGACATATTTACCATTTCAGGACGGGTGTTCGCGGTCTATGCGTTCTAATGCCTGTACTGGGGCTATCCTGGGTGTTTGGAATCTTCTCCGTTAATGAAGACTTAGTCGCCTTCCAGTACATATTTGCAATATGCAATGCTCTCCAGGTATGTAGGGATGGGTTCATAATGTAGTGATAGAGCATTGTATTTCAATACCGGAGGGCGTCGGTTCAATTCCCGATATAGGCATTAAACATGATTTGATACTATGGACATCCCTCTTGTCTTTTGGATGACACTTGAACCCGATATCCCATTTCTCAATATGGCCTTAAACCTTCAGTAACCGAAAATTATCGTCTGCTTTTGCTTCATACTTTACTTTTTTCTCAATGAAAACATGGTTTGACAGCACTTTAGAATCATTTCCATTGAAAAGTATTCCAAAGTGCTGCCAAATGATATGCTTGTTGATAAATATGAAATATAAAAAATAAACAGCGGACGATAAAATTTAATTAATAATATTTATTTAACCAGGTGAGCTGATTATCGTGAAATAATGTGAAATAAGTGATTGGGTTTATAATAATGTGGCTTTATTTTCTTTATCAAAATTAAATTTAATTCAGCATTGTTATGGTAAAATATCCCTTGGATGTTAAACACTTTCAACTTGTACATATGCATCACAAAAAAAGGAATTGCCTGGTGTGGATGAAAATTTCAAATTGTATTCATATTAATGTTTCAGCACATTTAGGGCCTGTCCGTAAATTGCTTCTGAGTATTTATTCCATTCTCATACTCTAAAACAGGAAGTGATTGGTCGAGGCTGAGCTGTTCGCAGTCTCAGCCAATCAAACTGCCGATTTGGAGAACATGCTCCGGAAGTTTTATATGCCCTGGCCCTGGATCAGGATACTGTCTGTAATGAAAGTTGTTATTATACACCCGGCATATAGTTTTCGTAATTCCGTCCATCCTTCTGTCCGTTTGTCTGTCCGTCCGTCCACGTTAATGTTTTTGGATACCTTTTATATATGTAACGGTATGTCAGATTGACTTCAAACTTCAAATACTTGCTTATCATCATCCATATTTTCATTCGATACCATACCAATGCGGCGTTCATGTCCAAGTTCAAGGCCAAATTACTTAGAAATATGCGTTACAGTTTTTTAAATATTGCGTTCAAGTTTGTATGTGTCGGTCGAGGCGGCGGCAGGGTGTATACGTAGGCGTCTTCTCACTTTCTATTGTTATAATTTCAATGCTGAACGTATGCAAAATTAGCATATCAAAATCCATTCCAGTTACTTAGGGGCGAAAGGGTTACATTAACACATCACGGTCTATTCCAGTTATTCAGGGTTGAAAAAGTTGAAGCTGTTTCTTCCAGGTAATTATACAGGTTGTTTATGTTTCAGGGGTTCTTCATTTTCCTGTTCCATTGCCTGTTAAATAGACAGGTAAGTCATTTTGTAGCACCTTCTTATGGAACAGGGAACAGAAGTATATCAAGGTGACAACACAAATAGGGCCAATGAATGGCATATGTGGCTGGCCTAGCTCCTGATCAGTGGCCGTGATTGGATACAAATGGGTATTGTGTAGTTTGTGGCCTGTCTAGCTCCCGGTCTGTAACTGGAAATAATGGGGCTTACGTATTTTGTTGATGCCCTTGTTTTGATACATTTAGCTCGAAACACACAATTTATACAACCCAATGATAAATCGGTGTTATTTTCATAAACAATATTGAAAGTGATCTGATACGAATTGCACAATCAGTCGAATTCATTTCAGTTGAAAGCTGCGTGGAAGCAGACGCGTATAAGGAAGAAGAGTCTGGCCTCGTTTCAAGACAATTACAAGAAACAGACATCTTCAGTTACAGCATCTACGGTAAATATAACAGTAATGCTGATTGCTGAATGATATTGTTGAATTGTCCCTATTCTTATATTTGTTCTTTATATCTTCATAATTATATATGAGACATGCCATGTGATTTTGTACCTTCGGATATCTGCGTAATTTCATTAAATACCTTTACTCAATTTCAATATTTTTCATAAATAAAGTCAAAAGTCGACAAATTGTTTAGATTACATGCGGAATATGACACTATTTACGGAAAATATTGTCGACTTTATTTTATCTATAGATTTATTATCCAACACGGATATGCCCCGGATATGTGTCATGAAATGGTACATTTACACGGTTTATACCGAAATATCAGCCGGATTGGCATTATTTTCGGACCGAATTTTAAGAATAGTTTGCAAATCTCAATCGGTCTGAAAATTCACAATTCGGTCTAGATCCGACGAACTGAACATTTTATAATCCCTACTATGTACGTATGTAGGTACATGTGTTAGTAACAGGTGACATTTTTCAATAAATCATGAACTGCTTCACCGATTTCGATAATACTTGGTCACTATGTGTGTCTAAGGATGGTGCTTTGTTTTGCATACGACACATGTTCGACTGTCCAAGGTCAACGTCACCTGAGGACTTATGAGTTATGACAGTCACACCTCAATCAGACTCGTGACTCAGAAATATCAATGGAGTATTTATTTACAAGATATACACGGTATTTGCACTGTACAAACGTATAAGGGTGTGATAGAGTATCGTTCACTACTTATCACTTACCCGCTCTCTATATGGCTCCTACAATACTAAACCTTCTACCGTACTACTCCCCTTATTACCCTCCTACTCAATCTGTGCTATTCCTCCTATGCTACCTCTTCCTTTAGTACACCTTCTACGATACCACCTATTTGTATACCCCTCCTCCTATACTACCTCTCCATCCATGATGCTAACTTCAGATACTGCCCGACGATACTCCTCTAGTTACCTATATACACGTAATGTCAATTAATCATTCATATAATATGTCATACCATTCGGTAATAATGAACATGAAACACATGCATGCACATATCATATCACAATTACAATAAATTAGATATGAAATTCCCAAATGACGTTACCAAATTTGTCACAGTTACAAATTTGTCACAGTTACGATTTCATCATGTGTCCTATTGTTGTACACTCTATATGATTATCCTAATATGTGACAGTTAATTTATGTCTATAGTATAGGACTGTACATAAACACGGTGGTAATGCTGGCTCCACGCACTGTTGTACACAAATGTCAAGTTCCATAGTTGCTACACGAACTGTAGCATCGTAACGTACCGTAATGACAGTTACACCAATTACGTTGCATATATATATCAGGCAACACTCGCACGTATAACACCAATACCGCTGCACACACTGTAGTAAATGATCAATGGGTTACACAACGTAGCCACACACACTGTAGCAGGTTGCACATGCGGGTTACGCCACATCTGCTACACACGCTGTAGCAAGTTACACTGGAGCACGATTCTACCTCGTCTACACATAGCCTTCCGTCACTGGTCTACTCTAGGCAAGAATGCTGGGCCTACACCCGTCGCTACGTCTGGAGTGGACACTGCAATACAAAATACAGCTACATTTGCACCTTGCTATACATTAACATACTTGCATATTAATAGTTGGTACAGCCTTTACAAGTACAATCCAGTCAGTTTTCAGACAAAAGTTGTGCACACATTTATGCAGCCAATATAGTTCCAATTTAGAAAATAAAAACTGCTCTAGATTCCACTATTGTATCCCTTATCTCTTACCTCTACTACCTAACAACAATGCACGGTACTTACGCCAACTAGGCTGTATAAGACGACATAAATCCTGATTATTTGCACAACACACATCCAACTTCACCAAACTTTCCCAGCTGACTGTCCAGAGTATTCACACAAATTTCTCACCTACGGAAATTTACTCACCCTACCTATCTACAACTAAGCCTAGCCATTGTGAGATAATTACACCCAAAGCCTTGACCAGAGTGACCATTCCCAATACTGTTAATACCCACAGGCACTTGGATAAATTACCATTCCTATATCCACAGGTACTCGATACCAGTACATCAGATCGTGACAATGACCTTGTTTCTAAGGCAAATTTGCAAAAAAAAAAGGTAAAGATATTAAAGTTTTTATTTCATTTTTTGTAGCGCTTGCTTTAGCAAAGGCACGACTATAGTCGGCGCTTTTTCCGTCGTCGTAGTCGTCGACCGCCTCGTCACCGTCGTCGTCGTCCGCCTCGTCGTCTTCGTCCGCGTCGTCCGGTTTGCTTGTATGGCAAATGCGTTAAAGTTATTGTTTTTTCACAATATCTCTTTAACCCCTTGTCAGACTGTTAAAATATTTCACATCAATGTTTGTCTAGGGATGATGCTTCATTACGCATAGCCCAACATCCAAATTCTGAAGGTCAAAGTCATTTATTTACTTTTTATGTTTACCGGTTTTGTAACAGAAATGCGTTAAAGTTATTGTTTTTTCACAATATCTCTTTAACCCCTTAACAGATTTTGATAATATTTAACGTCAATGTTTGTCTATGAATGATGCTTCATTAAGTACACGCCCACATCAAAATTATCAGGGTCAATGTCATTCATTTACTTGTAATGTTCCCGGTCAAATGCCTCGGCAGGCGCGATACCGCTTCCGTGGCGGAATTCTTGTTTATCAAGGCTGTCAGTACGACCCATGTTTGACCGCTCAAGGACTTTTGTTTTGTTTGTGTTTCTTTCATTATTATCAAGGCTGCCATCTCTTGTTTTCATATTGTGGCACTGTTGCTTTTATGGTTAATTAACATGATGTTTTGTTGTTTTACAGACATATTATTCGTCACATTTGTAAAATTGGAGGTCGTCGCGTAATCAAAGATGGCCGCCGTTGAAAAGTAGGTAAAATTATTAAAAATCTTCTACTCATGAACCGCTGGGCCAGTTTCAATGAAACTTGGCAGAAATGATGATGATCAATGCTGTTTCAGATTTTTAACAATGGTGGCCTCGGTGTCAAAACTGGGCGGGAAAATAGTTGATGGGTCAAATTGCACATTTGACCGAAAATGGTCATGTCATATATCAAATATCGAAGGCATCGTTAAGACGATCACTCGGGAGTATTTTTTGTCAAAATAAGATGATTATGTCATCCAAGATGGACGCCGAAAGGACGAAAGGTAATCCATCTATTGGAGATTTCTATCGTCTTTTTCTTGTGAACCGCCGGGCCTATATTGGCCAAACTTCACATGGATGATCTATGGGTGGGGGCATGTCAGATTCGTAAATTTGGAGGTCGTCGCCTAATCCAAGACGGCCGCCGTGGAAAAGTAGGTCATATTCTTCTTGTCACGAACTGCCAGACAGAGTGCAACGTAACTTCACAGGAATGATCGACAGTCAATGCTCTTTCAGATTTGTAAAAAATGGTGCAGGGTAAAAAATGGGCGAGGCACAGGTTGTCAACTAGGGGTCAAATTTACATTTACCTTTGACCGAATATGGTCATGTCATTTATCAAATCGAAGGTATCGAGTATCGAAATCTGGTGGTTAGGTCATCCAAGATGGCTGCAGAAATGTCAAAAGGTTATCCTTTATTCTTCATCGTGAACCGCCTGACCAATGTTGGTCAAACCTTACAGGGGTGATCTATGGGTGGGGGCATGTCGGATTTGTAAACTTGGAGGTCGTCGCCTAATGCAAGATAGCTGCCGTAGAAAAATAGGTCAAATTTTTAAAAACTATTCTTCTTACGAACCGCCCGACAGATTTCAACGACACTTGACATAGATGATCGACAGTCAATACTCGTTCAGATTTGTCAAAATGGTGACCCAGGTGTCAAACTTGGACGGGTCCGGGGGGGGGGGGACAGCCAGGGGTCAAACTTCACATTTGACCGAATATGATCATGTCATATATCCAATATCGAAGGTATCGAGGAGACAATCATTCTGGAATATTTGTTGTCGAAATGATGATTAGGTCATACAAGATGTCCGCTGAAAGGTAAAAATGTCATCCGAGTTCAAACGTCTTTTTCTCGTGAATTGCTTGGCAAATGTTGGTTAAACTTCACAGGCATGATCTATGTGTAGGGGCGTGTCAGATTTGTCAAATTGTAAATTTGTTAATTTGGAGGTTGTCGCTTTATCAAAGATGGCTGCCATGGAAATGTAGGTCAATTTCTTAAAATGTGCTACTCACAAACCACCAGACAGATTTCAATGAAACTCGAGCGACGCTGGCCAAACTTCATAGTTATCATCCATTTGTGAAGAATTTTCATATTTGTTTAAATTGAAGTCATCGCCCTATCTAAGATTGCCGCCCTAGAAAAGTATGTCAAATTCTTAAAACATCGATCACACACTGCCAAATAATTTAAACAAAACTAGACAGCAATAATCGACAGTCAATGCTCTTTCAGATTTGTTAAAGTGATGAACAATTTGCGGGTCAATTAGTGGTCAAATTTAACATTTTACCAAATGTGTTCATGTTGTATATCAAATCCAGTTATTGAGGAGACGATCGCAGTTTTTATCTAAATCGGATGATTACGTCATCCCAGGTGGCTGCCAAAAGTTCATACCGGTATATTTCATTAGAGCATTCAAATAGCATTTTCTTGCTAACAGCTTGTCTGAAGCTGGCCAAACTTCAAAGTTATTGTCTTTCGATGAAACATTTACCGATTTTTCAAATTGTAGAGTGTCACATAATCCAAGATGGCCGCCATATAAAGTCTGACAAAATCTTTAAACACTGTCTTCCCATTATAATCACAAGACTGGTTTCAAGAAAACTTTGTAGGAACAATAAATTAATGTGTAAAGTTCTGTAAGATTTACTTGCACATATATAATAATCGGGTGAGCGATATAGGGCCACAATGGCCCTCTTGTTTATAAGAAACAATGCTATATTTGTAAATCATGACCAATTTGCACATGAAATTGTGTATTCATATCATTGGAATACAATCTCATCAACTGTGTTACTTCCGTGGTAAATTGCAAACAGTGTTGTTCCTGATCAGACTGTGCGGTCGAGAACAATACCTTTTCTCAGCAGATGGTACAATTAGAAGCATGAACTAACACAAATAATAGATGGTGGTCTTTAACGGTACATTCCCATTCAGTATGCATAAACTGTTCTTTATATCAGAGACATCATCTGAGACATTTTGTGGCAAAATAGACATTAATTCACCATTACCCCACGTATGGATTGGCATTATTATACATTTTATATCAGACGTAATTTTCCACACTAATATCAGGGGGCGATAACAGTTTTTCCTTAAAATGTTAACGAACATTACTATTTATTATCTGTATTCATTTGTTGATGTGTAATGATTATACTTTATAATCTGTTGAAAATATTATTTTATCAGGTGACGCATTTAATTAGTATCAATAATTAAAAAAATGGCATGCCTCATTTGCATATGAAAATAGCCTGATACCACCGTGAGTCACTATCAGTAAAAGTAAATATTACTAAATGATAATATCTGTATAGCGGTCACTCGTCATTTTTAAAACTGGCGGAATAGTGACACAATTATACACTTATTTACTTTGTATAACAAACATTTTGTGCCTACTGAATGGACATGTACCTTTAAACTATGAATATACATTGTGATGGATGCCACTTAGCGTTCAGTAGAAACTAATTCACTGATAAAGGCCATGTGCCGAAACGTCGGAAATGTGGGTTCCTGGTGTTTGATGAATTGTTGAACATATTTATTTTCAGTTTCGAACCCATTCTTGGAAGCTGACATACAAATGCAGGATCATGCAAATAGAGATAAAAAAGGGCAGCGCAAACATCTTCAACACCACGCAGAATAACAAGCTTAACAAAGACAAAGACAAACCAAACGTTGACGTAGCGCTGGAGGATGTTAAGATCTAGTATGTTCTCCGAGAGTCGGAAGTCTATACTCAACACCGGAAAGGCCGCCCGAGTCTGACATGTCTCATACACGCACAGAAGACTGAAATAAAATATCTATTTCTATATTGATTTGCAAAAATTATATGATATGGTCTATAAATGTGGCTGTGACTGGAGAAATGTGGCTTATGGAATTTGTGACCAGTGTAGCTCCTGATAAAATAGCACACTTCTGTAGGCTGACAGTGATGCATATTGCTTGTTTGAAGCATTACATGGGTTTCATTGGTGTGATGATGAACAGTGCAGATCTTGAAAGACCGTGCGGATGCATAGGGAGATCTAGATCTACACGGGTCACAAAACCCATAAGCCCCATTTCTCAAGTCACAGCCACACTTGATGTTGTAAGTTGAGGAAAATGTAAAATCACACTCGTGTCGATATTGATTGCGGAAAGATATGATAATTTCCGAAATTATGTAAGTTTGCGAAAATTTCAGAGCACATTTGTGTCGATATTGTTTGCGAAACGATGCAATAATTCCAGTAAAAAAACAGTTTTTAATGAAGCACATTTGTTTTGTTACAGTGATTTCTGTACATAACATTAGACGGATGGAAGTAGACATTTCCTTGCTCAAACATTTTAGAAATGCTGTAGTATCACGTAAATTGCTATATTGAAAATATTTGTATTGATTAACAAAAATGGAAACATGAATGGGATCTTGTAAGCAGGAAAATGTGTTTAACCCTTTCAACCCTGGATATCCTACTTATTCATTATAATGTTTGGACCATTCCATTAATGACAAAAGTGGATTCTTTCAGAGGTAAGTATGCTGCACAAAGTATACAGCAGATCTTGATGATACGGCTCGTTATGCCGAAACAATATTGTTTAACAAAAAAATCACCTTTTTAACCTAGCCATTTTTCTACATTATTGTATGTAATTCTATATAGGGTACATACTTTGTGTATATTACTCATCTATTACGGATCGTAACCAAATATGCATGTTTATTACGGCACGACGAAGATGCCTAAATATGTTCCGATGACTTATTTCCCCTTGGTGGCCATTTTTAATTTGCACACTTTGTATCCTTCTGCACGCAATAATCCGATTTCTACTTCACTGATCGTAACAAGATTCGGCATACATGGAACACATATGCGACTGTGATTGGAGAAAGGGGCTTATGGGATTCATGACCAGTGCAGCTCCTGATCAAATAGCACACTCTTGTAGCCTGATAACAATCTGTGTTGCTTGTTACAAGCATGATGGGTATTTCAGTGATGAAAGACGAACAGTGCAGATCATGTGCAGATGCACAGGGTGATATGTATATATACTGGTCGTCAAATCCACATGTCCCATTTGTTCAGTCACAGCAACATAAACCAAGATTAAAGTTGGCACCAGATCAGGTTAATATAACTTCAAGGCTGAATATAGTATGCAGTCAATGTAACTACGTTTAGTGATTAGTCAGTCTACCGTTGTTGCATGGTTATTTACAAACATACCCTGACATGAATTCATAAGTTTTAGCAAAACCATTGTCACATGCCCCGGCATTTGCATGAACTGGCTCATGTTTACCTGTGATAACATGTGATAATATGTATATATATGTATTAACAGTTTTAGTCTTAACCAGCAGTATTGTATACTAACCAAGTGTGTCTATATCCAACATAGTTTGTATTCATGTACTTATACATGTGTTATTTATGATGTGATACATAAGCAAGCAGCATGCTGTTATAATGGTATTTCCTTGCAATCGTGGATGGCAGGTGGTAGCATGTTAACGATCTGGATTCATTCACCGGAATACCGACCGAATTTGCCCCTCATGTACATCTTTGGTTATTTATTGTATGTGAGAGTTGAATCAGGTTATACTCCTTATTCGAGTAATATGACTATTCGTAATCCTATTACTTTTAGGGAAGGGGCCAAGTGAATTAGGTGTGGTATGGATCTGACAACATGTCAGGTTATTCTAATTTCAGCGCTGAATATATATTCATTTCGATGTAAATATTCCGCTCTGATTTTGGGATTCCCCCCCCCCCCGCCCCCCAATGCAGCAGGTTAACTGCGGCATCGAACCTGTAGGCCCCGTCATCTTATACATTATTTGCAGTATTTATCAGTCCCAGTCCCTCATTGTGTGCCAAATGTCACAGGGCGAGTGAAATGTGCACTGGCCTCTAACCAATTGAGCTAACCGGGCACGAATACACACCTTCTCCCAATAGTGTGAGTACCGTGACACCTGATTTCATGTGATCATTGCCAATAGCCGTTCAGAAACGTTGATAATATTGGAAAAATTAACGCCCGCGGTTGTGTAACTAGGTTCAATAGTGCCAGTCAACTGCTTTGTATACTGGTAGTTCTATTTCGTATACTGGCCCTTCCAAGGTGGCACCATGTATATTATACCCTTATCATTTAGATGTGTTGTTAGCCGACACCACCATGTTGCACATGAGTATATTCCTAGAATAAGAGTTTTATACTTTCAACATACATAGACAAAATATCACATACTACTACCGCTACTGCTCACTATATTACAACTATAAAGTAATGTATTTATCCCCACAATTCGCATCAAGTATTTGTTTTGGAAGTTGCTTAATGTGGAATAGTATAGTACAATTTAAACATAACGTGTAAATTTGTTGCCAACATAGAGTATCATCTGAAAACTTATTTCGGGTCGTCTGTATTACATGTAGTATTTTATTTACATATTTGCTTTTATTTAATCTATATATAAGAGCTTCCGATTTTGGCTGTGTGTTAATATTTCAATTTTTATATGTTCTACCCATAATCATGATAATGGACTTATACTATTTAATATAATTTGATATTTTATCAAATCTTCATTTCTTATATTCAACATTGCTGAACCATCAGTAAATCGTAATAATTTACTTACCCGATAATCATAATTGTATAGTATGTTCAAGATACTTTATTCCATTATCATACAAATCCTTAATAGTATTGTTTCATTTTGATGTTTTAAATTTGTGTTGTTCCAAATTATTTACTTCAAAACTGTTTCATTGTTTCGTGAATAGCTAACTTGTTGTGCCCACGCTTTCACATATTATTTAAAAAAATATTTTCTTCTGCGATATATTTTACATCTCGTTTTAAATTACATTCAAAACTAAATGTTCCACCATATCTTCCAAGTATTCGTTCATAAATTGATTTCCATTTGCCAATATTTGTTGCGGCACATATCCGTTTCACACCAGATGCTCTTATTGAAGTTTTAAACCTATCTATGCCCAGAATGTTACCCCCCCCCCCTTCATATTGTTGTGGTGCTTCTTGGAACTTTATCTGGCTTATTGTCCTATAACGCATGTTATTGGCACTGGAGAAGCGAGGATAGCATACATACTATCCAACACACTCGTCATTGACTGACTCATATTTTAAGTGTGATAGACATACATTTCATTACCAGCCAAACATTCCACAATTCATCATGTTCAGAGCACGGAGTGCTATGCATTTCAAATAGTAATTTACCGTACAACTTTGAGTCATGTGCTATGATAAGAGGGATATTAACAAATTGTCATTTGAGTAGTCATGGATTAAACAAGGAAAGTTAACTTTACTATATAGCCTTGCCGTACCAATGATAACAACATCCCAATTTAAAATTCGCTATTTTTCTGTTTAAAATGACAAATACAAAATAGTAACCATTTTGGATTTCACAGTAAAATACTATGTACATGTAGACTGCATTTAAAAACCAACATTTCTCCGGATTGGAACACCGTGTCAAACTTATCATTCAACATACACATTGAACAACTACTTATTGCAATATATAATGCATTAACTTTTTTAAAGATTACATGTGGTTGCCATCTTGAAATTTTGAAGTCATGATAATCTTGTAAAAAAATATTTTGTAACATAAAAATCCTTAAAACTCATACAGAATGCTAGAATTAGTGAGAAATCACACGGTATGTACTTTAGCTTCTATGCTATGTAAACAATATTGTATTTTCAGTTTTCAAGATGGAATATGGTGGATTGCCTGACCGTTATAGTATTAAACCTAACAAACAGCCCTTCCTTTAGGTGTGGCCTGCTAAAATTAGCGAAATCGTCACATCATCTGTACATTTAGCCTAATTGTTCCAACAGGAATATATGCGTTTTATTTTGTCCAAGATATCTTGAATTTCAAGAGCTCAGTGACTTTCAAACAAACACACAAAGCCTCGAGTAGGTGGGGCATGCTCAAATTAGTGAATATATGCAGATTAATTTTATGTTTAGGTTAGCTCCAACTAACAATATGGGCCCGGTTGCTCGAAAGCTTTGTTAGTTCAACAGACTGTTATATTCCTAACAATGTTAAGGATTTAACAATCTGTTAGGCTAACAGAGGTTTTGAGCAACCGGACCATGGTGTATTATATTTGTACGTATTTTAAGATGATGGACGACAGCCATTTTGGATTTCAAGGTCGAATAAAAAAAATAGCCATATCGATAGTTTTGGTATGCTATAATCACGACATTTCATGTGTGTTTCCTACTTATCTCATCACCGAGATAATGGAGTTTATATATCTAAAACTGGAGTTGGCGGCCATTTTGAAGTTTGTGCTCTGAAAAACTTTCCCATCGTTTTTGAAAAATGCATAGGAGCTGTTTTTTCCTAAAATGGTTCAAATTGACTAGCCAACAATAAAAAAGGTAGGGACATTTTAATCACAGAATCGTCGGAAATGAACCTACTATATATAGTGTATTCAATGTGGGTGGCAGATCGCAGCATGCTATGGGTAATTTAAAGATCGGGATTCGTACTTACCGGAATCCCGACCTGAGACCTGGTTTTGCCCTTGTGTAGTCTTTGAATTTCTTGTATGTGAAAGTTGAATTGGTTATCCCCCTTATATGAGTAATATGATTATTCATAATCCTATTACCTTTAGGGGAAGGGACCAAGTAAAGTGGCTTTGGTGAGGTATGGACCTGGCACCATGTCAGGTTTTTCTAATGTCAGGGCTGAATATATTTCTTATTCCGTTCGGATTTTGGGATTTCCCTCCATGCAGCAGGCTGAATAAGGGATCGAACGCGTTGATCCGGCCTTAAATGACATTACCTGTTGATAGGTCGTTAAACACTACAACACCGTAGTGTATTCAATACGTAAGGACATTCAATAGCTTATAATTGAACAAACACAGTAATTGCGAACATCTTGAATATGTACTGAAGGCGGTCACATTAGGTATATTATATGTTTTATGCCTGTTTCACTATGATACATTGACGCGAATAAATTTATAAAATGATGACATATTGGCATATTCTTACATATGTATTGATTTAATCCCGTCAATGTTTCTCTTATTATATTATTAAATGTATATATTTCACGTTCCATGCATATAATTAACGAGATAACTTGATAACTGTCTGTCTGGCCTATAAGTTGCCCTATGCTCCTGTTCTGTTCTATTATCGTTCAGAGAGAAAAATTGTGCAAATACACGCGCACAATAATGTCTCTATCCAACACGGGAACCGCACGTTGTGCATTAGTGAGAGAAGTTTGTATCTATGTGTGTATGTGCCATTCGATTGTAACATATCTAGTCCATTCGCCAAAAAGTTAGGGGCTCTGTAGAGTAGTCTCTCGGGATAGTGTGCAACTTCAATTAATGATCATGTGCTTATGCAATACAGATAATTAAATATTTGATAATAAAACTCATATTAGATTCGTTACTGACTTCATAACAAACTCGACACAGCCTCTTTTCACCAATAATATGAGCATAAGCACATTTGTGTTGATCTACTGTAAGTTGTACACTCAACTATTGTGTGCAAGTGTATCGTGGCACCAAGAGCAAATGTCAGCCTTAGCTAAATCAATATATTAGCTGGCCCACTCTCCTGTCGCTCAGGTCGAATCCTTGGACAAATACATGCGGAAATTAGTATCTTTACTCAGCATTGGACTCGCCTTTGTACACTAGTGAGCGATTGGTCTACATTTGTGGGTGTCATTCACATGTTTCAATATCCTCGTTATTCGCACGCATGTTGGAGGTTCTCTAGAGTAGTCTCTCAGAGACGATTCTCGAGAGCTACCAACGTGCGTGTCACGAATTGTAGCCGACTGTCTTCTTTATCATCCATTATTTGTAACACGGGTTACACAATACTCGAATTGCTATGTAACGACATTCGAATAGGTATTCGTGTGTGAAATATCGCTCCCATGGAATACACCGCTGGAGAGAATAGCGCTTAATCCGAACCGTGCACGTACCACCAGTGTTGGGTTTTGCACCGAATACATCTGAATGATTTACACTGTTTATGCAGACTTGGCGGCCGCATGAAGATTTTGACGTAAATTGTTGGTAAAAAATCCGCCGGGCGCCATGGAATTTGCACGGGCTCTCACGGCCACCCTACGATGGCCCCACGGCCCCCTCAGTACGCCTACCGATATGTTCCTTGATCAGCCGGCGACCGCCAGATTATCTAGCGGCGTCAGGCCGACGCCCTGGCGGGCGCACTGTCTCCACTGCGTTAGAATGTTCCAAGGGCACCGCCCGGGCCCCGTCTAATATGTGAGGGCACACGTCGCAGACATGAAATTCGCCCGATTCATCCATGTATTCTAAATCTCACGGCGACTTCTGCGATTAGAAAAATCGCGCCGACGCCGGCTGATATGTGAGGGCCGCTTAAGCTGTAATAAGGAGATGATGTGAAGTATAATGTATTTAGATCACTGTTGCCTTAGGTCAGCCTATGGAATCCTGCTGTCTGATTGGAGTCTACAGTGTTTAGCATTAGTAATATAATAGTGTGAGTATACACAGGAAAATACTTGGCATAGTTGCTCTTCATTAAATTAATGCAGTTGGCGACGGGCAGTCTGATCAGGGTAAGGCCGGGTCGCAATTGAATTATTGTTTTCTAATGTTAAATAACTGTGAGTGACGTCGATATTCACATGTACGGCTGTGAATATATATTGTTTGTGTACGCTAGATATTGCAGCTGTTCATTAATATGTTATATCGCATTCTCAGACACATGAATTCCATCAGCCCCTTTCTTCCAACCAGTGAAAATATATTTGTGTACATTTCAATGTATTATGAATCATCATGGTAATCTACGAGGTTGTTAGTATTGCCAATCAATCATAATACTGATTTCATGTGCACTACTGTGATTATTATGGAGACTATAACACGTTACACTCTGGTAACAACACCGTTGGTGTTTTGTCGTCCCAGCCAGCGACGGCACGTCAATCTGGTGATATAGCGTAGAACCAGTACGCTAAACCGATCCGATTCTGGGGTCCACAACACGACTCCGTGTATCAGCGGGGACTCTGCTCCGTGTTGACCAGGGCGTAATTGGCGGGGCTACTATTTCGGTGACGTTGTTCTGTCCAATGACGAGATGAATCTCTAAGGACTTCCTCCCATGTGATGTAACCGCCCCATCCCCCCAAGTAGTCGATTATAGTTAAAAGTAACTGAACAACGTCATATAATGCACCGTCAACATGACGGAATCCTGAGTTAGTTGACAGATACTCTAAGTTCATAACTTGAACGTTGTATATATATATGTGTTACACGATACTTACCTGTTCCAGAATCGTTACTGTGCCTACTGTCTGTTCCACGTTTTGCTGCCGACGAACGTTTTGCCATTAAACATATTAAATCTAAAAAATACTACATCAATAACAAAAATATTATTTAATGAAATTCCATCAAATAGTAATTGTATTGCGAAAAAACGATTTTTCTATGGGAATTTAACATGGGGGCTAAAATAGATTTTTTTTTTAATATATTTTTTATTTGTGGACCGACTTTCAAAATCTAACTTTTGTTTTCTTAGTTACATTATTTTCAAGCTATCTCGCCAGGTTTCGGAGTCAAGTTCCACAATTTTTCGTTTTCTGATTCTTTCGATTTTAGGATCAAGAAACGAACAATTTTGGAAATTGACTCCCCATGTTAAAGGTACATGCCCACTTATTAGGCACAAAATGTTCTTTATATCAGAGACATTATCAGAGACATTTTCTGGCAAAATAAACATTAATTCACCATTGATTGGCATTATTATACATTTTATATGAGATGCAAATTTCCACACTGATATCAGGGGCGATAACCGGGTTTCCTTAAACTGTTAACCGACATTACTATTTATTCTCTGTATTTATGTTTTGATGTGCAATGATCATACTTTGAAAACATAATTTGTTCAGGTGACGCATTTAATTAGCATAAATAATTAAAAAAATATCATGCCTCATTTGCATATGAAAATAGCCTGATACCACCGCGCGTCACCATCAGCAAAATAAATATTACTAAATTATATTTGTATAGCGGGCACTCGTAATGTTTAGAACTGGTGGACTAGTGACACAATTATACACATATTTAATTCCGATAAAGAATAGTGTGTGCCTACTGAGTGCGCACGTACCTTTAAATTCACATAGGAAAATCGTTTTTGTCGCAATAAAACCAATATTTGATGGAATTTCATCAAATCAATGTTTTTGGGGAGGGTGACCTTTTTGTTATTGATGAAAAAGTACTTTTTAGATTTAATGTGTTTACTGGCCAAATGTTCGTCGGCAGCAAAACGTGGAACAGACAGTAGGTTGCTGTCTACCCTCGAGAGGACGCTGTCCATACTGAACATTCATTGTTGTGTATACACGCATTCGTAAATACATCATCATTGTAACTGTATACCTTGTTGTCTCTTTCTGCAACGTGATTGGTTTTTCAACCCAAAAATAAAATCTTCTCAGTGTCACCCTGACGTGACAGTGCGGATGGACATAAAGACATATGAACATAACGCATGTGATACATAGAACTGCACTCAGAGCTGCCATGTGTTACGTTTGTATGCAGAGCATAATTCATCCACAATGCAAGTGTTTAGAAGTCTGATCTGGGTCTTCGCTGTATGACAAGTCAGACCGTTGCATGTGTAATATGTTTACTCCACCATTTCACATCTATTAAATTGCACCAGGTCATTAACGAACCGGTCTATCTGGATACGCGAAAGGGTCATTTGATATGGCATTAACTAACGTATGCCTTGGATAAATTTAAACTATTCAGAACTGTTACTAGCCTGTTTTGCTCGCGCCTTAATGTTTTTTCTTAGGCGTAAGGCTATCCATTTAACCACTACACACATATATGTTTAGCTATCTTAGACAAGGAAGTCGATATGTGTATTCATACGTACTCGTAACCCTAAACCATGATTGTGTATACGTATACAAAGTCAGAATAAACATATTATATTGAATAACAATATACACCAATGTATATAGACATGCAGTGTGACAAGGATTGGAAGGAAAGATAACTATCTAATAGAGTTCCCCGGATATGACGTTAATTCTGGCGTGGATACTGGTAAGTTCTTTATTGGCTCAGGCTGGTAAACATGGATACGATGGCATACTTTGAGGAGTCTTAATATATGCACCTTGATAATATGAACAAAAATGCTGAAACAGATTCCGAAAATACCAAATATGTTAAGGTTATGAGTAGCTCAAATATTCGTTTGTTCTATTAAATGTAAGGCATTATAGGAGACGCATGATCGTTTAATTTCTTTATTAAAATTTAATTGTAGTGTACATCATGTCTGTCAGTACACACACAGTTACATGTATGTGCAATATAATTCGCTGTCTTAATACATATATACAATGTAAGCATGTAGTATAGCCATTTCGCAGGCGATTCAACTGAGGTAGACAAGAGTGCTGAAGGTCACATTATGCACGGGTCGCGGCATGGCCAGTAAAAAAGGAGGTATAACTCACTGCAAATCAATAAGGTTCGTCCTTTCCTATAGTAAACATGCTTAATGAATTCGGTTGAGATGTGCCATGATTGCAAGTATAACTATCATCGTCATTGATCATGTTGACATCGAAGGTAAACATTAAACATCGCTGTCTAAAGCAGATAACTAATCTGACATTTTTGAAAATAAATACAGATTTGTCGACTTGCCATAATAAACTTGTATACCGAATTTATTTCATGTGTGTCAAGTACTACATTAGTTTTTGCATGGAAAAGGATACGACATGCGAACAATACAAATGTCCACAAAGATGAGATACGTAATGAGAAAGAATTTATAAAATAACTAGTGTTCTTCGTCCAGCCTTAAACGTTCGTCTACGAGGATATTTCCATGCCTGCATGTCTACCATTCAACAATAGTTCAGAGATCTGCAAAAATACGTCACACGTAGCGAATATCTTCCGCCTTCCCCGTGTGAAATGCAGGCACTGTATTCTCTGGAAGCTTATATCTTTGTTACTGTTTTCAGAATGGTGTCCATCTGGACAGAACTCGAGTCACAGGTTATCTTGTTACGTGTATTTACTTGTATAGTTACACTGTATGACTTGTATTTCCTTTGCTCTTCTCGCACCGCCAATGACAATGACAATGTATTCTGGCGAGAAGCAAATTGTGCTTAAATGCTCATAAAGTATAAGTATATATATATATATATTTATTTATTTTTCACTGTACAAAACATACTTTGAACATTCTAAATCAACGCAGAAAGTTCTTAGCTTCATGTTATGAACCTTAATTTATATAATGGAGTAACATGTTCAAAATAAATCAATAATTTAACTCGTAGTACAACTGGTGCTATTTTACATTATTATATCATGTTTCGGTGGGGAAACGATTTTTATAATTTATGATTTTTGTTTATTTATGGAAATTTCCACCATCGGGGTCCAGAAATGGAACTAATAGAGCATTAGAAATGCAAATCTGCCTCCGAAAAAGAGGAATATTGGTATAATTTCCTCTTTTTGAATAAAGCCAATTACAAGTGATCCTTCCATCACAAAACCATCCCAGACAGGAATAATCTACCGGCAACCGAGTACTGATACCAACGAGTACACACGGCGTTCACAGTTGCCTTGCGTTAGGCCATAGCACGTTCTTCCTCTGTTAGGTGTCCGTGTGCGTAGGTCTTGAGAGTGGTTCTATGAAAAAACAAACACACCGTGTGTGCTATTTTACACTATTTATTGGTGATGTAATATGAATTGCTTTGGGACTTGTCTAAGTTTTAAATCCGTTCATGAATTTACACTTAATAAGGTTAATAATAGTGTTTTCTTATTATTTAGCGGCACTTTAAATTTATGTTAACAACTTCATCAACCCTTTGCACACTGGAAAGGGTTGAGGATGTTTTTAACATAAATTTACATTCGTTTTTCTTTTAATCCTTGTTTGTTTTTAGCGGATACGTTAGGTAAGTTTTGGCTATCCAGGTGGATGCTTAACAGAGAAAAACAAGGGCAAAACTGCCTGGCAACCATTAGTTCCAGCATATGTGAGCCGCTCACAACTAGATGCTAAAGGTTCCTGTCCACTCAGTAGGCACAAAATGTGCTTTATATCAGAGACATCATCAGACATTTTCTGTCAAAATAAGCATTAATTCACCATTTCCCCACATATTGATTGGTTAGTATACATTTTATATCAGATATTTAGCGGCACTTTAAATTTATGTTAACAACTTCATCAACCCTTTGCACACTGGAAAGGGTTGAGGATGTTTTTAACATAAATTTACATTCGTTTTTCTTTTAATCCTTGTTTGTTTTTAACGGATACGTTAGGTAAGTTTTGGCTATCCATGTGGACGCTTAACAGAGAAAAACAAGGGCAAAACTGCCTGGCAACCATTAGTTCCAGCATATGTGAGCCGCTCACAACTAGATGCTAAAGGTTCCTGTCCACTCAGTAGGCACAACATGTGCTTTATATCAGAGACATCATCAGACATGTTCTGGCAAAATAAGCATTAATTCACCATTTCCCCACATATTGATTGGTTAGTATACATTTTATATCAGACGTCAATTTCCACACTGATATCAGGGGGCGATAAACGTGATTCCTTAAAAAGTTAACAGACATTACTTTTTATTATTTGTATTTATTTTTTGATGTGCAATGATCATACTTTATAAAATGTCTACAATGTTTCAGGTGGCGCATTTAATTAGTATAAATAATTAAAAACAAATAGCGTGCCTCATTTGTATATGAAAACAGCCCGATACCACCGCGTGTCACTATCAGTAAAATACATAATAAAAATGTATTACTAAATTATTACATCTGTTACACAATTATGCAATTATATTCCTATAAAGAACATTTTGTGGGCATGTACCTTCAATGACCTGTTCTATACCGGATCATCCTTTGATTCAAAGATAATTGATTTGTAATTGTAACTGTGGTGGAATATATGTATAACATATATGTGAAAACCGCCTCGTTACTGTACGGCACAAAGAGTGTGTTCTAGCCGCCAGTAAGTTTCACATATGCTGGCGTTTTACTAAGAACGAACTATGGAAAGTAGACACTAGGATACGATGTAGCTAATCATACATAGAAAAGCCAGTGCAACGGACTCCTATCATTATATTACTCCAAGCTATGCTGCAAGTCGGTGTATTTTTGCCAACATTCTCAAAATGTACATAAGCTTTTTCTAGACACTGTACTGTGCTATACAAGTATGTATATATGTAGACATGGGCCAGATATACTATCCCCATATAGGCGAATATTATTAGACATAAAATCGCTAATGATCGGAAAAAAATAAGCCAAAGTTGAATTATTCACTATAGGTCCGGAATATCATTAGGTGAAACATATTACAACTCCCCATGAATCCCACAGGAGCTTAATCCAGAATTCAATGTGGCGTCCAAGATGACTGCCATAACATTATTAAACACATTAAGGTGACTATAATGAAGATATTTACACATAGGGTGGCAGCATATCACTGAACAATGCATATATTAACCTTTCCAATGAGTATGAGTCGCTTAACCTTTGATACATCCAAGATGGCCGCTAAGATTCCCAACAAAATATTTAAAAGTTACATTTTCTTTATGACATGTATTAATTGATTTGTGATAGTAGTGGAGTTACATTTACTATTATTAAAGCTTCTATAAGTTAAAATTTGAAATAGTATGGCGTCTAATATGGCCGTCAGAACTTAAAAACGTTGTCCAATATGCGTATCAGAAGGCCGCAATCCGCATGTTGAGCCCGCCTAGGCTGTTGCTAGTTCGAGAGTGTATTGATAGTCCCAATGCTTAGTGCTTAGAAAGGCCAAATGGATGATCTACGGAATGAAAGTATGGATGGTAACAAAACAAAACATATATATGTCATCATGATCATTATGTCTCGCTTTCCACGATGGGCTCGACAAACAATTACGTTTGCTTCAGTCTTTCTTCTGGAACTAATTCATATTAACTATAAATTTGATCAAATAAAGCATATTGCAATACAGTATGTAAGATCCATCTAATTTAATGTGGCGTCCAATATGAATGACAAAACCCTGCAAATTTGTAAAATATATTGATCAGTAACTAACTGTGTATCTTCCTTTCACCGTAATTACATTCATATACGAGTACATTGTAGACATAACGTATACATTTCATATGAAATAAATAATTATTTATGAGGGAAAAAGTTGTCGTTTCGCCTGCCAGCCTATATTTGTATGTATGTATGTATGGCTACCTTCAGATGTGTCCGCTTATAGTATGATATTGTCAGATCTTATATTTCAGATATATGTGATAAATTATAATACATACTATATGTTACTAATCAAAGGTTAGGTTGCATGATATTGTCATTCTCAATTGTTTACCAGGGATATATATATTGTTTACAATGGTGAAAATTATTTATTATGTGTAATACATATGAATTACAGGGCAATGCATACATTATATAAGTACATGTACACACTTTTTAGAATCATACAAGCCTGAACATTTATTTACATGGAAGTATGTGACACACTGTCCATGTCTCATTGCATTGAAGTTTGATGTTGACAACCGACGTTTAAAGACTATCCTGTCCGCGGAAAGCAGGAGACAGGTATGATAGCAGTGCGGGTCATACTCACCAGAATCGTGATATCACTGATTTGGCCATCAGTTCCAATTTGACATTCTTGTACATGAGTGTTGACGCCGGTTATCCCAATTGTGTGTGTAGTAAGATTAGTGTACTCCGACTACGTTTAGGGGCTGGGACTATGTGACGAATATTCTAAATTTGAGGACTGAATATATATTTTGTGATGCAAATATCCAGTTCTGATTCCTGATTTACCCCCGTTGATCAGTGCCTAAGATTAACATAGCTGTTGACAGCCCGTTCGACGCAATTAATCAATATATCTATGTAGCATTCTAGCGGTCCAACACACGAGTTTAATGTTACATCATGTTTACACTTATTTTCTTTTTCTCGTTGGTTTACCGTAAACTCATACGACGTCAAAATTATGCATACCAGAACGAGTTGAAACATGTCTCATCTGATACATGTAATACAGCATAGTATATTACAAAAATAAGCAGTATGAATCGAATCGATTCAATCTAGACAAGGGATACACATATCGATAATTGTATATGGCTACATGAATATTATGCATGTGAATAATATGGTGGTGGTACGTATATGTTATACTAGTTCATGCAGAGTATTGTTGATTTGGTAAATATAGTCATATCGAGTGCAGTATTGTACAATAAATAGCCTAAAATAAACTCGATCGATCAATCATCTTTGTCCGGATGGAACTACCAACTGATAATATAATATATGTGCTGCTACCACCTCACGTATGAAAGGTTTACTATTATGCTGCTCATCTTCCATAAACACATCGATTTAAAAATGAATTATTTACAAGTATTCTATTTCTAGATACCGTCATTTTTGTGTTAAGCTACCGATATAGATAAAAGGTACTTATGATCGCTAATGTCACTGTGGTGCTTCGTGACGATAATGCCACTGGTGATTTGTTCAAAACGTACTGATAATTTTGCTAATTTAGCAGGTTATTCCAAATTAGTTATGCAAAATATAACTGCTTGATAATACTGTAATGAACCAAGTCTGCCAATTTGAGACATGTTTCAAGCATAAATACTAATAAATTGTTGTTTATTTTTCATTTCCCTGTGCTGATTTGCCGTATATAGATGCAAGTTATTTTGCGATATTTTGGTGGCCATCTTGAATATCATTTTGCATAATATAATAAATAAAGTATACACTAAATGTATTGCGTTGTTCAAATGTCTCCAAATGACACATACAACACATACAAATATAGTAATTAGGGTAAATGCTATATATTTTCTATACACATTTACGTCATTTTTCGACATTTCTCGCCATTTGGTGGTCATCTTGAATATCATTTTACATAATATAATATATAAAAAATATATTAAATCTAGTGTATAGTTGGAATGTCTCCTAATTACCCTGATATTATAGTCTAATATAGTTATTCCAAATGTTCCATATGTTTGCTTAGTTTACAGAGTTAAGAGATGTTGGCGGCCATCTTGGACGCCATTTTGTTTGTATTACATTTCACAAAATGGATTATTATGATTCGTCATTTATATTCAGTATGTTTCGGCACATTCTTTTCCTGATTGGCTTAGTGGAGTTTGCACTAGTTATGCTTTTTGTCATTTTTGCGGCCATTTTGGAAGCCATCTTGATTCCTAGATTTAGCTCCAGTGGGATTGACGGGAAGTTTTGATATGTTATTACAAATGATATGTTGGTCATTTTCTGAAAAATTCAGCCTTGGCTTATTTTTTTTACGATCTCAACCCTAATACTCTTCGCCTAATATGAAGCTTCACTGCACTATTGTAATATTGTCTAATACGTAAGTAAGAGTACAGTAGTGGGTATATACGAGGGGTGTTCATAAAATACCCGGACAATGTCGCGTGACACGTGCATTCTTGTACATTCTGGATTCCGTATAATTGTATAGTTGTGATGTGTGGTACTGTTTTGTATTGTGCGTATTATTGATTTCACATACCTGTGATTCCACATACCTGTGATTTCACACAACTGTGATTTTTACATACCTGTGATTTAGCATGTACATTTCCCATGTACAATGTGCGTGTAATAACGGGGCTTATGTTGTATTGGTGGAAATACGTTTATGCGTGTCATTTTTGCGGATTTAAATACACGTCCATTTTAGGAGCAATGTGTTACTGATGTCACGCCATATTTGCCACAGACTATGCATGTGTGTGGTAGAGAACTCGTTGACTGCGTGTGCTGTTTTCGCTAGGGAAAAGACCCCTTTTAGTATTACGGATGTCCACTATCCGTGCCAGCCGAGTTTGTCCGCGTGTCAGTCGTTCACCAGATAAGGGACCTTCTGTAGGTGAAGCCAGTATATAGCGCAGACCATACCATGGTCTGCCCTTTCATGTATGCTACGGGTTAGTGTTTCAGCATAGCCTGGTACTGGCCAACACGGATATATCAGATCCCATACTGGTGATGCTTTGTGTCGTGATATTTCCGTAAATGACCACGATATTTGAGTTTAGTGTGTGCTACACACTCATTTGAGTGTACAGCCCGTAGGACCGATATGGAGGGGTTTGGCGGGGCCAAAAAGCGACCTTCGCATGTCGAGACCAGTCGAATAGATTTCGCATTATGAGATCTGGGTCTGTAGTGTGCAGATTTATGGTAGTGTGGGATATACCATGTTGGATGGTATTTATTCCGCGAGGGTGGTACACTAGTTTGGTTGAATTTATGACGTGGGAACATATAGTTATGCCAAATATAACCCACGGGTGAAATGGCAAAAGCCATGGTTTTGTAATATTTATGTGAGATGTCGAACGAGGGGTAGGCATATTCATTATTCCGTGCGTGGTTTCACTGGTGCATATATAAGCGATGTATCGCTATGTGTTGGTGGGACACATATTTTCTGGTAACAGAAGGATAGTACTGTATTCACAAGTGACACGGAGGATTTTGGTATGTACCTACAACATTTTATTTCAGCTGTGATTTGCCGTTGTTCGATTCCCGTTTTAGTCCGTTGTGCATCCTGTCTGTCTGTCTGTGCGTATTCGTCCAGTAATTGGAGGCTCATTTGATTTTGTAGCCTCTTGAGATCGCTCCAGCGAGCAACATTGGACGTTTTGGTCCACTTGTTGAGGGCAGACCCCAGTCAGTGCAGAGTACCAGGTCGTCCGAGTGTCCGTACGTCTGTCTGGCGCAGTGTGTGTAGCAGCTCCGGGTACAGGCCTGTATAGAGCAGTGTGTGATAGGTACATCGCGTTCAGCAGACAGTCACAGCCATAGATTAGTGAAGTGAAACGCCATACACACATATCATATCATTATACTACCACCGAGTTGAATGTCACCTAAGTGAAACTTTTCCCGGCCTCTTAGCCAACGGGATAATCGCCATTTGTATTATATCGGAACTTTACATCCGGTCTACCACTTCCGGTATTACAACCCATTGATTCACCATGGATACTTTACATCCGGTCCACCACATCCGGGTTGCTACAGTCGAGTGATACCATAGGAACTTTACATCTGGTCCACCATTTTCGGAAATAATACTACCTTTGGAACTTTACTTCCGGTACCAGCTTCCGGAACATTATCGTTATTGACTATCATGTGATGTAACCACATCCGGCTTTGACTTTGACATTCATACTTTGGAAATATATTGCATAGGCAATACACATGTATACTTTGATAGTGTATGGTAATACTCCTATCATGGCATATCATGGCTAAGGGATCGTAGTAAGACTACATATATTGTTTATGGATTAATCCACTTGAAGTTGGATAATAGCCATATTGGTGACTAGACCTCATACTGCGGGTGAGGCAGACCTTGGGACATTGATACTCAGAGGTTACCACTATCTATTGAGATACGCCAGCACCGGGGTAGCTCAGATGATTGTCATTTGTCCTCCAATGTTCGTTCTGCCATGTTATACTTGTATGTTATTTTACTTTGATTAGCGATCATCAAAGTACTTGTGCATTCATACTATTGTCCACTACGGGACCATTAAGATACCACATACTGAGTTTATTAATCCATAGCTTTTAAGTTGCGTTAGAGTATAACAGTCGATTGGCTTACAACCTTGTAATTGAATGGTATCATGCACAGTACAGTGATGTTCGCATATCAATGTATCATGTATTCCTGTGTGTTCCCCATGTATTATAGTGTACATTATAAGTGATTAAGTGACTACGTGTACTTATCTACTCTAGCCTATCCCTTACACTTCAACTGCATTGTTACCACTTTTCGTTCGTCAGATCAAGCTATATTGGCCATAACGTCATAACAATTGAAGTATACTTGGTTCATGTGATAATAGGGGAGACAATTTGTCTCGATCATTCCTGACCTTGGTAATGACCTTGACAGACAAGTCAAATCATTTTGTCATCTGATATAGCATTTCAACAAAATTTGGATATCTGGTAGCTTGGCCAATAGAGGAGACACAGAGCTAGATGGATCCCGATGATGCTGAACATGGAGCAGAAGACCAAGCGAGTTACCAAGCTTCAGTTTTATGTTTAACTTAGTATTACGGAGCCCCGCAGGGGACATGGATTTTTTTTTATTAATTCGTTCCCACGCAATAAAAATTCATTCCCTCAATTTAACAATTCGTTCCCTCGAGTTAACAAATTCGTTCCCACGATATAACAATTCGTTCCCTCGAATTAACAATTCGTTCTGTGGTGAATTGTTAAATTGATGAAATGTTTAATTTGTGGGAACGAATTGTTAATTCGTGTGAACGAATTCTTAAATTGAAGGAACGAATTGTTATTTCGTGGGAGCGAATTGTTATTTCGCGAGAACGAATTAATATAAAAACACTATTCTACGTCCCCTGCATGGCTCCGTACTATTGCCCTGGGTAATACTACATTTATTCCCCAGGGGGCCGTTTCACTAAACTTCATAAGATAAAAATGTTCGTACGAAGATTTATTAATTTTACTTCGCACGTTAATGTGGTTCGTTAATGGTGTCCTTTACTTTCTACATGTACAAGTTACTACATATTTTCAAAATATTTATCAATTTCGGCTACCAATGCCAACTTTGCTGAACACTTTAGTTTTTCACTTGGGCACTTTTTAGTCGCACAAAGTTTAGTGAAACGGGCCCCTGTGGGCCGTTTCACTAAACTTCGTACAAATAAAATGTTCGTAAGTGCAACATTATGATGGTCAATGTTTTCCTGTAAACAGTTATTGGATTTACATTTATTTTTCTTTTGCATATGCAGCCTATACTCACTACATGTACCTGTAAACTCATACATTGAAATTTCCAGACGATCCTAATTTTGCACTTTCGAACATTTTAGTCGTACGACGTTTAGTGTAACTGTCTCGTGTTGCCCAATTTTGATATATGTTCAATACGAGTGTTTTCTAATTAGTTAGAGTCAATTTAAATTGATGTCAAACATTTCATCAACCCTTTGCACACATAAATTTACATTCGTTTTTTGTTCAAAGCCTTGTTTGTTTTTACCGGATACGCAAGTAGGTTTTGGCTATCCAGGTGGACGCTTAACAGAGAAAAACCATGGCATGGCCTGAACCTAATTGGTGTGTTATAACTTCTAAACCTAACTACCATGGTAATTAATCGTTTAAAGATGTTCTGACCCTATAAGTGGACCCCACTAACAGCAATGCTTTCTGCTAAAAAAATACCAGGTGGTTTGAGACCATTCAAGTAACAACGTAGTCGTACGAAGCTTAGTGAAAAGGGCCCCCACTCTCTATTTATCAGATAACACTTGGAAATAAGCAAACACTATATGTTTTAAATGGTAAGGAATGCACAATGTTTGCATTGTGTCATACGGTCAGGTCAAACAGTGACTACAATCGAGTTTCAATCAACCATTGTATGATGGTGTATTGGCATTAACCCTTTACATTCTGAAAATTCATCATTTTTTCCACGGACATTTTTTTTTTATATAATTCTCATCCGAGGTATATCTGATGACCACCATTTGAACACCACCTTAACACGATAGGAAATCCGATATGTATGTACCTAGAAAATAGAAACAACCAAACGGTCCTAGTATCATCATATATCTTCAATTAAACCACTTTATACAGGACCATGATGAAAACACGTTCTTGTTTTTTTTTACAAATGGAGTATTTTTTCAGAAAATCCTAGTATGCCCCTTTAAAGGGACTATGTCTCAGATGATGTTTCAGACATCCAATATGTGGATTTTCGCTTCAAAAACCGTAATGACATAAATCGATAGCTCCATTTTGTTTGACCAAATTACCAAAAAGACATGCGTTGTATTCAAGTACATAATTGACGTTACGTTTGCTTATCTCGCATTTGATTCGCCACATATAAAACAATAATGACATACGTACAACCGATTTATAAATGAGAAACTGTGATAAGCAGGGTAGATAATCTAGGCTGATAAAATGTGGTAGTTTCGCTCTACATGTATGGTTAAGGAAAAAATGTGATTTCTTTTTTTAATAAAATGATCATACATGTACTATACCACATTTAGAAAGCAGTGTCCATTATATACATTAATTTAATTAAAACTAGAAAGTTGTTTGTAAATGAGTGATTGAAGAATAATATTATTTTCAGAGTCGAAAAAGGGGCATAAATGCGGATGGATCGGTGGGACAGGGAACATGTTGTGTTACGCGCTCTTGCGCTTGATGGTTGGAATGTATTCCGAGTATGAAGATAATCGACCAAAAACTGTTACAGTAGAAGTAGTTCGCCGGATAAGGACACATATATATTCAGAGTCGAAAAAAGGGGCATAACTTCTGATGGAACGATGGGACCGCGAACATCTTTACGTTACACAATCCTGCACTTGATGGTTGGGATATATGCCGAGTATGAGGAGAATCGGCCCAAATCTGTAGGAGTAGTTCGCTGGACAAGGAAATCAATTAGAAACAAAATAAAAACAAAAGGGCATAGCTGCGGATGGACCGGTGGGAGAGCGAAACTTGTAACGTTACGCACTCCTGTCCTTCACGGTAATCGGCCAAGAAATGTACATAGAAGTAGTTCGCTTGACAACGAAACACAATTTCAAAGTCGAAAAAGGGGCATAACTGTGGATGGATCGGTGGGAGAAGGAAACTGTTTACGCACTCCTGCACTTGATAGTTTGGTTGTATACTGAGTATGAAGATAATCGGTCAAACACTGTAGAAGTAGTTCGCTGGACAAGGAAAAATAATATTTTCAGAGCCAAAAAGGACAATTGTTTACTTACAGACAGTCCGACGGACGGACGGAAGGACAGGGTAAACACTATATGCCACCGACAAATATCGTTGCGGTGGCATAGTAAACTAAATTAGTAACAATTGATTTCAAAATCATGTTTATAATACTGAAAAATACGTAGCGTTGCATAATAATACTTTAACAACCTAATATGTTTATGCAACAACCATATTTCATTCGCATCACCTCGGCTTGTCATAGGACATCAACATGTAAGGAATACAGATGCAGTAAATCCAATAACTTTACATGTGCGTGCGTGGTGCGTGCGTGCGTGCGTGCGTGCGTGTATGTACCAGACAGCGAGTATGTTATTTGACCAGGAGCTACACTAGTCAAAAACTAATAAGTCCCCAATTTTCATGGTGGTTGACGTGTACTTAATCATCCCTATCAAGACATTTATATGTACATTATTTGTAGGGGCACGTTCTTAAACCGGATGTCATTACTATTTTAAATGCGGCGAATCAAATACGAGACAAACCAACATAACTTTCATTAATTCCCGAGTGTACAACAGGATGCATGGGCTTCACCAGCATTTTTCAAACGGGGGTTAGACTTTCAGCCGAAATATCTAAGGGCTCGAGGGGCCACCCCTGGACCCCTTACATATTTCGGTTGCTTCACAGTCCCAGAGATATTCATTTCTGGAAGCCAAAATGCCGCATTCGCGTTGGAAACCAAATTACTACCCAGCTCCTAAAGAAATTGTATCACGACCACATATTACATCCTTGTCCTAGGTGTCGGCGCTTTTGCGCATTAAAATTCCTGAAAATAGGTATCACGTGTGTGTGGTATATGTGTTAGTTTATATAGGAAAAAACAATGGTTCTTGCCCACTATAAGACATCCGTCTCACAACTGGATTGATATAGCCGGTTGGTTTTCGATTGGGCTTATATTTAATATTGGGTGTTGGCTCGAACACCTTCCATACCCGGAAAAGCTGGTCGGTGAGCCGCCAGCTAGTTAAATAATTGCTACCAACTGGATTGATATGCACTCCCGCCTGCGATTCTCTTACCAAGAATTGCAATCCAGCGGTCCTTGAATTGCAATTCGTCCCCTCTGAAATTGCAGTCTAATTGCGGTCCAATCGCGGTCCCGTTTTTGCGGTCATTCTTTCACGATACCGTTTGTGCGGTCATTCTTTCGCGGTCCAGTTTGTGCGGTCATTCTTTCGCGATACCGTTTGTGCGGTCATTCTTTCGCTATTTGCGCTTCTTTCTTCTATCTTCCGACTTTGTCGAAATTAAAGACCATCCGGTTATTGGTTTAATTTCATAAAAAATGTTAACTGCCATGAACACACATAAAGCGGATTATAACAATTTGACTTTAAGCAACGTAACATGATTCTACACTCCCGCCTGCGATTCTCTTACCAAGAATTGCAATCCAGCGGTCCTTGAATTGCAATTCGTCCCCTCTGAAATTGCAGTCTAATTGCGGTCCAATCGCGGTCCCGTTTTTGCGGTCATTCTTTCGCGATACCGTTTGTGCGGTCATTCTTTCGCGGTCCAGTTTGTGCGGTCATTCTTTCGCGATACCGTTTGTGCGGTCATTCTTTCGCTATTTGCGGTAAAAACTTAGCGTTATGCGTATATATACACCTAATTCTACTATTTATGTATATTTTATTGGATTTTAAATGGCTAAATACAGATAGGAAAATATATATTTTCGTCAGAAAAAATCAACTATTTCAATTTTATTGCCGCATTGATCAAGCAGAGCGGTCCGCTGGTTTGACCGCAGAGCGCAGCGTAAATCGGTCATTCTTTCGCAGTTTAAAGGAAAAAAGGAGCGTAAACTGCAATTAAAAGCGGAGCGCAGCGCTAACTGCGCTATAAGTATTGCAATTCCGCAACCAACTCTTTGGACCGCAGTCACATGATTGCAGTCCGATTGCGGTCCAATTGCAATTAATCGGAACGCGAATTGCAATCCTGCGCTCCAGGAATTGCAATTCGCCTGGTAAGAGAACCGCATGCCACTCTGTAGTCATGCTACGGTTTATTTCATTAAATCAGATAGAGTATATTCAAAAATGGCTGAAATTGTGCCAAACTCAAAAATCAAATTTTGTAAAATATTTCCCGATAGGCGGCCATTACGTTGCCTTGATACGCAAGAGGGCAAACTTGATTAAGCTAAAATTGCGTTTGGAAAGACTCGTCCGGGACATCCCTGATTACGATAAACAAAAAGTTAATATTATGGGAAATATATACACCTAATTCTACTATTTATGTATATTTTATTGGATATTAAATGGCTACATACAGATAGGAAAATATATCTTTTTGTCAGAAAAAATCAACTATTCTGATTTTATTGCCGCATTGGTCAACATAGCGGTCCACTGGTTTGACCGCAGAGCGCATCGTAACGCGGTCATTCTTTCGCAGTTTAAAGAAAAAAAGGAGCGTAAACTGCAATTAAAAGCGGAGCGCAGCGCTAACTATAAGTATTGCAATTCCGCAACCAACTCTTTGGACCGCAGTCACATGATTGCAGTCCGATTGCGGTCCAATTGCAGTGAATGGGAACGCGAATTGCAATCCTCCACTCCAGGAATGGCAATTCACCTGGAAAGAGAACCGCAGGGCGCTCTGCGCTCCCGCCTGCAATTCTCTTACCAAGAATTGCAATCCAGCGGTCCTTGAATTGCAATTCGTCCCCTCTGAAATTGCTGTCTAATTGCGGTCCAATCGCGGTCCCGTTTTTGTGGTCATTCTTTCGCGATACCGTTTGTGCGGTCATTATTTCGCGGTCCAGTTTGTGCGGTCATTCTTTCGCGATACCGTTTGTGCGGTCATTCTTTCGCTATTTGCGGTAAGAACTTAGCGTTACGCGTATATATACACCTACAGTAGCGCTTTTCATCTCCTTACCTATTTATATATATACTAATATCGTATACATATCGTAATCGTATAGTATTGGTATATTTAATGAGCATATCGTATGATCATATAATATTGGTATGTTTGTACCGTATCATCAATTAGTACAGTTTGTTTACATTATACAAACGTACTATACAAATATTATACAAACATACGATATCCGTTCGTATATACGATATATCCGTACGGATATGGTATGAATATACAGTGGGGTCATCGTGCGGTTAAAATATACCGATGCACCGGTTCATTTCGCATGTAAACATCCGGTTTTCATTTCGATCATCTGCCACAATTTTAAGATATTCAAAATGAATAAATTTTCAGTTTAACGATACAGAAACCATTTAAAACTAACTATTGTGAAATACGGTATCACAGTGCATATACATCATGTGTGTTCAACAAATTAATTCATCAGTAATTCATCGTTGTACTCCGCACCACCGCCGGGGACACAAAACAATGATCCCCCACACAAACCAGCCATCTACATTTGGCGTCCTAAAAGTTGCTGTCTATATCACACAGTGGGAACAATGTGTATCACCACCAACATCAGTTTTTGTCTATGACTATACTACACCCCCCGCCGACCACCACTTCTGTCTGTAACGCAGGATGATGTGGCCGACTGATTAAGTTCTGAACTAGTCCTGGAGCAATGGCCGACTGATCAAGCTATAAACTAGTCCTGGAGCGATGGCCGACTGATCAAGTTCTAAACTAGTCCTGATGCGATGGCCGACTGATCGAGTGCTATACTTGTCCTGGTGCGATGGCCGACTGATCAAGGGCTAAACTTGTCCCGGTGCGATGGCGGACTGATCAAGTGCTATACTAGTCTTGGTGCGATTGCCGACTGATCAAGTTCTAAACTAGTCCTGGTGCGATGGCTGACTGATCGAGTGCTATACTAGTTCTGGTGCGATGGCCGACTGATCAAAGGCTAAAGTAGTCCCGGTGCGATGGCCGACTGATCCAGTTATAAACTAGTCATTGTTGCTATGCTAGTCCTGGTGCGATGGCCGACTGATCAAGTGCTATACTAGACCTGGTGCGATGGCCGACTGATCAAGTGCTATACTAGTCCTGGTGTGATGGCCGACTGATTTAGTGATATACTAGTCCTGGTGCGATGGCCGACTGATCAAGTGTTAAAGTAGTCCTGGTGTGATGGCCGACTGATCAAGTGCTATACTCGGCATGGCCGACTGATCACGTGATATACTGGGCATGGTGAGATGGCCAACTAATCAAGTGCTATACTGGGCATGGTGCAATGGGCGACTAATCAAGCGCTATACTAGTGATGGCCGACTGATCAAGTGCTCTACTAGTCCTGGTGCGATGACCGACTGATCAAGGGCTAAACTAGTCATGGTGTGATGGCCGACTGATCAAGTTCTATACTAGTCCTGGTGCGATGGCTGACTGATCAAGGGCTACACTAGTCCTGGTGCGATGGCCGACTGATCAAGGGCTAAACTAGTCCTGGTGTGATGGCCGACTGATCAAGTTCTATACTAGTCATGGTGAGATGTCCGACTGCTCAAGTGCTAAACTAGTCCTGGTGCGATGACCGACTGATTAAGTTCTAAACTAGTCATGGAGCAATGGCCGACTGATCAAGTTCTGTGCTAGTCATGGTGAGATGGCCGACTGATCAAGTGCTAAACTAGTCCTGGTACGATGGCCGACTGATCAAGGGCTAAACTAGTCCCGGTGCGATGGCCGACTGATCAAGTGCTATACTTGTCCTGGTGCGATGGCCGACTGATCATGTTCTAAACTAGTCCTGGTGCGATGGCCGACTGATCAAGTTCTAAACTAGTCCTGGTGCGATGGCCGACTGATCAAGTTCTAAACTAGTCCTGGAGCGATGGCCTACTGATCAAGTGCTAAACTAGTCCTTGTGCGATGACTGACTGATCAAGTTCTAAACTAGTCCTGGAGCGATGGCCGACTGATCAAGTGTTAAACTTGTCCTGGTGCGATGGCCGACTGATCAAGTTATAAACTAGTCCTGGTGCGATGGCCTACTGATCAAGTGCTAAACTAGTCCTGGTGCGATCGCCGACTGATCAAGTGCTAAACTAGTCATGGTGCGATGGCCGACTGATCAAATCGCATGCCATAATAACTAGATGGCCATGGCCTGCATGTCGTGCCCGCCGAGGCATTTGATAGTACAAACATTTTTTTTATTGCAACAAAGCTTTAGCCCGTTGACGTTAAAACATGCCCCACCCGCCGAGGCTTTGATAGTATACCCAAACACTTTAACTAAAAAAACACTTTAATCAAAAACTTCATCCTGAACGCACACCAATGTGCCGACTATATCGCTCTGTCTGCAAGCGGGCCCAACAAAAACTTTAAGGGAAATTTCAAAGTAATTTGACCGTGACATTGGGCACATATAAATAATAATGAAAATGTGGGTGACAAATACACAGTATGTGAAGTTTCGAGTGAATTGGTGAAGCGGTTTCAGAGATATAGTGTTCTTAAAGGTACATGCCCACTCAGTAGGCACAAAATGTTCTTTATATCGGAGACATCATCGAGACATTTTCGGGCAAAATAAACATTAATTCACCATTAATATACATACTTATTGGCATTATTATACATTTTATATCAGACGTAAATGTCCACACTGCTATCAGGGGCGATAACCGTGTTTCCTTAAAATGCTACCAAGACATTACTATTTATTTTTTGAGGGGACCACATTTAATTAGTATAAGTAATTAAAAAGTATCATGCCCCATTTGTCTATGAAAATAGCCTGATATCACCACGTGTCACTATCAGTGAAATAAACATTACTAAATGATTATATCCATAGAACGGGCACACGTAATGTTTAGAACTGGTGGAATAGTGACAAAATTATACACTTATTTAATTCCTACAAATAACTGAGGATACACATAACTTTAATTGTTGTGCCTACTGAGTGGGTATGTACCTTTAATTAGCATAAATGATTAAAAGATGTCATGCCTCATTTGAATATGAAAATAGCTTGATACCACCGCTAGTCATTATCAGTAAAACAAATATTACTAAATGATTATATATGGATAGCGGGCACACGTAATTTTTAGAACTGGTGGAATAGTGACACAATGATACACTTATTTAATTTCTATAAAGAACAGTTTGTGCCTATTGAGTGGGCATGTACCTTTAAAAACTTTAACCTTAAATCAAAAAAACTTTAACCGGACGCACGAAGTGACGTACATATGGATGTACGTACGTATGTAGGCCAATGTGGCAACTATATCGCACTGTCCACATGCAGGCATGTCAAAAACTTTGAGGTAAATTTCAAAGTAATTTGACCTTCATATTGGGCACAGGGGTTGCAGGGGTTGAGCATAGAATTAAAATATGGATAATGATAAACACACATGTGAAGCTTCGAATGAATTGGCGAAGCTGTTTCTGAGATATAGTGTTCTTAAAAGCTTTATCCTACGGTAAATAACAAGAGCTGTAGGAGAACTGCATAGCTCGACTACGAGGGTTGTCGATGTACACATAGCTTGACAAACAAGGTGGCCGCGGCCTGCATAAAAACCTTAACCAAGGTTGACGAAAAACCTTAACCAAGGGAAATTAAGTAAGTAATTCAAGGTTAAATGTAGGTCAATGTCAGATATAGGTCAGGGGTTATTGATGTACATCACTAGGAGATGAAGTTTTCCCAGTATGATTGGTGTAGGGCCAGGAGTATTCCATCTACACGCTTGACAAAAAACCTTAACCAAGGGGAATTAACTAAGTAATTCAAGAGGAAATGTAGGTCAAGGTCAAATATAGATCAGGGGATATTGATGTACATCCCTATGAGAAAAGGTTGTCCAAGTATGGTGTATGTATGCACAATAGCATTCCATGTACAAGCTTGACTAAAAACCTTAACCAAGGTTGACTAAAACCTTAACCAAGGGGAATTAACTAAGTAATTCAAGAGGAAATGTAGGTGAAGGTCAAATATAGATCAGGGGTTATTGATGTACATCACTAGGAGATGAAGTTTTCCAAGTATGGTGGGTGTAGGGCCAGTAATATTGCATATACAAGCTTGACTAAAAACCTTAACCAAGGCGTGACGGTGACGCCGACGCCGGGGTGACAACATAAGCTCTAACTATTCTTCGAATAGGCGAGCTAAAAACCAGATGGCCATGGTCCGCATGTCGAGCCCATCGAGGCATTTGATTATCTCGGAGTATATTTATTTGAAGTCTGAATTAAGGTATGTAAAAGCTTTAACGCAAATTTGAAAGTCATTTGACCTTGATCTTGGGCATGTGGGTCGCATGCGTGGGCTATAATATGAAAATATGGATGATAATAAAGAATTATCTGAAGTTTGAAGCAAATCTGAGTAAGTGTTGTGGAGATATAAGGTATGCAAAAACATTAACACAAATTTCAAAGTCATTTGACCTTGACCTTGGGGCACAGGGGCCGGATGAGTGGGACACAGAATGAATATATGGATGATGACTAATAAGCATCTGATGTTTCACGTCAATGTGACTTAGGATATGGTATTAAAAAGCATACACCGATTTCGGACGGACTGACTGACGGACGTCATTGTGATCACTAAGTCTCGCTTTCCGCAAGCAGGCTCGGCATCGGCAACAAAACTACAGATGTACGTCAATGCGCAGACTATATCGCACTGTCCGCAGGTTGTCGCGACAAAAATTGTTCAACCCCTTTTTAAAGGTGCATGCCCACTCAGTAGGCTAAAAATGCTCTTTATGGGAATTAAATAAGTGTATAATTGTCACTATTCCACGAGTGCCCGCTATGCAGATATAATCATTTGGTAATATTTATTTTACTGATAGTGACGCGCGGTGGTATCGGTATTTTCATGTGCAAATGGGGCATGATATTTTATAATTATTTATACTAATTAAACGCATCAACTGAACAAAAAATTGACAGATTAAAAAGTATGATCATTGCACATCAAAAAATAAATACAGAGAATAAATAGTAATGTCCGTTAACATTTTAAGGAAACACGGTTATCGTCCCTGATATCAATGTGGAACTTTCCTTCTGATATAAAATGTATAATAATGCCAAACAATACGTCGGTAATGGTAAATGATTGTTTATCTGGCCAGAAAATGTCTCTGATGATGTCTCACATTTTGTGCCTACTGAGTGGGCATGTACCTTTAACGCTCGCTCCGCACTGTCCCGTGAGACCTATGCGTGTGTTAAGTTTCATAAAAAATAATGCAAAGGGTGTTCGCGTTATGCTCCGGACAAATCAGTGCGCGAAAAAACAAAGGGAGATAACTAAGCTAGAAAATGTGTTCATAGAACACGAATACCCCACATATCGCTTTGATAGTAAACAAGGCAAAATTCCAGTGTCCAAAAGGGAGAGATAATCCATGACACGGGGTTCGAATCAAAAATCGAAATAAACTTTCCGCATCTACTCATCATAAGGAAGCTACATATCAAATTTCAGTGTTGTAGCTATTACAAAAGTTTTACGAGTTACAAGGCAAAATTTTCAAATTATAATTCAAAAAGGGGGAGATAATGCATGACTCGGGGATCCAATCAAAATAAACGTTGCAAATCTACTCATCACAAGGAAGCTACATACCAAGTTTCAGGTGTGTAGCTATTAGGGTTTAAAAGTTTTACGAGCTACAAGCCAAAATTGGAAAATTCTAACTTGAAAAGGGGGAGATAATCCATGACCATGGGGTTGAATCAAACATACATGTACCAAGTTTCAGGTCTGTAGCTATTACGGTATAAAAGTTTTACGAGTTACTAGGTTGGTGACGGACGGAAGAACGGACAAGGGTAACACTAAATGCCCCCTCCACTATCGTGGTGCGGCATACAAATTAGTGAGGCAAAAGTTGTCATATATACAAGTAACTTACCTTAATTCAACAGTTACACATCAGACGATGAATGAACTTTAATTCTGGTGTAGAATATTAAAGTTATTCATTATGTTCAATAGTGCTGCTTTGACATGACGTGAAATTAAAACATGCATGACATGATCTGGAAGAATAACCACAGATCAAGCACGCATATTCAGAATCACGTCTGTCGGTTCTTATCCAGCTCCGATTTCTGTCACCTGTCCACAAAATCCATAATCCAACATTGTCGCAAATTTAATCCTCTATGTTGGTTACGTTAAAACATAATGTCACTTAGTATATTATCCAATGCGGGTTGTAATCTCTCGTTTCTGTAAATAAATGCGTCCAACAATCCCTGTAGCTGCTATCGTGATACAAAATGTTAAAGGTTCTGTCAGAACCTCACATATTGATCTTAATATCCATCATTTTTATTCCAAGTACCAGAATAATGATGTTTCCATGCGCCGTCGTAGTGTTATCTGTCAGATTCCGTTGTTTATTTGATCAAATTGATGGACAAATTTGTGTCCGCTAATGTCGCCAAGAGCATAATCTGTGACGTTGACTGTAATAATTTGGCATAACTTCTAGCTTGTGAGTTTTTGGTTGAATGAAGTGATCACTATTGTGAATAAGTGTGTATTTGTGCCCGGTTTGCTCAGTAGGTAGAGCGATGGTGTGGTAAACCAGAGATCCCCGGTTCGATTCCGGGCTGGTGCGCATCTTTCTCACCCTGTGACATTTGGCGCCCAACGTAGTTGCGGGAAGTAACTCTGCAGAATACTCCCGCATCGTCCGTACCGAGAGCTATGGTGCTCTCCGTAGGTTTCCCATGCAAAGTACCAAATCACATTTGATGTGCACTTCAACTGTTCATTGCGACATATTTTCTGTATTATTCATTTCTGTGTAATAAGTACAGAACAATATGTCACAATTAACAGCTAAAGCTCGAATGAGATCCGATTCGGTACTCTGCAGGAAAGACCTATGGAGCACTCTGGGTACGGACGATAATTGAGAATTCTGCAGTTACTTGCCGCAACTACTCCCAACGTGGAGTCGTGACTGATGAAGAAATGTTCCACAAATATGGAATTCTGGGTGGAAATATTTCTGCCCAGTGACAATTGTTGCCCAACGAAGGACCGCGACTGATAAATACTCCCAAAATTGTACCCAAACATATGGAATTCGGAGACAAAAATTAAACATGGAATTCGAGGACGAATTTCAATTTGGCGGAGAAGAATGTCACAGTACGCAACTGACTATGGGGATGAAGTGTGTATGCTCTGTGCCTTGTTAGCTTGCTCGGTAGAGCCATAGGCATGGTACGGTAAACATGAGGTCCCTGGTTCGATTCCGGGCCGTTATTTATCTTTCTCACTCTGTGACACAAGTAAACCGTTTTATTTTAAAGAAATGGCTATCACCGGAATAACTATTATCTTCACAAAATTTGATTCGGGCCAATAGAAATCAACAGCCAGAACAGAACGTTTGCAGTAATAGAAATCGAATTCCAAAATAAATTTTAATTGTTTTTTTATGATCAGGTTTCGAAAATTAAAATATGCTTTTCTTTTTAATTATTATCAATGTGTTCACCATGTTATTATGGTTAATATGCAATTCACAGTCTCCTTGCAGCTTGAAATTGAAAGACATTATGAAAAGTTGTGTTGATCTCAGAAATTGTCATGTCGACTATAGGATCGCGTCGAAATAATGTTAACAGAATAGGAAAACGTAATTTGATACCGACGAGAAAGTAAACAAAACGCAAAATTGATGCTTAGCTTTGCAATATTATATATTGTGAGTATGGTGGTGTCTATTAATGTGTTCTTGATATTCGGAACAGCAGTGACGACATTTTGTCCAAGAAATTGTCAAGGTCAATGTTTCACTGTTTGTCTCGCAATAACCCGCCGCTTTATATTTGCGTACCACAAAAACAGATCACCAATACCGCTGACTTTCTAGCCACTTTGAATGAAATAGATGGGATAACATTTTGGATTGGAACACGGATACGTTTGTAAACTATTTCGATTTTATTGCCGCATTGGTCAAGCAGAGCGGTCCGTTGGTTTGACCGCAGAGCGCAGAGTAAAGCGATCACTATTTCGCAGTTTAAAGTAAACTGCAATTAAAAGCGGAGCGCAGCGCTAACTGCGCTATAAGTATTGCAATTCCGCAACCAACTCTTTGGACCGCAGTCACATGATTGCAGTCCGATTGCGGTCCAATTGCAATTAATGTGAACGCGAATTGCAATCCTGCGCTCCAGGAATTGCAATTCGCCTGGTAAGAGAACCGCAGGCCAGCAGATCTGTAGCCGGTCGGTGACACTATCATAAACAACAACTTTTATCGAATATCAGCGTGACGAACACTCCACCACATTGTAATTAACGGTAATTAGACGTTTTGTTTGTGTTCGTGGCGTATTGACCACGTCTCCGTCAGAGAGAAGACAACAAACAAATCCACAACACTGAATACCCATTATTCATGGTATGCAATAGGCTATAAGTTTATAGCGTACTTGGGAAATCGCATGCAGGTAGAACACCACTAAATACTGTATGCACCAGCCCTATAAATATTAACTAGGTTACCAAACTTGGAGAACGACGAGTTACGTGCCTTAAAGTTATTTCATGGGCAACATTGGCTTTATAATCGGCGGTGATCATAACGTTCGACTATGTCCAGGCGTGGGTAAACGTTTGCTGTGGCACGAGAGAACTGTTTGAACCCCCAGGCCGTACCAGGCTAGTGTAGTTTGATATCAAGTTTATCAGACAATGCTAGGAAACTCGTATGAAATTCGAGGCTCGCCGATTCTGAGCCAATCCTGACACACTTGACACTAGGTTGGCATTATATTTATCAGGTAATGCTTGTCTTTGGTCATATATAAGTAGTTTTATGCTGGTCTATGGTCAGATATAAGTAGTTTGATGTAGTCAATGGTCAGCTATACGTAGTGCTAGTCCATGGTCAGAAGTAGTTGTATACTGGTCTATGGTCAGATATAAGTAGTTGTATGCTGGTCTAAGGTCAGATATAAGTAATTTTATGCTAGTCTATGGTCAGATATAAGTAGTTTTATGTAACCAAAGGTTAGATATAAGTAGTTTTATGCTAATCAATTGTAAGATATAAGTACTTTTATGCTAGTTTATTGTCAGATATAAGTAGTTTTCATTGAAAAGAACGCGGACTTGTTTACATTGCGTCATAATACAGGCCTTTTTTACATTGCGCCATTACACTGGTGTCATTGTGTAACGTCATGTGACGACATTCGATCGATGAAAAATCAGTTTTCAATTCGTTGTAACCCGCATATTCGTATCAATGCCTGATACGACATTATGTTATCAGTGAGTACGCATTGGGTCAATACAAAACTATTTACCTGATACAAAATTATGTTATCAGTGAGTACGTATTCGGCCATTACAAAGCACGTTACCTGATACGACATTATGTTATCAGTCAGTACGTATTGGGTCAATACAAAGCTTGTTGCCTGATACGACAGTAGGTATATATTGCTTATATTGACGGCCTGCTGCGTGAACTTAAGTCGGTGAACGGTGGGTTTGTTAAGTACGATCACAACTGTTCATGTCCAACGGTAGCAGACGACATATGTCTAATATCCTTATCCGCGCAAGTTCTGAACGACGTGATGAATATGTGTTTTGAATACTCCCGCAAATGGAGGTATAACTATAATGCAAGTAAGTATGCCGTTATTGTTTTCAATGAAACGAAGTAGGATTATTTAACTCGGAAAATAATTTGGAAATTAGGAGAACAGTTAGTTGAAGAACGTTTGGAATATACACATCTCGGGATCATCTGTCACAAGGAAATGGGAAATGTCATTAATTCGACTGATGGTAGTGTAAAACATTGTTTGGCCTTATTAACAGCGGTGTGCATCAACACGGACTCCACCCTTTAACGTCGATGACAATTTATGAACGACAGGTTATTCCGGGAGCGTTATATGGATGTGAAATGTGGAATTAACTAACGCAGCAACTAACCTCGAAGAACAAAATCCGCCAACAGTCTGATTGGATCACCAACACCGGAATCGTGTATCGATAAAATTAAACTGAGTTTATTATGTCAACTCTGCATGTTACATGGAAATAAATGAGTGAAACTTGTCTTTCTCAATCGTTTGACTAGTTAATTCGATAATCCCAGTATTTCCAGGGGCTTCATTCCGGATATTGTGCGTATTGTCAACAAATACAATATACTTCGTGCCCTCGAAACATTCATGGAACGTGGTATTTTCCGCAACATATATGCATGGATACAATCAGTTAAAGCACATGTGATTTGATACGAAGCGATGAAATGGTGAGAACGAACAGACAGCTCTCGTGTACTGGGTGAATTTTGCAACGTACACGGCTCTCTGTCAGTGCTTAACCTTTTGACTTTAAGCCTAAAATATCGTCACCTCATAAATGAGTGCAGATCTGCAGTGTATTTAATTGGCAGATACGTCTCGGACCCGCGTAAAATTCGATGTCACACGTGTGGATTCAGCTCAGACAATATAGTGCTACACTATCTATATGAATGCAAATATGCTGAGATCGATAGACAGATATTATGGCGCGAAATGCAAATCAAATGTGGCCATCAGTTATTCCATAAATTCACGTCATCAAGCATTTACACGCAAATCAGAGTTATTTTCAATAGCGATAGTAACCCACTGCAAGCAACAGATGCCGAACAGAAGCTAGTTTCATTGTTGTGTCTGCGATACGTGCATATAATCCGGATGTCGTTCAATATCCAAATGCACGTGTAATCTATGAAGACGTGTGCGTCAATGGCAGTCGTTCATCCAGCGTATCTATGAAGTATAGCCCTATTATGTTCGCATCATATTGCTTGTACATGTGTAGGAGTCATTTGTATGCGGCATTTGCAATTGCTTTCGACTATTTGTGCTGAATGTATGACGGCCAGGGTTTATAATACGCTCTATCAATCTTGCGCACAGACGCCTCCATCAATAGACAGCTCTGTATGCGTTAATTTGGCATCTGTGGGCCTGTGGTCGTGGAGTACTTGATATGCTTATTTGCACTGAACCCTTGAAATTGGCCAATTTGAGTGGTTCAGTCTGAGCCTAACTAGGTCTCGACTGTTCAAACTGTGTCGGATACGTGTCATGATTGGTTATCCTCACTTTCGTATGACCACAGTCCTCGGATTGGATTTAACGTACCTGCCAGTGCACTGCTCGTCGTTTGCACGGCAGCACGACTATATACTTCTATGCGATTGATCAGTGACACACAATGTCACTACGACACCAAGTTGATGTGCATAGCCACTTATCGGTCTCGCATTCTGTGACCGTGTAGGAACCTCAATGATGCAGTAGAAATGCCATAATTGATTCGATTAATCTGACATTGCAGTTCCTCATTTGGCTACGCTGTTGCGTGGCTTAATTTGGGCCTACAATCTTCGCATGTTGACAATTTTCTCATGGTGCATCGCACATGTTCTTGTGTTCCTTCTATGTATGTATATACTATCGTGTTTTGTTGCCATAATTCGTGGCCAGTGACTGCGATTTCTGGCCCTCCAGTCCCGGGCTATCACTTGTGGTAAGGTTAATTGCTTAAATTCGTGTTCCCAGCTGTACATGTACATATATGTGCAGGAAATAAAGATATTATTATTATTAGTGAGTACGTTTTGGGTCAATACACATATTGTTACCTGATACGACATTATGTTATAAGTCAGTACGTATTGGGTCAATACAAAGCTTGTTGCCTGATACGAAATTATGTTATCAGTGAGTACGTGTTGGGTCAATACAAATATTGTTACTTGATACGACAGTATGTTATCAGTGAGTACGTATTGGGCCAATACAAAACTCGTTACCTGATACGACAGTATGTTATCAGTGAGTACGTATTGGGCCCTTACAAAACTCGTTGCCTGATACGACATTATGTTATCAGTCAGTACGTATTGGGTCAATACAAACTTCGTTACCTGATACGACAATATGTTATCGGTGAGTACGTATTCGGCCAATACAAAGCACGTTACCAGATACGACATTATGTATCAGTACGCTTTGGGTCAATACAAAGTTTGTTACCTGATACGACAGTATGTTATCAGTGAGTACGTATTCAGCCAATACAGAGCTCGTTACCTGATATGACATTATGTTATCAGTCAGTACGAAGTGGCCAATACAAAGCTCGTTACCTGATGCGACAATATGTGATCAGTCCGTACGTATTCGCCAATAGAAGCTCGTTACCTGATACGACATTATGTTATCAGTCAGTACGTATTGGCCAATACAAAGCTCGTTACCCAGCCAGCATTGCGACAGTGGGCCTACATTGGGCCGCCATTTTCTAAACAGCGGCCCGCTGACGTAATTCTTTAGTGGCAACTCGTCGGCCAGACATATCTTAATATATATTGGCCCGTAAACGGCCCGCTGTCATTTTTGTTGTAGACATTATTGGACCGCTAAGCTGCCGCCGAGTGCTCTGCTTCGCGGTTAAAATTCTGGTCTGTTAAATTTCCCCCGTTATACTACTGGTTCTTACGGTGGCACATGAACACAATTTCTTCCATGTCCATGCGTGCCCAAGCGGAACTGTTTTGCGTGAAACCTATCGCGTGCGCATACAAACCTATCTATTGTGCACGCAAAACCTATCGCATTAGCAGGCAAAGCGTATCGCATGCGCATGCAAAACATATTGCGTACGCACGCCGAAATGTTTTGTGTGAAACCTATCGTGTGGACACGCAAAACCTATTGAGTTAGCATTCGAAACCGGCTAGCGTGCACACGCACAACTTATTGCATGAGTATGCGGAACTGTTTTGCGTGAAACATATCACATGTGCACGCAAAACCTATCACAGACGCACGTAAAACCTATTGGTTGAGCACGCTGAACCGTTTTGCGTGAAACCTATCGCGCACGCGCGCAAAATCTAGCACTTACACACGCAAAACCTATAACGTGCGCACGGAAACCATTTTGTGTGCGCACGCAAAACCTATTGCGTGCACACGCGTAAGTGAAACATATGTCCATGTCATCTCTGTGCCACCATAGGTTCTTCACAGTAAAATAGAGTTTTGACACCGTTTAATGCTGTGAATTTGGGAATATCAGTAGCATGATTAGATTGTAATCACACCGTGTTGATGTTTAATAATGTTAGCAGTTGTAATATAATACACAGATAGTTGTTTTTTAGTAAATGTTTCCGCTGGCAAATTCAAGATGAACCGATAACTGCCATGAACTGCGAAATTATCTACTCTGGGTATCTCAGTCTGTGATAGAATGTATGGTTAACTGTATATTGTAATTTTCAAATTTGCGGCGTATATCAGAAAATGATAGGTCGGAAAATCTGTTTAATAGCGACGTGCTAGTGGAGCCATTAAACATGTTTTCCGATCTATCATTTTCTGATACATTACGCAAACACGTCTTATTTGGAATTAATAAATCACTGAACTACTTTCGGCAAGGGAGATAAACAATATCACGCGAACTATTTTCATACGAGCCAAGCGGATTGTTCTGTTTATGATTAGGATATATAGTTTTAAGCTATCTCCTGTGATATATAATGATACATTACTTTGCTATGTTATGGGTACTAATACATGTTGTTTCAATAGCGTATCTCTGTAACGGTATTGTTGTAGATGGAGTTGCAAATAATTTAATAATTATTACGTTCAAATGGTGGCGTAATACTGATAGCACTTCTGTATAACTGTGATTGTCATAAATGGCGCAACAGTCGTGAGGTTAAGGTCGCCGGCTTCAATGATTTAATTACCGATTCCCGAAAGGGTCGGGGGTTCAAACCTCGACGTGGTATAAAAATAATTTCTCCATATATATTATTTTTGTGATTTTAATATTTTTTAATATTTTTTAATATTTTCACAATTTTATGATTTTAATAAAAATACCTATAAATTGATAGAAACTTACCAACAATTAAAGTGTCTGTCTTTAAGTAATATATACACAGACAGTTTGTTACTGATGTTTTAAGTTTAAGTAATATATACACAGACAGTTTGTTACTGTTTTTTTAAGTTTGAGGTACTGTCTATACTGTCTATACCATATAATGTTTTACTGTCCCAAAATCTTTTTTTTTTGGCTGTCACAATTAATTAATTTTCGGACAGCAAACATTTTTTTATGAATTTGAAATAATTATTGTCCTCCATCTGCTCACAACACTGTTCGAACTGCGCCTGTGGCTACCACGACCAGAATTCACTGGCCGCAAACACAGTAGCCATCGGCGTCTATTTATTAAATTATTATTTTGTATTTTATTTGAATTCCGCGTGAACGCTGCATTTTGTGTCAACACCATTTACAGAAAATATTGGTGATTTTCTAAACGAATATCGGAGAAATGCGGCTATATATTTTGTCAATTTTCAACACCATTTACGGAAAAAAATTACTGATTTTTTAAAACAATATCGGCACAACTAAATACGGTGATAGAATTTTTGTCAACTTTTCAACACCATTTACGGAAAATATTACTGATTTTCTAAAAACAATATCGGCGAAGGTGTACTGAACTAATCTTTATTTTAAATAACCAGCCGTCTAATAGATCTGTGTATAATCGAGAGTATATCGTTAATTGTCATGTTGTCTCCGACAGTGAGGTGTTGCGGCACACATCAAAACGACACGTCAATTTCAAAACATTGCCTAAGGGTCACAGCTGTGTGGTGTCATCAGATCATCACCTCGTCACACACAACTACGCATTATCGATTTTTTCCCCCACACAAAGCGACGTGTATTTACAACTAGATCTGTGTAATGTGTCGGGTGTAGCCAAAGACCATACATAAATTCGTAATTAGTCACAGATGTAGCCTTAAAATATAATCGATTTCCTTAAATTACGTCCGCATGTTGACAGATATTTCAGAGCAGACGTCATCGTAATTTGCCGTTATTTATTTCCAAAATTAACCATATATTCTGTAAATGGCGTTGAAAGTTGACAATAAATTAAGACCAGATCAGTACGTTAAATCGCTATCGACGACAACTGACGATCCGATGAGAGAGTAATACCGTTTAAGCGTATCCAATGTTAAATATACATCGTTATTTTTTTATGACTTTCGTAGTTTTTACCGAGAAATTCAAACCGTTTCCAATTATTGGGGAACATAATATCATGATTAGCACATCGTTTCACTAAGCGGGGGCTACTCAGGAAATGGGATCACACGGTCTATTGTTTACACTGGATTAATGGCGGCCTCCATGAGGTCTCAGGTAAATCTTATTTTTCAATAATACGACTGTGGTTTCTTCCTTTTAATGATAACCATGTTCCAGCCGTTAACACTTATTTAGCAACATTACTTAATATGTAGTTAGTCTGAACATTCTGCAGAGAAATCTGAATTGGACGGAATCGAGCGTTGTTTAAACTTAGTCCGGTTCATATGCACAGGTCAAAATATGAATTGAATATGGCGCTTTGTGTGACAGAAATCCGTACGCGGACGAATAAAAAAAATATTTTGTTATAAATATCACATACAGCGCAACAGCGGTAGCATCTACTGTTTTAATAATATGCATACATATTGTAATTAATGTTTAATAGTGATATACTTATGAATAATATACGATACTATGGTTTATACTCCAGCACTATGTTTTTAGGCTGTGTGATTTGCCTCAATATAAACTGGATTAATTAATACTTATATTCATGCCCTTCATGACAACATCATTACATTTAAAATATACAAATATTACTTAAAGGGGTATCGATATGATACATTTTAATAATATAAATATTGAAAATACACATTACAATCGCTTACAACATAAGTTATTGATTGAAAATAGTCACTGCATCGTGACCTATTTGACCGCATTACCTATTGCGCGGCAACCTCACCAAACCCGCTGTTTACATAGGTAACCGCGGGTTTGGTGAGGTAGGCTCGCTAATACAATGTTTGCGTAATGTACGCCTCAAATTTCAAATTTACAATGCGGTTAACCTATTTCTAATGCACTCCTTTACTACTTGCGCAGGAATACATATTGAAATAATTTGCGACCGTTCATCAACAATGATATACCTGTAATGTATGTCCATCACATTGCGTGATATGTATAGAGTGTATTAGAATATACATGTATAGTGCACAAATCATACACACACAATCCCGGTATGGAAAGCTACAGAGTCGATATCCACTCTTAAAACTATGTTTGCATCATGGCCCTGTGTAAAGTTGTTTAATTGAAGCTGGTTTGTTTCAATTACTTGATTTACATTTATTGAGCATAAGCTGCATATTTATGTAAATCCATCAATTGGAATTTCCAGACCATCCTACATTTGCACGTACTAACATCTTAGTCGTAGGAAGTTTAGTGAAACGGTCCCCTGCTCTCTAATTATCAGATAACACTTGGAAATAAGCAAACACTATATGTTTTAAATGGTAAGGAATGCATAACTGTTTCATTGCGTGATTCGGTCAGGTCGAACAGTGACTAAAATATAGTTTGAATCAACCATTGTATGATGGTGTATTGGCATTAACCCTTTACATTCTGAAAAATCATATTTTTTTTCGACGCAAAAATCAAATAATTTCTTTATTTCTCATCCGAAGTATATGTTGTGACCACCATCTGAACACCGTCTCAACACGATAGAAAATCCTATATGTATGTACCTATATCATGTACATGGGTGAAAATATAACCATGATGAAAACGTGTTTTTATTTTGTATACAAATGTAGTATTTGTTATAATCCTGGTATGCCCCTTTAAAGATGATGTCTCAGACATACAATATGTGATTTTTCGCTTCAAAAAGCGTAATGACACATAAATCGATCGCTCCGCTTTATTTGACCACATTCACCCAAAACATGCGTTGTATTCAAGTACATACTGTCAGAAACTGTGATAATCTGGCTTGATATAATGTGCCAGTTTCGCTCTACAGTGTACATATATGGGTAAGGAAAACTTGCACATTTATTTGTTTGTAATGAAATGATCATACTATACCACATTTAGAAAGGAGTGTCCATTATATACATTAATTTAATTTAAACTAGAAAGTTGTTTATAAAACAAATGAGTGAGTTATTGGAGAAAATAATATTTTCTGAGTGGAAAAAGGGGCATACCTGCGGATGGATCGGTGGGACAGGGAACATTTTATGCTATGCACTCATGCGGGTTGGAAATGCATACCAAGTATGAAGAGAATCGACCAAAAACTGTAGAAGTAGTTCACCGGATAAGGAAAACTATATATTCTGAGTCGAAAAAGAGGCTTAGTTGCGGATGGAACGGTGGGACAGCTAAAATAATGACGTTACTCACTCCTGCACTTGATGGTAGGGATGTATACCGAGTATGTAGAGAATCGGCCCAACACTGTAGAAGTAATTCGCCGGACAAGGACACAAATCAGAGTCGAAAAACGGGCATAGCTGCGGATGCATCGGTGGGAGAGCAAAAATTGTTACGTTAAGCACTCCTGAACTTGATGGTAGGGCTTTATGCCGAATATGAAGAGAATCGGCCAAGAACTGTACATAGCAGTAGTTCGCCGGACAAGGAAACACAATTTCAAAATCGAAAAAGGGGCATAACTGCTGATGGATCGGTGTTAGAACGAAGATGTTTACGCATTCCTGCACTTGATGGTAGGGCTGTATACCGAATATGAAAATAAGCGTCCAAAAGCTGTAGAAGTAGTTCGCCGGCCATGGACAAACTAGTTAAAGTCGAAAAAGGGGCATAACTGCGGATTGATCGGTGGGAGAGCGAAAATGTTTACGTTTCGCACTCCTGCACTTGATGGTAGGGCTGTATACCGAATATAAAGATAATCGGCCAACAACTGTAGAAGTAGTTCGCCGGACAAGGAAAAGTGTTTACTGACAGACAGACAGACTGACGGACGGACAGGGTAAACAATATATGCCACCGACAACTATCGTTGCGGTGGTATAATGAACTAAATTAGTAACAATTGATTTAAAAAACATGTTTATAATACTGAAAAATAACTAGCGTTGCACAATACATGTAATACTTTTGTTATGAACTGGAATTTAGTCCGCAACATACAGTAGTAAGCGGTGTAGGTCATTATGAGACTGCGCGGATATGCAGGCTGATATGGGTCTGCACAGGCCGCAAAACAGTTGTGTTATTTAAGAGAGAATCATTTAACAAAGATGTCAAATATATAATTATTGGTCGATTTCGGTCAATATTCATATCAGAATGTTTGTTATTTTACATGGATTCTAAATATTATATTTATTTCAAGTCAGGAATAATATTGAACATTTATTCAAAGAATTGCGAAAGTTATTTAAATTTTTACAGATATTAAAGTCGAAAATCTGCATATCACATGGTAATTAATTCGTCTGTATGTTATGCAGCGCTGTCAAGATCAAACCATAAACCGTCCAAGCTGAGACAATGTGCGGATGAACATAAAGAAATTTGAACATAAAGCATGTGATAAATAGAACTGTACTCAGAGCTGCTATGTGTTACATTTGTATTAAGAGCATAATTCATCCACAAGGCAAGTGTTTAGCAGTCTGATCTGGGTCTTCGCTGTTTGACAAGTCAGACCGTTGAATGTGTAATATGTTTACTCCACCATTTCGCATCTTTTAAATTGCACCAGGTCACTAACCAACCGGATCATCTGGATACGCACTGTTTGCAATCGCTATAATAGGTATGTAGTGTTGAAAGGGTCATTTGATTCACTACAAGTGCATATGATATTGTTGATTTATCCACGTTGACTCTCTGTTACATATACTGATTAAGCATATGTATGGCGTAGTATATGACGTCTCAGTAGCCGACAGTTGGATTGAGTGCATACATGCACATGATGTATAATTATTCGAATGAGTGGACCAGTTATCCATAGACTGGTTCACTCAATCCATCCATGTTGACTCTCCGTTACATAGACTTATTACTCATTGGGAGGCAGATTCACATACTCAACTTGTGATACACAATGACTTACAGTCATGAACTATATCGAATACTCCGCAAATACTTTAATATATACAAAACATGTTCATACAGTGACAACCCAACAACAAAATACGTCTAAACCAGTTGCCGTATAAAACCAGAAACTCTTCTATAATACTTTTCCACAATTTGCCTGGCTGAGAATCCCACAGGTAAGTCACGTGACCTCTTTGCTTATCTACTCACTGGCTGTTTGCTGCAGCCAGCGTACACTGGGAATTAAGACCTTATTCCAATTCTAAGCTTATGGACCAGCATATATGTGCGGTATTGGAGCTTGGCATCTGACAAGGATATGAAAATGAAAATAACATAATGAAATGCACATTTCGTTACACTTATCTGAATCGTATCCGTATTACCTTCAGTTTTGCTCATGATGTAACAAATTTACAAATATACAAACAAATACCCACACTGACATATGCAGCATTGTTTTGCAAATAATGGTGGCCATTTTGAATTCAAGATGACGGTGGTGATGGAAACATGGTATCATTGTGCTCTGCTTTATTTCGTCCTCTGTCGAATATTAACTGTTAAATGATAGGCCCTGTAGCGTCTCAGAATAAATTTCACATTCTGCCACTGACTAACATATGCATTGGATAAATCTAAACTATACATCACTGCCAGTGTTGCTGAAGGATTTTAATTAGGTTTAAGGTTATCCATTGTTCCACTACATACAGATAGCTATCTTAGACCAGGCAGTATTGAATAACAATTTACGTCTATTTATATAGATATGCAGTTTGACTAGGATTGGAACGAAATATAACTATCTTATAAAGTTTCTCGGATATGGCGTTAATTCGGGGGTGGATACTGGTAAGTTCTATGTTGGCTCAGGTTTATGAAAATGGATACGATGACATTGATGAGTCTTAAAATACGCACCTTGATAATATGAAAACAAATGTGAAACCGATTCCAAAAATAACAAATATTTTAAGGTTATAAGTAGCTCAACTATTCGTTTGTTGTATTAAATGTATGGCATCATAGGAGACGCGTGATAGTTTAATTTATTCATTAAAATTTAATTTCAGGTTGTGCGTATCATTTCGGTCCGTACAAAAACCTTAGTGTATACAATACACTAAAATACAATACCTGTATTATGTTATATAGGCCACCGGCCCATACTACACTATACATGTATTAACACAGTGAATTAAATTGCACATACATTTCTGATGAAACGTTGCGATCAAGTGATGTGTCGGACAATGAACACTGTATGAATGTAATATAGCCATATATTAATCCAGTGACGTACTCAGCCATTATGGAGGCGATTCAGCTGAGATAGACAAGAGTGCTGAAGGTCACATTATGCACGCGTCGCGGCATGGCTAGTAAACAAGGATACATAACTCACTGCAACAAAATAAGGTTCGTCCTTTCCTATAGTAAACCTGCGTACCGATTTCGGTTGAGAAATGTGCCATAATTGCAAGTATAACTATCATTGTTATTGCATGGATATAGGTAAACATTAAACATCGCTATCGAGAGCAGGTAACTAATCTGACAATTTTGAAAATGAATACGGATTTTTCTACTTGATATAATAAACGTGTATACCGAATTTATGTCATGCGTGTCAAGTAGTACATGGCCACAAAGAGGAGATAAGTCATGATAAATAATTTCCAAAAACAATAGCGTTATTCGTCCTGCCTTAATAAACATGTAACTCGAATTCGGATACGATTTTTAAAGTACAACTTGTGTCATCATTACGCGGACAATGGTAAGACGGCGAACATTATATTAAAACGGCTACCAAGGGGAGACAAATCTTCCGAAAATTAATTCGGCTTGTCGTGATAATATATATTTACTTTGGTTACTTTGGTTACGATCCGTCAAGTACATTTCGAGTTATTTTTCAAACGGGCGTATACTATGAGAGAATCATAGAGTGTACATGTGTGTTATACCAGTAAAGATTCGTCTTCGATCTCCGGTGTATCACAGCATATACGTAAACGTTTGCCTACGAGGATATGTTTATGCCGGCATGCATACCGTTATCATCCGCGCAAGTATGGAAGCGGCCTGGTGTCAATGCAATACTAGTTTTACTCCTAATTAGGAGACAGTAAGTCCTAATTAGGAGATAATAATCCTAATTAGGATATATTAACACCTAATTAGGACTTAGTATCTCATAATTAGGATATATATCTCTTAATTCGGACTTACTATCTCATAATTAGGAGATACTAAGTTGTGTTGAATGGGTTGTAGTTGTCGGTATTGTGATGTGGTGTAGAGTTTCCGTGATATGGTGCAGACGAGGTATGTACATGCCGACAAGATGGCAGCAGGTAAGTTTAACTCAATATTTTACAGCTTACGGGACATCATCAGCAAGGTATCTTGGTATGTACTGATACAGAAATGAATATGATTTCCAACGATCACGCTCAGAATACATATGACAACGTATTTTCTGAATAGTTCGCGTGCAAATATGACACATTGACACCTGTCTGTACGTGAAATATTTTGAATCGTAGGAGCTTGATGAAAATGGCGATTTCTGATTGACAAACACATGTTATTGCCTCTTTCCGGCGGCGATATCGATTACATACAATCTAAATGATCCATGGAAGGTATCAGCTCTATACATGTAGGATATTACATGTTTTAAGACATCTTCTGATTTATCTGTAGCCTATTTCACCAACATTGCAAAGTATACTTTTCTAGCAAAGTATACTTTGAGGGAGAAATTTTCAATTTTAGGATAAATTTATTAATTTTTATTATACTGAATTTATTACATTATCACAGCCATTTTGGCTGTGATAATGTAATAAATTCAGTATAATAATTCTGCATGCTTTTAATCATCCAATATATGCAGTTGTTAGTTCTATACGAAATAATGCATTTCAGGAAAAATAAATGATTACTCCCTCAAAGTATACTTTGCTAGAAAAGTATACTTTGCAATGTTGGTGAAATAGGCTACAGGTTATTGGGTGTATACCATGTTATTGTTTAGACCTTCCGTAAACAATTGCAGTAACTAATACTGTTTAGCGGTTTAGCGCGAAAATACGCTACGGTTTGTATATGTGCGACTAAATAGATGCGGTGTATCACACATGTTCTCGTCGGATCCAGCTGGCCAATGGCACAACGATTCCAGCACCATTTATCGCCATGTCCTCGTTTTATTCCATTATATACACTAGCATGCTTTGTTACCACCTTTAGAATGGATATACATCCGTAACAAAGCATACATAGAAGACATCGGTGCTTATTATTATGGGTTTGTGATTTGACAATATTCCAGTAATGCAGGTTCACTTCAATAATACTTGTTGACGTTATTACATGTACCTCACGACTTGTTCAAAAACATACATTTGTATCCCATCGCGCAGAGTAAAATGGGATAGAGGGACGTACATCTGTCCGTCTGTCTGTCTGTTTGTCTGTCCGTCACGTTGTCCATTGCCCTTTTATTTCTTAGTCGTATGACAGATTGACTTGAAACTTCACAAGCATGTTTATTATCATCCATAGTTTCATTCCCCGTCCCACCCATGCCCCTCCATTTCCAATCTCAATGTTAAATACGACTTTGGTATTTATATTTCAGCAGATTTTAAATTTAGGTTCGGTAGAGTCATTCTGCGATAGCTATTTTTTACCGTGTGAGCTATTTGTTTAAAACTTAATGTGTGTGTTTATCATCATCGACAGCTTGATTCCTCACCTCACCCGACGAGGAACAGATAAGTTTAATTTTGATTCAGTATATTACACCTTTCATGAGAGTATCAACAATGTATCCGGTGTATACAGACGCCCCACTCCGTCGCACAACTCGTTGCGACAATGGGTTAAGGACATCACCTTGTATATCAAGTATATCACTTTCTGCAACACGGACTAACTTTCCTGATGTTACATTTTGAATAGGTGCAGAAAAGAGTATGTCCCCCTCTTGTGAGTTATATATTCCTAAGTCACAGTCTTGTGAAATATTTTGGTCATGCGCTTCAATAAGCACACTAGTTTTAAATTAAAATCATGATCACTTAGATTCTTATGCAAATATATTAATACGCAACCGAATTGCTTTTAAAATATAAATGTGGAATAAAATGAAATAAAACAGTATAATAAAACAAACAAGCGAATGTGATAATTAATAATAGGTTCAGCAAAAATTGGGATACATATTGAGTGAACAATAAGTCAGCAATACGAAAATGAAGCCCATTTTACAGACAAAGATGGTCATCTGATAAGGAGCTACAATGGCCACACATGATACAGGATCGATGCATACCACCACCGCCATATGTGTGAGCGTAATATAGTAAAGGCTATTATTGTAAGACTTAAGTGTGAAGTTATAAAAGTTTATTAAATTTAATAAATTAAATGAAAAACGCACTGTAGAACATAATAAACCAGCATAGTTTCAGATTAATGTCGGAAGTAAAAATAAAATTTAGAAAACAATGTCTATTGAAGCAAATGATAAATAGTAGAAACATATGTATAAGGAGTATATAATATATATTATTATATGTAGATATAGGTTGTAAAATAAATAAACAAATAGTGAATTTTATAAGCTAAATATGCTTATAATAGATTAATTACGGTGACTTTTGTTATCGAGTTCGCCCACTATAATCATGATGGCATTCGCTCCCTTAGACAGGTGCGTGTTTGGAACTTTCGGATGATTCGGTGGTTTGAGTTAATAATTGGGCATTTGACTTTCTGTTTTCAAACCATATTTTTAGATAGGAACTTTAAAAATATGGTATGGTTAAAAATGGCGATGGTTTAGTAGCTTGGATTTGTATCAAACGGTTTAGTCATTAATTTTTTCTTTTTTTTCTTCGATAAAACTTTTCTCGGTTACACCTTGAATACCTAGCTTCTGATTGGTCAATCAATATGATTTGGCGCGCTTGTTTCTTGATATAGGCTGGAAAATATGTGACACGCCACAGGTTGTTCCAGTTATTAGCATAGAGAAGATGTTTTATCATCTGCCCACCCGAGGTTCCCCAAATGTCAATAGTACATGACGTTATGAGTGCAATAGTACTGCATTTTTGTTTCATACACGTGTTGTATTTACTCTTACTTAGGGTACAGCATGTGATTGTGAAGTGATAGTGAATCTGTATAAATATCAATATATAACGATACATTATGGTTGTAAAGTCCCTTAACCAACAGCCATGACATTAACGGTACATTCCCACTTAGTAGGCAAAAACTGTTCTTGATAGTTATTAAATAAATGTATAATTGTGTCACTATTTCACCAGTTCTAAAAAATGCCCGCAATACAGCTCTTATAATTTAGTAATATTTATTTTACTGATAGTGACTTGCGGTGGTACATGTATCAGGTTATTTTCATAGGCAAATGAGGCATGCTATTTTTTAATTATTTATACTAATTAAATGCGTCACCTGAAACAATTGGGCATGCACCTTTTAGGTTATCAATATATCTACTTGTTTTAGGTTCTTTACTCGTCGAACTGTTTACAAAACAAACTTATAACGTTACAACGCTTTATATTATTCGTTTTATAGTTCATTAACAAATAGAAAAATATATTAATTTGATACGAATGTGGAGCTCATTCATATATCCACAGGAGTCCCGTGTCACAGGAGTGTTGTAGCATGGCATCGCAGTTAATTCCAATCCTTTGAAATATGTCGTTTGGAGTGCAGCAGTTCTATGACACATTATGTGCTGATTGTGCTTATCGATAACATGCTCAAGTATATATAGTCCGGAGTGTGTATGCATGTAGCTCCATATTACGCAACAAGTTTTGTAATACGTATCATACTATGTAAAATGTCGAATGTCTTATATCCTCTTCTATTGTTTATAAACCGTGTACATGTGTTGATTGTGAACATTAGAATGGTACATATGTTGGTTTGAACTGTATTGTGATAAGAGGAAGTGAGTCGTCTCTTACAATTATATAAAGAATGTCGACGGTGCATATTTCTTGTATAATTGTTATGTTAGATGTACTTTTAATGATACGTAAATACAGAAATAAACTAATTAAACTAAACTCATTCATGGAAGCAAAAATAAACAAGATGGCTGCAATGCGTTCCGAATTAATCATTAACATACAATGTATGTTACTGTACTCAGGTTCACCATTTGAGTATTCTGCGGAAACAATTTACGGCTTCTTTTCAACAAAATGTAGTCAGTTCACTAGACCCACCCATTTCCATTCGGGGCTGGTTCGACAACGAAATAGATATGTCCAGAACAATAAACAACACGACAAGCCACCCGTTCCGTAAATTTCGAACGGTAAGGCGCAGGGCGGGACCGAATATGAACCCAATACACCCACATGCAGTTGCATACCTCGTTGCGGCATCGGGCTTTAGGACTGGTGTCATCATTGGCCACTTGACCGTGCTTTATAATGTTAATACTAGGACACACGCAATTGACGGTAAGTGGTGATTTAATCAATGCGCATGTAGTAGCTGGCTCCTATGAGAAAACGTGCGACACACCGTATCTCTGTCGTCGTACATGTACCAACCGTAGCGTGTTTTCGCGCAAAACTGTATCAGTTTCTGCAATTTCTTATTGAAGCTCTAAACCATAACAGGATGTACACACAATAAGATGACTCAGAAAATGACATAAAAACATGTAACATCCTACATGTACAGAGTACAAGTTGAAGTAACGTACCAATGCCTATACATGTATTACATAAATATAAAAGTATCATTAAGTGGGAAAAAATCAGTTGAAATAAAAAGTTTACTCCCTGTTAAAACACAATACAAAGTGCCTATGTTTTTAATGGTCCGTACTCGGACGGCTTCGAGACAACGGACTCTCACGAAACAGTCAACCGATTCATATAATTTCCGCCAATTGCAAAAGTTAGGCAAATGCTCGCCCTCCGCAACTATATATTCCCCGATGAGCTATGTCAACACGTTTTCGATCTAGAATTTATTTTGTTCAACAAAATTCCACATTTTGTTTTACGTCGGTAACATTTTTAGGGCCTATTCTACTATAATACAGCGAAAACATCTGCTTCAAACTACACTTTCACGTCGTCCGGGCCCTTTACGAAACAGTTTACAATCGAACATTTGATGAAACCTACATGTATACCAGTACAATGCGTCATGACAGACAATTCAATCGCACCAACATTTCTATCATTTCTCGGGAAGCCATATTGTTTAATTGTTGATGGGTTTTGCCGATGACGTAATCGCTAAGCTTATGATTGGTTGAGATTCATGGAGTGTCACGCGTAAGCGTCATGTTACACTGACTGTTTACCAGCCGGACACCTGTTTACAATGTAAGCGAAGCTATGAAACGGTACCATCTGACGCGTCACCGGGAAAGTCAAAGAAATAAATGTGCCCGATGTCTTTTTACTAGAGACAAATACGGAACAAAATAATCCATAGCTCGAAAACGCGTCGACATAGCGCATCAAAGAAAACATCATTGCGGAGGGTTAACATTTGCCTAACTTCAGCAATATGCGAACATGATATAAATCGGTTAATTGTTTCGTGAGATTCCGTTTTCTCGAGGCCGTCCGAGCACGGCCCATAAAAAGCATAGAAACATTGGTAATGTGTTATAACAGGGAGTACAAATAACGATTAACTTTTTGTTTCGCTTTTTGTTTCGCTTATTGATACATGTAGGTATATTTAATGTATTTATAGGCCTTAGTATGTTCACGTACGAAAGGGTGTCAATGTGGCATCTTTGCAAGCGAATTATTCATACGTTGTCATAGGTATTCTGAACGTGATCGTTGGAAATAATATTAATTTCTGCGTCAGTACATTTTAGATACAGTAAAACTATTAAATTCAGCTGAAACTTATCAGCTGTCGTTCCACGACGCCATCTTGTCGACATGTATATACATTGTCGGCAACATATCACGGAAACTCTACACCATATCACAATACCGACAGTGACAACCCCTAGTATCTCCTAATTGGGATTTAATATCTCATACTTTGGAGTTACTATCTCTTAATTAGGATTAGTATCTCCTAATTAGGAGTTGTAGATAGCTTAGGATATAATATCTCCTAATTAGGACTTAGTAGCTCATAATTAGGACATAATATCTCATACTTAGGATATACTATCTTATTATCTCCGAATTAGGACCTACTATCTCATAAATAGGAGATAACACTATTATTGCATTGACACAAGGACGCTTCCATACGCATGCGTTGTGCATCTGAGTAGACATAAGGAAATTATATTAATTTTGGCCTGGTATATCTATCAATCTGAAGACATCGTTCGACATTTAACATTAATTTCAACTGTTTGAAATGATGACATTTCTGAATCAAAAAGCTAATATGTGATTGAACTAAAAAATGAAACAATTAATGTCCCCCACTTCGTGTACCTATCAGATATATCCAAATTCGAACTTACACGATAATGATTTAACCTTCATTGCCCATGCAGAACGGAGAAAGGCTATAGCCTCAATGTTAAGAACCTTACTTTATATAATCATGACAATGGAGTAACACGTTCACAGTAAATCAATAACTCACAGTACAACTTGTTTTATTACATTCTCATACTTTTCGTGATTAGGTGGGGAAACGATTTGTTCTATAATTTATGGCATATGCTGTCGTTTTGGCCGATTTATATGAACAGCTCTATGGAGGACCAATTTAGTGCTGTATGGCTAAAAGGAATTATATTCCACACACTTATTAAGGGTAGTTTAATAGATTAAGCATAGACAGTTGCTTTTCGTGGACAATATCTTTTAAATTGTTTCGAAGATCATGTTACCACCCTCCTTCCACCCATACCCCCCCCCCCACCACACACACATAAATAAACAACACACCACTAACACTAACCAAAAATAATGAGTTGATATTTATTAATGGCTATGACTAAAATGGTTGTAAAGTCATCAATTCGAAACTTCTCTGACAACAGTTTGTATATACAGTCTACACTCGCTTGCTCAAAGTCCAGAGAACTGAGGGAAACACTTTGAACATACGAACATTTTAGTTAACGAGCGTTATTATATAATACGTACTATTATAATTTACGTACGCCCAATACATTGACTTGGAGTTATCAGTAGTTTGACTTATGCAATATGGTACGATGATGCAGAACGGGATTACCGGCCCCAGATATACGGGTACGTGACTTCGCACCATCGCGGGATTTCGTAACTTTCCTGATCACTATAAATCGAATGTCAGTAAATATATACAATGTATGTGGGTAACACGACGCCTTCATATACTGTATTGAATGATTGTGTTATCCTGGCTTTTCTACATATGGTTAGCTACATTATATTATATGTTCTACTTTGGATTGTCCGTTCTATGTCAAACGCCACAAGCGGTGACTGATTGCCTGAGCACACAAAGATGACCGAGTAGACCATTCAATGATTCGTGTATAATAAAGTAACGAGGCAATGTTACATATGTACATACATTGTATATCCCGTCATATTTAGGAAGCAAGTACAATGTACCATGTGTTTGAATCATACGTTGACCCGGTGTCCAATGGGTATTCAACCAAGTAGTGCAGATGTGTCAAGGTAAAGGATGATCGAGACAAATGTTGTCTCCCTTAGTGGTAGAATATCAAGCCAATCCAATAACCGGGTGTTATGGTCGAGTAAGATGGAACACAACGGACGAAAATCGGTGAGATAGATGGGTGTAAGGCTACAGGCTCATAAATACAATAGTTTTGTGATATGTGATTATTATTTGCAATATGTTACAAGTTGAGAAGATGATCACATGAAACACAAATACATGGTATGTCGATGAGTGAACATCACAGTATAGTATACTAGCAATGTCAGTAAATGAGTACACGAAGTCAGTCCATGGTTGCACAAGTGTAGTTACACGTATATGCAATGACTCTATACTACAATATGGCACCATCCCTAAGTCACCGCATCAGTATACACTAACGTTACAGTCCCTAGACCCAATGTGGGTTATGCATTGTTGGTATAAGTACTGGGTGTGCACTTATCAACGTGAAAATACAATAACAATAAGACATGTGGTGGACGAGTACACCCCAATAGAGCTACCCAGCGCTGGCATGTCTCACATAGACACGATCATACAACAACAAGCTATATTCACTTTCCCACCCAGCAGGTATGGGTTAGTCACACAATATGGCTATCTTCCCACCGTGTACTGGGTATCTCTATATACTATGCCATTGCATCACTTAGCCATGAGTACTAAGACATGTCACATTCATTGGACAATATTAATTAATTAAAATAAAAAATATTAACACCCTATTGCCTATGCAATAATATAACAACCACGCATATGAGAATCCTGGATCCAATATGGAAGCCGGATAAATGTCCATGTGAAGCACCGGAAGTATATATGAGTCACATTGTAATGGTGATCGTCGGCGATGACACCGGAAGTGGGGTCACAGGAAGTGAATAAAGTTCCAGAAGTGGAGATCGAAGTGACGTTACATAAACGTAATATATATGTAGTTCCGGAAGTGAAGTTAGATTGGTTTATCCTCAGTGTAGTAAACCGGAAGTGGTGTTGCGGAATTTTGTTATAACATGATTATGTGGAACCTGAAATGAATAAATGGGCGGCTTCCTGCGATGAATAATCACATCTAGTGGATCCGGATGCTACAGCATAATGTCCAGGACAAGGTGGTATAGGTGAAGTGTACTATGACTGGTGACTAATCAGAGCGACATCCTTAGTGCTCTAAGAGGCCCTCTGGCTGGAGCTGTCGTCTACGAATATAGCTTGCTCAACACTGGTTACGGACGGCGGAGAAACCACTGTGTTCCTATATACCTCCGTCTCGGCTCTACTGTCAGGGCTAAACAATAATGGATCCTTATTAACGGACGAACGCACGAATAGACAGACAAAGTGAAATAAATATCTACATAACGCTAGAATTACGAGTCGTAATTTGACAAATTATTATATCAATTCACTAAACGAGGCTCGAAAAGAAAAGAAAATTATATATACCAAATCCCCTAGTAATATATTATATAGTACTTGAAGGGTTGCTTTAATATCTGGACATTTTATTCACCTGAACATATGTGACGCACCCTCATCACCAATTACATGACCTTGACCACTGTGACGTTTGAATAGGTGCTGAAACACTTAGCAATGTTGTTATGTCGAAAGTTTGTAACAGTTTATCCATCATGTAATATTTTCAATTGTACTTGAAGGATTGCTTTAACATTTGGACACTTCAGTCACCTGAATATGTGCGAATCAATCACACCACTATTTACATGACCTTGACCTTTGTGACCTTTGGAATAGTTCTAAAAGTCTTAGCCTTTTTCTTACGTCAAAAAGTTAATAAGACTTTCTCAACTGACTTGAAATGTGTGTATATTTAAAATTTATCTCGTTACGCACAATCCCCAGTTAGAGTCTAGTATGCCATGGGCGCATATCCATATTTTACAAACATATTGTCTACTGTCTGTTCCACGTTTTGCAGCCGACGAACGTTTGACTATTAAACACATTAAATCTAAATAATATTTAAAAGTGAGTATATTTTTATCAATAACAAAAAAGTGACCCTCCCCAAAAAAAATCCTTTGATGAAATTTCATCAAATATTGATTTTATTGCGAAAAAACGATTTTCCAATGGGAATTTCACATGGGGAGTCAATTTCCAAATTTGTTCGATAGCTTTAAAATGATGTAACTAAGAAAACAAAGTTAGATTTTGAAAATCGGTGGGGAGGGTTACGTTTTTGTTTGAATGCGTTTAATAGCCAAAAGTTCGTCGGCTGTAAAACGTGGAACAGACAGTAGTTTATTATTATAAGAGCAAGCAAACGAACAGGGCAACACAACACGTTACAGTCAGGCATAAAGGGACAACAGCTAATGTCCAATTGTCGTGGTAATATTGCCGCGGCATGTTTATTCTTTGCTCCAAGTCTGCAGTATATAATTCAATTACACTATGGTGTACAGTGTTTGTAACGGTTAGTTAACTATTGGCAAAACACTACATGCGAGTGATAAGATAAGATTTATTTACGATGTTACAACACATATACTTAAGCCCTGGTGTACGAACGGGGTCAAAACTAAATTTACAGGTGCAGCTATAAAAATATACAGGTGCACCTGCAATATACAGGTGCAGCTGTAAATATACAGGTGCACCTGCAATATACAGGTGCAGCTGTAAATATACAGGTACAACTGTAAAAAATACAGCTGCACCTGTAAAACTACAGCTGCACCGGTAAAATATACAGCTGCACCTGTAAAAATACAATTCAGTTTTGACCCCGTTCGTACACTATATGTACGAACAAGGTCAAAACTAAACTTACAGGTGCAGCTATAAACATATACAGATGCACCTGTAAATGTATAGCTGCACCTGTAAAATGCACAGCTGCAGCTGTACATGTATAGCTGCACCTGTAAAATGTACAGCTGCAGCTGTACATGTATAGCTGCACCTGTAAAATGCACAGCTGCAGCTGTAAATGTATGCTGCACCGTGTGCACAGCTGCAGCTGTACATGTATAGCTGCACCTGTAAAATGTACAGCTGCAGCTGTAAATGTATAGCTGCAGCTGTATTATTTATAGTTGCAGCTATACACGTACATGTATTTTACAGGTGCAGCTATACATTTTACATGTGCAGCTATACATTTGCAGGTGCAGCTGTAAAAAATGCAGGTGCACCTGTATATTTGATAGCTGCACCTATAAGTTTAGTTTTAACCCCGTTCGTACATATGGTGTACGAACGGGGTCAAAACTAAATTGTATTTTTACAGGTGCAACTGTATTTTTGTACAGCTGCAGCTGTATTTTTTACAGATGAAACTGTATTTTGTTACAGCTGCACCTGTATATTTACAGCTTCACCTGTATATTTTTATAGCTGCACCTGTACATTTAGTTTTGACCGCGTTCGTTCACCATACTGGAGAGCTTTTCAATCGACAGTAAATACACTACATAGATGTACATGTAATATATAGCCATCTACACGAGTGTGTACAGGCTACAATAATTTATTGCGTATACCAATCGCTTCCGCAATCACAGTAACGTTATGGTAATAAGTTATTTTTCAAATGTTGGATCGGTGTCATGCTACAGGAGTGTGCTACTTGATCAGGAGCTACACAGGTCAGAAATCCCAGGTTTATATGGAACTACGCTGGTCGCAAAACCCATAATTCCCATTTCTCCAGTCACAACCACATTTGATTTGTATGTGGTCCTGTGCAGAGATCCGTAGCAACTGTAGGAACGCACTATCGTTGTGCGGCGGAACGAGTGGAATATATGCAGATACATATCAAATAACCCATTATTGTATACGTACATCACTCACAAGTATACGAGGGTGATCAACAAATACGTGGACTTTTGATGTCGTTTGATTATTATAACGTACACAATTGTCACATGTTACACCAATGTACATGTAGCAATTATGCACAAGTTGATGTATGTGCATGTAAAACGGCTTGCAATGTGCACCTCATATGTGCATTTCTGTATCCATAGTAGCGATGTGCCGGTGCAACCCAAGTATTCAAATGTTTTGTTCTGCACTAGTTAATAGAAAATATAGTATATGACCAGCAACTTCCACTGAAAATCGTCTGCTGCTAGATCAGTCATATTAAAGTTTATATTATTTTAGATGCCACGATACGTGTAGTAATAATCTGAACAGCGATTTGAAAGTGGTCGCTAACTGCTATCACGTATATGACGAGAAACCAGTGCACTGATATAATACAGTGTTGCGTGGATCAAGAGTAAGCCACAACGCAAACCTATTACATATAGCTGATGCATCAGTGTGCCAATTGCTTGTATTTAAGTGGAATACACGATTTGTAAACGGGCATGAGGGGCTTGCGAACAGCGGAGGAAAGCGACGTAAACCAATTGTTATGTTAACGTAAACGCGTACCAACATGGAACTACAATGGAAACAATACTACAACCGGCATTTAGCCATAGCATGCGAGTATCAAAGTAGAGCGACGTACATTACGAAACGGGTCAGAAGACATTGATAGAAGATTTGCAGACGAGTAAGGTATTTGTCCGATGAGTTCCCAGGTTACTGACTGATACAGAAATAGAATAATGAAAGTAGCCTAAGCATTGCTCAACGTCGACCACGACAACGTTCACGTTGACGTTGCGCCGAGATGCATGAGACGCATGCTTTCCATACGTCAGTGTAAGATAACTATTTGCGTAAGGTTCATGAAATTTCTAACCAACATTGAATATCGTTTACTTTTCCGAATGGGGAAATTATACTTTCTGTATCACACATCATTTTCAATATATTGCAAAAGTCCACGTATAATTTGATCACCCCTCGTATATATCTCAACAATCGTTTTAAATAGTAAAATCAAAACCATGCTAAGAAGCCATGTATGGTTACATTGCATGTACGTGGCGGAGAGATAAGTCCCTTGTATCATGGATAACACACATGCGTGGTTGCCGATACACCCCGTGTATTGTATGTACGTGGCGCAGAGATAGGCCATTCGAATGACGAGTAAAACACATGCGTGGTTGCCGATACACCCAGTGAATTGTATGTACGTGACAGAGAGTTAGGCCCCTTGTATCACGAGTAACACACATGCGTGGTTACCGATACACCCCGTGTATAGTACGTACTTGGCGGAGAGATAGGCCCCTCGAATCACCGGCAACACGCATGAGTGGTTACAGATACACCCCTTATATTGAATGTACGTGGAGGAGAGATAGGCCCCTCGAATCACGGGTAACACACATAAATGGTTGCTGATACACCCCGTGTATCTGATAAATCTAGGTAAGCATCTCCTCGTACAGGCTGATACTCTAATTATATGTACATGGAACAGAAATACTATAACATGATATTTACTCTGACCATACATTTATAATGGAAACGCCCATTCAACGTGTTACGTTTACATCCCAGTAAATTCCGTTCGCCTTGTCAGAACATGCAATGCAAATACAATGGCATCGTTAGCACTAAGATAATCGCCTCGCTAGCAGCCTTGTTAATACATCAATTGCTCGTAATTGAATAAACGAAAACACGTTAACGCATTTACCTTACAAGGCGAACATAAATTCTTAGTGACATCGACATTAGGCGGTCGGACGTGGGTCGTGTGCAGGAGCCCTATCCCTAGTCACACATCGTGGCCAAATATAAAATCGGTGAAGCGGTTCATACGCTATTGAATAAACAAACTAAACGTAAACGCATTTGCCTGGCAACCAATGTAAACATAACGACCTCTACGACATTCGCCTTAGAAGCTCGGACGTGAGTCGTATGCAAAACACAGCACCACCCCTAGACACACATTATCGAAATCGGCGAAACAATTCATAAGTTAAAAACTTAAGGGTGTTACTACGTACGCACGCACGAATGTACGCACGTATATGGACCAACGGTATATCCCCTCTTGCCTATCGACGAGGGTATACTACGTAATAAAGGCACGGGCTATTGCTTTGGACTCCACGCACTTTAAACATACCAAATGTGTTTAATACTATAGTAAATGCAACAGCCCATTACTTTATTCCTTAATACAATGTTATGCATTACCACGTCATACATACTCTTGAACATAACGAAGTGCACGTATGTTACACGGTAGGGTCGTTATTGAAAAGAACGAAGTACAGTACAGTTGTCCAAATATATATACTGCATAAGACCAGAAAGAGTAGTGTTATATATAATAGCGATTAAACTACTAGGTTTAGTATTGTCGGTATATAGCGAGGTAGAAGGACTAGATTTGAACGTTGTTTATATATCGACATAGATCAAATGGATTTGAAATGTGGTTAAACATGAGGATACATACCATTGGATATATTGGACGTTGATCACGGCTGCACTGTCTACACATGTGAACATTTTGGCATTTTCATAAAACCCTAACCCGATAGTTATATCACTCAATAACGCAGGGCGACTTGCGTTACAGACATAAGTTTCGGGTTAATAATACCCGTGACCCTTCCATTGAGTTTCGTATCAGCAGCAACAAACTGCGCACACTATTTCAGTATCAGCTCATGTTATTGTCTCTGATCTCGCGGTTTCAATTATATAGTTTTAAAATTGTCATTGTTGCGCTAGTATACCAAATCAAGGTTCAAACATGAAAACGCCGGAATTCGTGGAATACTAAGTCAACACAAGGTGATCGCAGGAGCGTATCTGACCCATTACCAACATGATCAATGGGTCTAGATTACTCTAATGACCATGGATGGTTAGGTACATGTACCAATGAGAGGAAGCTACTAATACACTTTATTTAATATTCAACTAACGTATCAACTAACGTATTATATGTGGAGGCCCATATGGATCAACTAGACATGTACGTTACACGTCTGGTTGTTGTTCTGGTGTGTGAATAGTTTACATATTAATATACGACGCTGGGTCAATAAGTAGTGTCACTCGACACTTACCTTTCTAAAAATAACAATATAATTCCATTGCTTCCTCCAGTTATGAGAGCGAAAAACATATATACAAGCACAATATCAGCTGTGAACAAACATGCAATACAAATTTAAATATGTAATGCAGTGTAATGAAATGCAATTAGAGTTATGTAATCAGAACTATTGTCACCTGTAACGGGAAAATAGTAGACCTGGATATCCGTAGACGGAAGCAGTTCTGCGCATGCGGTCACGAATAATTGAGGCGGAGAGGGATATTCTCAGAATTCTTAAATATGCATCAAATGACGACAAGAGGCTACTTTGCTTATATGTATTTGTATAAAACTATAAATAAATATATATAACAGTTGATCGCGAAGTCGCTCCATAAAACAAGCATGAGAGACGTGCTGGGAAATAAGTAGACACACTCGGATATGAGTAGACTAACCGGGAAATAAGTAGGTACACAGGGAAAAAAGGAGACACACCGGGAAATAAGTAGACATACCGAGAAATAAGTAGACATACCGGGAAATATGTAGACATACCGGGAAATAGGGAGACACACCGGGAAGTAAGTAGATACACCGGGAAATAAGTAGACATACCGGGAAATATGTAGACAAGCCGGGTAATATGTAGACATACCAGGAAATATGTAGACATACCGGAAAATATGTAGACATACCGGTAAATATGTAGACAAGCCGGTTAATATGTAGAAATTCCGGGAAATAAGTAGACATACCGGGACATATGCAGACAAGCTGGGAGATGTGTAGACATACGTGTTAAAAAGGAGATACACCAGGAAATATGTAGACATACCGGGAGATGTGTAGACATACTTGGTAAAAAGGAGATAGACCAGGAAATATGTAGACATACCGGAAAATATGTAGACATACCGGGAAATAAGTAGACACACCGGGTACCGGGACACAAGGAGACACACCGGGAAATACGTAGACATACCGGGAAATAAGTAGACACACCGGGTACAGGGACACAAGGAGATACACCGGAAAATATGTAGACATACCGGGAAATATGTAGACATACTGACGAACAATGTAGGCCCGGATGGGACGATTCACAGTCTGATCTGTGGCTACACTGGTTGCATGTGTCGCAATGTCTCTTTTACCAGATGAATGGAAGTGTCAGGCTGAGAATTGGGCCAAATAGAAAATTCTCGCCCCGAATTGCAGGTCAGAAGTTTTGAACATGACCATCGATGTTGCTATGACTGCTTTTGCTCGTACGATCACCCACGAACTCTACCACAGGTCGTGCGTTCTTTCTACGACTTCCCCACGATTCCAACATTTTCTGGTCGTAGCTAGGTCGTAACATGGTCGCAAACCCGGTGTGACTGGGCCCTAAATATTAACACAAACACAGACCTGTGTAAAGTGAAGACCATATCATCATAATATATATGAGTCAGGTTCTGAGATTTTGAGGGTTAATACAGTTTTATTTTGTATAACATCCTTTGTCAATAACCTATATAACCTGTGAAAAAATTATGTTTTATACTCTGCATTTCTACTGTTAAGATACGCCAGCTTTTGTGTAGAATTGTCATTGCACGCCGAGTTAGCTTGTTGCTACAGCAACAAGCTATCTCGGCGTGCAACGATAATTATCTAGAAACCGCGATAACTGTGATAAGACTAAAGTCTCAGATCCTGGCTCATATCATAGTTAATCATTATGGCGTCAATATCAATGATATTATGATTCGGTAGTCGAGTATAGCAGACTATAGCAAAGAGTATTTTGAGACATTATACAGTATTTCACAAAACTCCGGGATTGCCATATTTCACATAATTTTCTCTCATTTTGTACTGTATTGCAACACATTTTTGACAGAGTGTGATTCAAATATCTAAAATACGCATGAGAAGAGATGTGCAAAATATAATTTTAATGTTACGACTAATGTATAATCTTGCTGGGCACGGACAGTGAATGACGTCATTGGAAATCATGGCAACTGCGTCGATGCTCGCCAAAGAAACTTAGACTGTGTAAACAGGCACATAATGTTGCCCGAGATTGGCTACATATATGACCTTTTCCGATTTGTGTAGTCTGGATATGGGCTTAACGTCCTTCAACGGTGTATACGCTAGCCACTTATCGACTTCATTTCCAGCACTGTCTACCCCTGAAGGAGAATATATGCACATATCTGTGGCGAGTAAGGACGCGGTAGCCATGCTTTCCACTTCCGTCGCCCACTTCTTCCCGAGACTTTGCATACCAATATGTTCACTGTAACCGTTACATTGCAACCGAGAAGAAAACTCTGTGTCGTATTGCTCAGTGTAACTGTATACGCACAGTCGCAGTACAAGGTGTTCAGATTGGGTACCAGTCAACAAATGGTTAATGTCCTAAATAGCAGTTCCCATCGCCACGTATTTTAATATTGTCACCAGGCGGTGTCAACGTGGACATATTATGCGCTGGCGCTGACCTGGGAATGCGATTTCTGATTTTCAGACCAATTGCACTAGCTCTTTCAGTTTGCCACGCACAATCCACAGGATTGTACAAGTTTTCTGGGGGTTCAATCTCAGTGATTAAGCAGTCTTTGTCAACAGATGAGTCAACAGACGATTTGTTAAAATATGATTTGTCAACAGGTGATTTCACAACAGATTATTTCACAACAGATGATTTGTTAACAGATGATTTGTCAACAGATGATTTGTCAATATATGATTTGTCAACAGATGATTTGTCAATATATGATTTGTCAACAGATGATGTGTTATTAGATGATTTGTTCGCAGATGATTTGTTAACAGATAATTTGCCAACATATGATTTGTCAACAGATGATTTCACAACAGATGATTTGTCAACGGATGATTTGTTAACCGATGATGTGTCACAGTTACTACTACCATAGCGTGTTCGTATATAACGTACACTTGTAATACATCGGTACGCCATGATTTATGTAAACTGTTTCTTTCCGTGAATATTACAGTGAGCAAACATATGTGAACGACACGATGATGGACGAGATACAAGGACAACTCAGTAAGTATATCCTTTGTTTACATGTATGTATTGGCTATAATACGTGACATACTGTAGCCAAGACAGTAATCAATGCTGGTCCCAGGTGCAAGGGAAATTCGAATCGATGGCCATTATAAACACGGTGACAACGGTATGGTTGTTGTGGTGGGCTTTAAGATCCATTTCTTCCCAGGGTACACTAGATCGCCAGCATCGCGATACATACAAGTATACACCATAAATATGTCAATGTTCACTAAGCTGAACTAATGCGGTTTCCACAAACAAGTCATTATTACTTACTAGGTTTTTCTCAATTGTCAGAAGGTCATCTCGTCGTGACATCTCGAGTTGTAAGTTGATATCTGTAGTCAGCGGGTTCATTGAATGTTATGCTATCGTTACATTGATTGTATATGTTCTCTATTTCTTAAACGCAACTGAATATGGACTGTTCATGCACTGTCAAACAAATGCACATTGTCATGAACGAAACACACCATGAATTAAAACCAACATAATTCATCAGTAAAATGCCTCTCATGCACGTATGTTTATTTTACCGTAGAAACTGCCACATCGTTTGGCATCATGCTTCGGTGAGTTTCTATATATCACTAGATACGGTCGGTGAAGTGAACGTAACACTTTTCTATCATAAACTTAGACAATCTTATGCTACTGTTTGAACGGATGTATGCTAGTGTCGCCCTTTGAACGGACCGCAGTGATAAGCGTAATTATATTTATAAAACTTTCTCTAGAGTTCGCTGCTTTCTGACCGGACGTCGGTCGTATCGGGTGGACCATGTTGCCCCCTCCATGTTTTGACGCCAGACCGAACTTCGTATATGTATTTAAACATGTAAAATGTAGCGGTAACATCCACCATACCATCATTTAGCCATGCAAACAGTAGCTGGAACATTTACAATACGATCATTTAGCCATGTAAACTTTAACTGGAATTTTAACCATACACTCATTTAGCCATGTAAATTGTAGCTGGACCATCCACCATACGATCGTTTAGCCATGCAAACTGTATATAAACTGTAGCTTGAACATCCACAATACGATAAATTAGCCATGTAAACTGTAGCTGGAACATCTACAATACGATCATTTAGCCATGTAAACTGTAGCTGGAACATCCACCTTACAATCGTTTAGCAGAAAGTAGTAAAACCGATGAAACTGAGATAAATCTCGGTTCCACATAATGTACACACTATTTATCGTGCATTCCAATAATATTCCCTCAACCTATTCTGAGTCATCATCAGGAACAGGATTCAAATATGTAGTTGGCACTTGTACTTATAAAATAATGTATATACTAAACATGTACAACTTGTACGACTACTGAAATACACTATGAAATACACTATGTGTCATACGAGAACGTGTGTGTTCCAATGTGTATGACAGTCATCCATAATCCATTACCTGTGTAAGTGCACACAAGTGTATGCATCATGGCCATTGCCGAATACATGCATGTATATTGCTCCATTAGTCTTATTTGAGAGGCACCTATGACGATATTGTATTTTGTAAATGAAGCGTTGTAATTAAATAGTTAACCATGATTTCATAATAGTGACATTTTGTAACATGTAAGGTTGATATACCATTTCCGAATTTGCATACAAACAAAGACATTGAAGGTGAATGATCTTTCTAAAAGCAGGCATATGCTCTTCAAATATATCGACTGTATTCATATAGCTGTTATGTACGCATACATACAATATTTTGTCCCATATGTTTCAACATTCGGTGTTCTTAATTACAGCATAAGTTTTTTAAACACCTATCGTGCCAAATTACCAAAAAGTAAATTTGCATTTCGTACTGTGCCGAAATAAATATTTGACAAATCTAAACGTATGTTTGACTTCTGAAAAGATGTATATATTAGTATGTATGTAGTCTGAAAAAGCTATTCCGGGGAATTCAAACTTCAATCTAGTCCAGTTTAAGAAGTATGCACATCTATCACGTGTAGCCACACACACTCATAGGACCATTAAAATACATTTAAATCCCCATGAATGATAAGGTATCTCCATAACATGTTATGCAATGTATCAAAATGTTCATCTAAACAATATCACATAACCTGTATAGAGACACATTAAATTTTGGATTTCACTATGCAATTGAACTATTGTCTAGATGGCATTCTAACTATTTACGCAGGCGGTCTGGATCAGGTTTGTGGAAGGCGTTTTCTGCCGCATAGTCATGTACCATGTGTACATGTATTTACTGAATGCAAAATTATATTTACATTATACTAGAACTAGTGTATAGTCCATATGAAAGAGTATGTATAGTACCTCGTAACTTCTCCTGCCGGTTTGTCCCTATTACAGGATCATAGTCTTTGTAGTATATGTTTGCAAACTGACTGTATGTAAGTCATTGCATTTATTTTGTGATGCATTTAACATACTGCTCTATTCCTTTTGCGACCACACAGTGCTGGTCGTGGAGAGAATTTTTCTACCACGTTCAAGGCTCCATTACTAACACTGTGCGCATGTGTTGTATTGCATTGGTACTTCTCTTTATATGGGTTCATGTGTCTCCTTTAGGTATTGTTTTCTCTATTTTATAGTAGTATAAACCTCTTGGTGTTTGACTATATAACTACAAACCTAGCACTCCCAGCACTACAACAACGATAGCCACAGCTGCTGTAAATGCATTCCGTATACAATGGTACATTATCAATTATTATTTAGTGATAGAAACACACCCAATGATACCATGTCAGTAGAAACCAGAAATGCGACAAATTTGTTGGTGCTTACATGTAACGGCATATCAACAGCTAAGGTCATTTAAAGCCGGATGAGTGGCAGGGAGCATGTGATAGGTAATTTAGCGTTCGGGATTTCTCCTTACCGGATTTCCGACTGGAGATCTGGTTTGGCCCTTAGTTACGTCTTTGGAATTCTTGTATGTAAGAGTTGCTTCTGGTTATATCCCTTTTATGAGTAATGCGATTATTCGCAATCCCTATTTCTTTTAGGGGTTTGTGGACCTGGCACCATGTCAGGTTATTCTAATTTCTGACAATTGAAGGTATTTGATGTCATGGTTATGTTAATGGGGTATGAGTGTGTTCAAAATGCTCACATGTATATTGTTTCCAAATATTGAAGCAATCCATCAAGTAACATTAATGTTAATATTAATTATATATCAAAGTTATATCATGGTGAAGAAATTTGTACACACTTTTTGACGTAAATAAATGGCTAAGCGGTTCCGTAAAATTGTGCAGGTAAAATCTATCGAGGTCATGTCAATAGCGGCATGAGTGTATCCCAGATGCTCACACATATCAAGTGTCCAAATAGTGAAGCAATCCGACAAGTGATATTAAAGTTATACCATGATGACGAAGCTTGTACAAACTTTTTGACATTTTGGACGACGACGCTGACGACGACGATGACGACTGGAAACGTGACGACTATAGTGGCGCCTTCTGCTGAAGCAGACGCGACAATAAACGATATATGCCAGGAATAAACACTTTATACAGTACGATGTAAAGATAACCACCAACCTAGACTTTACTTGTTGAAATTTGCGAACAATCAAGCATTAATTACTTTCCAGGGTGAACATTTCATTTTAACATTAATGTAAACTTAATATCAGACGAAATTTGCGATATGACAAACATAATAACATACAGGCAGACGAACAGACGATTGGGGCTGGTATACAGTTGCTGTGGTTCAAGCGTAACATATAATGTATATTTAGCAATTAGCAAGTCAATTGCACACAAGTATGTATCGGTCTCCATGTGAAACAAGTGGATGGGGTATAACACATCATATTTTCACTTGAAATAGAAAGGCAACCACCGTTATTGACAATTCGTTCTATATACACGTAGTAGTATCATATAATATCTCACAGGAAAAGTATTGACACAGATTCAGAAGAAAATGTAACTTTCGTATTTTCACATACTTTTAATATATTTCGCAACGTTGTATGTAATTAATGCTTAAAGGTGCACATGGTATACATTTGCTCATTGTTGGTGTGATGTCGGGTAAAAGTTATCTACATGAGATGTATTTTAGCTTACTGAGACATTTAGTATGGAATTGGCGGCCATTTTTATTATTCTTTTATTATAGCCACTGCGTGAATTTTCACGACGGTTGGCTCAGGAATGTTGAAGGAGGTCCATACTTGTGAGAAATCGATGCCAACCTTTGAAAGCATGCACAACATAAAATTACCCTGTTGCGCCCCTAGTATAAAGGAAATGTCTACATATATCGTAGGTCGTAAAATTTGTTTTATTTTATTTCTTTCAGAAATACAGAGTATGCCGGCTACATCTTTCTGCCTGCTACTTCTGCTTGTGGTGCTCGAACAGGTAGTAGGTAAGTAGGGGTGTGAATGTACCCTGACATACAAATTATTATACCCCCGGCATACGAAGTATATCGAAGTGTATATAGTTTTCAGAATTCAGTCCGTCCTTCAGTCCGTCCGTTTGTCCGTCCGTCCGTCCATCCGATGTTAACGCTTTTATTTGTCGGTCCCTGCTTACTTTCTCTAGTATAGTTTTCTGCCACAATATGTACGGTTTAGTTGAAAAGTCATATGCTTGTGTATTACCATCCATTTAATTGTATAGACTATCCATCAGGCACTATGTCCAAGGTTAAATTGTCAACAATTTGCGACAAAGACAAAGACACAGATGTGCAAATGTGATGTAACACATCTCCAAAATCATGCATGCGTGCTGTCGGACCTTGTTTTTTCCCCCGGTGTGTCAGTAAAGCTAGGAGGCAACTAGTGTTTGGACGGTGTGTTTCTGCATCCGTGTCACTGTGTCTGTGCATCTATGTGTCCGTCCATTTAAACAAAATTCTGCAGTTTCTCAGTTATGTCGTAACTATATCCCTTGAAACATTTATTTAATAGTTTAATACATCATACTCGTGCACAACTGCCACACATCCATGCTGCCCTTAATATGACCTTTGTTTAAACACGTAGACGTTTTGTGAAGAAGTTTGCCGACATTTACAAATTTTCTCATAATTTATTTATCTCTTGAAGGATTATTTCAGTACATCATACAAGCGTAACTGTCACACAGGAAAAATATAAACGAACCGAACATTGGTTATTATGGTCACTTGTTTTTAGAGCATTTGCAAGAAATTATGTGATGTTGTGTAATATCACCTGTAATGTGAATGACTGAGTCAGAAGTGGTTCCTTACCAATCGAGTTTAGGAGTAAATTCCTTAAGATCTGAGTAATTGACTCGTTTTTGGGAGTTGTCAAGAGCTCGGACTTGTGTTAAAGTTTCGTGTTAAACACTTACTTTATGTATTACTTTGTCAACAAGTTTTAACTTGTCAGATTGTGATAATATTTGGCGACCATGTCTGTCTAGGCATGCCGCTTCGCTACACATATGCATGTACCTCTTGTCACATTGTCCAAGGTCAATGTCACTGGGGACGAATGCTCAAGCTTTGAGCTTAGCAATTACGGTTAGGTCGTTTGTTTTGTCATTAAAATGATAGCATCTTGTTTTGTTTATGTATGTATGATGTGTGTCTATGTATATTGCACTGGAGGCGTACGTTCAAGTTCCGCGTTGTTTAGCATTTACATTTAAGTACATTGTATTTTGATTCGTCAATACAATTATATTTCAGATTTGTATTACATTTCGCTACGATGTGTGTCTTAGCTTACGGATTTGTTACTCATTTACCTCACATCCAAATGTCCAACATTCAAGTTTCTCATTTAGCATTTGCATTTAGGTATTTTACGTTCTCGCCGATAGGCAATATGTATATAGCATTATTCAGTAACCACCTAAGCATATTTTTTCTTTAGTGCTCATTCTTTAGTTTTAAAACATCCGTCCCTCTTCAAAAATTCGAAAACTTAACGTTGGGGGAATTTGTTACAATTTCAGTTTATTATCACAAAATGTATTGATATTCTACGCATACAGAGTATGGCATTGCTTTTGACATATTTGTATCTGATTTTGTTTCAGGTCAAACAACTTTAACACACGAGGCTGGACATAATTGTGGTACTGATTTACGTATAGTGTGCCATTTTGATGGTGTATATGCTGCAGATAATGATCGAATCTGGAGTCAACCTGATAGTACTATTATCCATGATGGAGTATCAACAAACAAAACTAAGTACATCGAAGACACAAGTCTTGCTGCAGCATCTAACCATTTTTCGATGACAATAAAAGGTTTTGATATTAATGATGCTGGAGACTACTTTTGTATATACGATTCCAGGTTCGGCAGAACTACACTTGGCTATGAATGTAAGTGGCTTTTAACGTTTGCATGCCTGTGTTTTAGAAACACACTTAAGGTTTTAGTTCAAACCATTAAAGCATCGATGTACTTATGCTATATCTCAGTCACATAAGGATCTGTCTGGCCATCCGATAATACATCTGTAAGGCACTGGGTATAGTCAGGAGGAAATTACACATAGGGTGGAAATGGAGTCTAGACTTTTTCTGTTGTCGGATTTATGTTTATAAAGGTCTGTGCCAACATTTTTCAGAGGGTGTGCAAAATTTCGTCCAGTGGCATTTTTGAAAATCCAATATGGCCGCCATAGCCGCTTTATATTACTAGAATGGCCATAGCTGCGTTATTATTGGCGATACAGACACACTTTTGGGTTCTAAATATAATGTTATGTGCTAGGAATCCAATAGGGTGGTTAAACCTGTGATTAGGAGTCAACACTACCGGCAAAAGTCAATATGGCCACCGAAAAATCGTCAAAACGTTGCTAAAACGATACTATACAAAAGTTTCGACCACTATTTTTCTGACAGTAATTAAACATTGTTCAAATTCCCCATGTATGTTTAACTGCATTGGTATATACTGATTCCGCAATTATTTGTTACCGTAATATCATACCGTACATATTTCGGCTTCTTAACTATCATTGAAACAGCCTAAAAAGTGAACAACTTGGTTCTTCTGTCCTTCAAGGCGTCCAAATCAAGCTGGAATAACAGCTAATCGAGGAGCTGTCTATGTGGGTATAAACAATTTTACACATGTATTTATGTACAAATATTCAGGATAACTACGGTATATTTCACACCGATATAGACATGCTCATGGGTATTACTCAATGCTGTTATTTGTGAGTTCAAATAAACAACGCTATGATTTTTTTTGCACTAAATATTTTGGTATATTCACAAACGCATTGGATGTAACCACATTCCCGCGCTAATGCCATTTGGCCAACTTCACCACAACAACGCCATGATTTAAACACACGTTTACGTGAGATGAATGTGTGTTAGTCAACGAGACAGCAGGATTGTATACTCGCTACACAAACCTACTCAGGCTACTACTCACAATGGCTAGTAATTCAAATGACAATTGCCTTTTCCACGACTTATATGGTTGTATAAAGAAGAAGGAGAAGCTGCAAAACAGTTTTAAAATTCGCATTGAGACTATCATTCAATGCAGTAAACAGCTGGATGACAGTTATCATGTACGGCTTGAGTCTTTGCTAGCATCAGAGCCCAATAACCCTTGCATTAAGGTTCATAAGTCATGTGTATCCCGGTATACATCATGTGCGTAAGATGTGTGACAATGGAGATACTGATGACAGCGCCCCAAAACGGCTGAGATCAAGTGAAGCTCAACAGTTCGACTTCAGACAGCATTGCTTATTTTGTCCTGCTGTATCTGCATGTCCTCTCACATCAGAGTATGATGCGAAAATTCAATGGAACGGCGTAAACGTGCATTCCAAATAAGAAGTAATGTAAAAGCAGATGGCATAGAATATAAACATAAGAGGAATGACAAACTTGGTGAGATTGTACAAGAAAGGGTACTCAGTGCAGTGGGAGATCTGCATGCTGCAGATGCACGCTGCCACGAATCGTGCAGAGCCAATTTATTGGCTGCACGTAGTGCTCAATACGGTGGTAGTAATGGGGGTAAGTCTTCAGATGATCCAGCATTCGATTGTGTCTGCAAACGTATGCTGGAAGATCCACATAGAACATGGAGCTCTATCGAGTTGTTCGAACATTACGTCGATGAGGGTGGTTCTTGCATCTCACGCAAAACACTGTTTAAGAAAATAGCTGAATATCATGGTGATAATGTAGTTATTTTGTCATCACCTGGCTTTGCAAATATCATGGGATTCAGAAGTGCATTGGCAAAAACATTGCACTTGGTGAAGAATGCTGATGATGATCTGGATTATTGTGTTGAACGAGTCGCATCTGTAATAGCCAGTGAATGTCTTGCATTAAAAGAAAGGAGGGAGAAATACGTAATAAACATTGATAAAGAGTTAGCACGGGAATCCGTTAGTGAAACAACGTCTTCACTTCTATCAAAGATATCTTCAAAGTTTGACAATGATTCACTCCCAATGATTCTGATCGCAAATATCATAACGGGGGTGGTATGTTCCCAACCAACAGATCTGCAGATAGCATTTGGCGTACTCATGCGGCGAAACAAACTATTGATTTCCGAGTTGTCAAAGTACTCCGTTTGCTGCTCATACGATGAAGTCCGATTATTCACTTACTCAGCAGCTGTACATGTGTCACATACATATGATGATGCAGGGTTTGGAGCTTTTGGTGGAAACGGTCTCAGTCACTGTATCTGTGACAATTTTGATGCCGAGATATCATCTCCCAACTGCCAGCTTTGCGTCCAGTGTCTCGCCATGATCATGGCACAGGTTCCACTCCCTTCCACTGGCTGTGTGGATGGGGTGGTTCCCAAATTGAAAACGATTAAACGACAACCAATGCAAGATCGTTCGAAACCGATTAAGTTTGATGTACAACAGGAGTCATACAATGGACCCAAAAAGCCTGCAATGCCTGTCCAGCAATCTATGAGACAAGTACCCCCACTAGCCCATTTAGCTACACAGGTCATCACTGTGCAAAGGGCCATGGAAAACGACTTTGCCTTCCTCCAGGACGTTCATGTTGAACAGAAATGTCCAGAATATAATGGATATAATACAAAATTATGTCGTGATGCAGGTATACTACCTCAGCCAAAGACAACAGTTGCATTCCTACCACTTGTTGATCGCCCTCCTGCTCACCCAGACACCATAAAAACTGCAATCGAGAAAGGTTTGTCACTTGTAAGAGCTGCAGGTGAGGACATGCTAGTATTTACAGTTGACCAGCAACTATACAGAGTCACCATAGACATACTTTTCCATGAACCCTCATACTTTGAGTCAGTCGTTCCAGTACTCGGTGGCATGCACATGCTTATGAATTTCATTCACGCAACAGCTGTCATCATGGCTGGTAGTGGCATGAAAGAGATCCTGGCCAACACATTTGGGAGTGTAGATAAAATGTTAAGCGGGAAGAAATACCCACAAAACTTCCGCGCTCTCAGGATGCTAGTCGAGGAGGTTCTCCGTGGTATAGTAACTTCTGAGGGAGTTACATCATTCACTCGCCTCATTGACGAACTAGATGTGCGAGCAAGTGGAAGCAGAACTGCAAAGTTGTGGACTGATAATCTGGTCAAAGCAGTCATCATAATGATGCACTTCTCCCGTGCAGGACACGAGGGTGACTGGGCTCTTCACCTTCTCGCTGCAGAAGCCATGCTACCATATTTCCGTTCTGCTGGCTGCCACAACTATGCACGGTATGGTGACTTCAATATTCATCATATGAAAAGCCTCCCTCCCGAGATGATCAAAAGGCTACAGAATGGTGCATTTGTGCGCCAAATCCCGGGCATCTATAATGCAACTTGGACAGACATGTTCATAGAGACAACATACATGCGGTTGGGACATGGACCATCTGGGGTTGTCGGGGTGGCTACAGATTATAATCAGATGGTGAAGTGGGCCCTTAGCTTTGCCCTGTGTGGGGAGGTATCACAAAATGTTCGTGCAATGACCAACAGCGACCAGGAGACTCTCCATACTCACCATAAAGAAGAGAATGACGGCCGAATCAAAGCGGATCAGACAGATCGAGTAAGCATACGCAACACACTTGAGGTCAGCATCAACCCATTGGACGATAGGGCTCATCCAGATGGTGCACTTATGAACATTGTCACAGGACAGATTGCTCATCTCGATGTCAATGCTGACGAGGCAGTCATGCTTGGAAAACGGGCAATGAAAGACTTCAGAGCTGGTTGGCCGGGATCGTTCTATGATCCTCTCAGCAAGCTTGTGATCACGATGGATGTGAAGAAAAAGCATGTGTTAGTAGGTAAGGAACGGGTGTATGACCAGGAGCTCATATATGCACGTGTCATCAGCCTACTAGCAAGTTATCTGGAGATAAATTTTGACAATGTGTTGACATATGAACTGGCCGCATATCCGCCATCGATGTTCAATTCGGATGGTGAAATGAAAATCACTAAGTCAAAATCGATACTAAAGCAAAAACTTCAAGTGGTTGTTTCAGAACGTAACATCCCAAATCCAGACACTGTGATCTATGATGTGTCGGCTCTTCTCTGGGTTATAGTGTGGCCATCTGACAAACTCTCTGTGTACGTGGACTCCTTCAAGACATTCGTATATAAAGCTCTACAAACAGCAAATGTCACCCTTGTTTTTGATAGATACTTCCCCAATAGCATTAAGGCAGTCACAAGGATGCAGAGGGCGGGGTCAAGTCGTGTATATAAGCTGACACCAGAGATGCATGCCCCTGCCAGGCAAGTTGTTCTCAGCAATACAGAGAACAAGACCCAACTGAATGCAATGCTCGCAAAAGGTCTTCTCGACCACGACTACTATACGCATGCAACACAAAAGCACACGCTTGCTTTGGCCGGTGTCAGTGATGTACCTTTAGAGATATCAAGAGGCATCAGGATTGACCGACATGACCCCTCCTCCACTGATGAGGAGGCTGATATTCTTATAGCACAGCATGCCATCTCATCATCGCTCTTGGGTAAGTCAATTTGGGTAGTATGTGATGACACAGACGTATTTGTGTTGCTTATTCACATAGCGAATGTCAAGGTAGGAACTCCGCCCCAATGGTCATGTCATCGCCAGTGAAAGAAAGAGTGGTCATAGATATTCGCGCAACTACCGAAGCACACTGTGATCTAGCAGATGATCTGCCGGCAATCCATGCGCTGACTGGTGCCGACACTGTAGCTTCATTACATGGCATCGGCAAAGCATCGGCCATCAATCTTTACAAGAAGGGATACCACTCACTTTCGCAAGTTGGCGATGTAAAAGCGTATATGAAAGCTGTTGAAACTCAGGCCACTAACTTCATATGCGCTACATATGGCAATGTAACGAAGGAATGCACATCCATGACAGAATGCAGAATCAAAATGTGGCGCGCAAAAACAGGAAAGACTGGTGCATCGTCGGTGAAACTGTGTTCTCTTCCACCCACCACAGCTGCGTTCATTGAAAATGTTCACAGATGCCATTTGCAAGTCGCCACATGGAAGGCAGCACTTCAAGAGTCGCCGCCAAACATGGAGCCAACAGAATATGGTTGGGAGATTGACCACCAGGATATCCTCCTTCCTCGAACAGTGTCAGCGGATGTCCCTTCAGCGCCTACCGACATACTACGTCTTATACGATGCAACTGCAAGACCGCTGTGTGTTGTACAGCAGCTTGCAGCTACTCCAAGCTAGGATGTACAGTATTCTGTCTCTGTGAGGGCGGAGAAGCCTGTAAGAATCCTCTAACACGTAATCAGACTGAAGAGGGTGAGTCCGAATTGATTGCTGAGGTAATTGATCTAAATGACGTGATATTAGAGTAGTTCAATGAGTCCAAAACACATGGATTTGCTAACAGTATAAACAATATCTAACCGATTATACGCATCTGGTGGCCATATTGGATTTTTAATGAGTATGCAATAATCAAGTTTTATTACTGGCCATTCATATTGAATATGTACTCTTACAAATGTGAGCATAGAGCCCGACATTATGCATATATGTTCAAATACGTATATATGTAGGGCACGTTAATGTATTTCAGTGGTTGGTGGCGGCCATATTGAATTACAAAATGGAAATGGGTTTATTTAGCAAATACAAAATGATTAGTCTTACTAGTACAACTCGACAGCTATACTTGTGCAACTCGTCAATAGACAACTCATGTTACCCAAAGTTCATACTATTTTTTGCAGGTTTAGTTACGTTTTGTTGTGATTTTGGTGGCCATATTGGATTTTATGCAAAAATTAATGGCCAGATTGCAATACTTTCTCTTTTATAATATTCTTTGTGCTAACAAATATGGGTATAGAGACCAAGAGTATGTCTGTATCACAAGTAATTGAAGAGTTATGGCGATTTTTATTATTAGATGACATGGCGGCGGCCATCTTGGATTGTAAAAAATGCCACTGGACGAAATTTTGCACACCCTCCCAAAATTATTGTTATATGCTTTTATGAACTCATACAAATCAACAGAAAAAGTCTAGACTCCATTTCATATGCTCAATATTCCTCCTGACTAGTATCAGATATGCCAAGAAAGTGATGAGAATACATATCGTAAAATATAGTTTAATTGTAGATTTGTATCGTATTTCTGAGCCATGTTGTATATAAAACACACCAGTAAAAAATTGGGGATTGGTAAAATTTGCTGCGACGGCTGATAGAACAACTGCATATAGAACAACTGCATAGTTCGTGTACAGAACTCCTCAGAAATATCATCTTTTTAACTTAGCCATATTTCTGCATATTTCTGCATGTTTGTATGTAGTTCTATATAGGGTACATAGTTTGTGTACACTAATCCTCTAACATCGTTCAGTCAATGGATATGCAACTATACACACGTCATCTACACATATTGCAGATGTGCAACTTCTTGTTTTAATTCCGAAAAAAGAATTTTAACATAAATACCGCACTTTTAACTTAGCCATTTTTACATTTTGGTATACACTTCTACATAAGGTACAGAGTTTGTGTACAAAGCTTCTCTAAACCCTTTCAGTCTATCAATCTTAGACTACGTCTACTACACATATTGAAGGTTGATGGTGTGCACCCTGGTGTTTATGCCGAAAAAAATCACCTTTTTAACTTAACCAATTTTACTACATTTTGTGTATACAATACTATATAAGGTACAGAGTTTGTGTACACAACTCCTCTGAAATTGTTCAGTCAATCGATCGGAAACTACGCCCAATTCTTCTACACATAATGTAGATGTGCACACTGGTGATTGTATACCGTAAACATATTTTTTAATAAAAAAGTATCACCGTTTTAACTGAGCCATTTTTCTACATTTGTGTATGCAATTCTATAAAGGGTACAGCGTTCAGTCAATTGATCTGAAACAATATACACATCTCCTACACATATTTAAGATGTGCATCTTAATTAATCCAGCTTATATTGAGGCAAATCACACAGACTTAAAACATAGTGCTGGAGTATAAACCATAGTATCGTATATTATTCATAAGTATATCACTATTAAACATTGATTACAATATGTATGCATATTATTAAAAAAGTAGATGCTACCGCTGTTTCGCTATATGTGATATTTATAACAAAATATTTTTTTTATTCGTCCGCGTACGGATTTCTGTCACACAAAGCGCCATTTTCAGTTCATATTTTGACCTGTGCATATGAACCGGACTAAGTTTAAACAACGCTCGATTCAGTCCAATTCAAATTTCTCTGTAGAATGTTCAGACTAACTACATAAGTAATGCTGCTAAATAAGTGTTAACGGCTGGAACATGGTCATCACTAAAAGGAAGAAACCACAGTCGTATTATTGAAAAATAAGATTTACCCGAGACCTCATGGGGGCCGCCATTAATCCAATGTAAACAATAGACCGTGTGATCCCATTCCCTGAGTAGCCGCCGCTTAGTGAAACGGTGTGCTAATCATGACATTATGTTCCCCAATAATTGGAAACGGTTTGAATTTCTCGGTAAAAACTACGAAAGTCATAAACAATAACAATAACGATGTATATTTAACATTGGATACGCGTAAACGGTATTACTCTCTCATCGGATCGTCAGTTGTCGTCGATAGCGATTTAACGTACTGATCTGGTCTTAATTTATTGTCAACTTTTAACGCCATTTACAGAATATATGGCTAATTTTGGAAATAAATAACGGCAAATTACGATGGCGTCTGCTCTGAAATATCTGTCAACTTGCGAACGTAATTTAAGGAAATCGATTATATTTTAAGGCTACATCTGTGACTAATTACGAATTTATGTATGGTCTTTGGCTACACCCTACACATTCCACAGATCTAGTTGTAAATACACGTCGCTTTGTGTGGAAAAAAATCGATAATGCGAAGTCGTGTGTGACGAGGTGTTGATCTAATGACACCACACAGCTGTAAATGTTGACCCTTAGGCAATGTTTTGAAATTGACGTGTCGTTTTGATGTGTGCCGCAACACCTCACTGTTGGAGACAACATGACAATTAACGATATACTCTCGATTATACAGAGATCTATTAGACGGCTGGTTATTTAAAATAAAGAGTATTGCACGACACCTTCGCCGATATTGTTTTTAGAAAATCAGTAATATTTTCCGTAAATGGTGTTGAAAAGTTGACAAAAATTCTATCACCGTATTTAGTTGTGCCGATATTGTTTTAAAAAATCAGTAATTGTTTTCCGTAAATGGTGTTGAAAATTGACACCACATATATAGCCGCATTTCTCCGATATTCGTTTAGAAAATCACCAATATTTTCTGTAAATGGTGTGGACACAAAATGCAGCGTTCACGAGGAATTCAAATAAAATAAAAAATATTAATTTAATAAATAGACGCCGAAGGCGACTGTGTTTGCGGCCAGTGAATTCTGGTCGTGGTAGCCACATGCGCAGTTCGAACAGTGTTGTGATTAGATGGAGGACAATAATTATTTCAAATTCATAAAAAAATATTTGCTGTCCGAAAATTAATTAATTGTGACAGCTAAAAAAATAGATTTTGGGATAGTAAAACATTATATGGTAGTAAAACATTATATGGTATAGACAGTACCTCAAACTTAAAAAAAACAGTAACAAACTGTATGTGTATATATTACTTAAACTTAAAAAAACTGTAACAAACTGTCTGTGTACATATATTACTTAAAGGTAGACACTTTAATCGTTGGTAAGTTTCTATCAATTTATAGCTATTTTATGAAAATCATAAAATTGTGAAAATATTAAAATCACAAAAATAATATATATGGAGAAAAAAAAAATACCAAGTCGAGGTTTGAACCCCCGACCCTTTCGGGAATCGGTAATTAAATCATAGAAGTCGGCGACCTTAACCTCACGACTATTGCGCCATTTACGGCGATTACATTTATACAGAAGTGCTATCAGTATTACGCAACCATTTGAACGTAATACTTATTAAATTATTTGCAACCCCATCTACAACGATACCGTTACAGAGATACGCAATTGAAACAACATGTATTACTTAGTACCCATAACATAGCAAAGTAATGTATCATTATATATCACAGGAGATATATTAAAACTATATATAGTAATACTAATAAACAGAACAATCCGCTTGGCTCGTATGAAAATAGTTCGCGTGATATTGATTATCTCCCTTGCCGAAAGTAGTTCACTGATTTATTAATTCCAAATAAGATGTGTTTGCGTAATGTTAATATAATTTCTACTTAACACATTTCTACCTAAATTAAACCCCATACATTTTCAAATTAAGGTTTATTGCCTTGGTCACAGCTACACAATTCTCCATCTTCGCTGTCTGGCCCATATTCGACGGGCGTATTTTCTGACTTACTGCACTCGTGTTAAGTATCATAAACATGTTTTTCAATCCATGGTTTATGGTTTTAACTGGTTGGGAGCATGCGATAGGTAATTTACCAATTACCAGAATCCCGACCAGAGACCTGCTTTGGTACTCATGTACGTATTTGGCATTCGTTATGGGAGAGTTGAATCTGATTATGCCCCTTTTAGGAGTAATACGATTATTCCTAATCCTAATATTTTTAGGGGAAGGGGCCAAGTGACTTGAGTGTAGTATGGACCTGGCACCATGTCAGGGTTATTCTAATTTCAGGGGTGGGTGGCAGCTGGGAGCATACTATGGGTAATTTAACGAGCGGGATTCATTCTTACCGGAATCCGAACCGGATATTTGGTTTGGACCTCATATACGTCTTTGGCTTTTTGTATGTGAGAGTTGAGTCTGGTTATGCCCCATATGAGACTAATATTTCTTTAATAGTACTTTGCAAACGACTTTATGCCGTTTCGTTGGTTATAATCGCGGCTCTGTATGCTTGATTATCACGTTACCTCGTAGTTTTATTCGGTTTTCTTGCGGCTGTGCACAGCAGACATTTTTCACGAAATCATTCAACCGTAACTATTGATAACAACTTTAGTACATACTAAAAGTCAGTGGCCGCTTCTTCCGATCTGAGCCATCTCGATTTATATATATGATTTTCGAAGGACAATGAATAAACCCACACCAAATGCTCTATTGAATTGATAACTGCTATGCATATACTTGCTGCTATCGTTGAGGATGGAAATTCAGATGACTGAAATTGAGAAATTTGCTCTTGTCTATGTGAAATAGATTCAAATTATTATCGTACACACACTTTACTTGGTTAAATGCAACTGGTGGCCCTCTAGGATTTCTGGTCACGTGGACCTCAAACAACCCTGGAATTTCCTCCAATCAATTGGGAATCTGGGAATTAGTGGGAAATGACACATCAACAAACCTTCTAATAACACGTGATTGCGACCTGCAAATATTTCACATTGTGGCGGATGGCGACCATCTTGAATTTCATTAACTAACGATATCAAAATTATGTTGCATAGCGGAAATACAGAAAACTTACATAAGAACAACACTACAGACATCAAAATCATTATTTCACAATGCTATATGGAAATTATATGGACGTTTCATGTTAGTTGATTAGCATTTGGAGGCAAAATGGCCTTCACAAGTCCGTAGTATAATTTTTAAGACGATTATATTTTGCTCAACTCAATAATGGGCAATAATGCCAGAAATCGGCCCACACAGAAAGCTATGTTCAACATTTGCATTTGATATCTTAACAACTTTCTCGTTTTTAATAATACAACCCAATGAAACATTCCAAAGGACTGCAACGTCAATTTGACGTTAACATGTGAGAAGCGTGAGAGGTCGAAATGAAATGGACATGATATACGCCTGAATACATATAACATGCACGTATCATCAATATTTCAATATGTATGCTTGTTACCATGGCAACAAAATCAATAGTATGTTAGCACTGCATGATAAAGATTGTTAGAGTGTATATATCATTATGGTTATAGCATAATGGTACTGCAGTGAAAGAAACAGTATACAATGGCAATAATATGCACTGTCTGTTCCACGTTTTGCTTTTGACCAACTTTTTGCTATTAAACATATTAAATCTAAACAATATTTAAATGCATGTCAATCATCAATAACAAAAAAGTCACCCTCCCCCCAAAAATTATTTGATGAAATTCCATCAAATATTGATTTTATTGCGAAAAAACGATTTTCCTAGTGTAATTTAACATGGGAGGAGGATGGTTTCCAGAACTGTAGAAAATGAAACATTTTGGAAATTGATTCCGAAACTTGGCTAGATAGCTTGGAAATGATGGGAATAAGAAAACAAGTTAGATGTTGAAAATCGGTCCACAAATGAAAAATGATTTCAACAAATGATGTTGAGACAAGAGATGTATTCGTTGGAATTCTGTCAGTTTGGTACTTTGGTACATTTGCAAGATAAAGAAAAATGTTTGTTTTCCATTCAATAATTTGAACATTTAATTAATTTTCCCATTTTTCAATATGTTTTATGTGTATAATTGCATCGATATTATTTGTAGATTGTTTACTGCATTATTATATTTTTTTGCTGTTATCATTTTTGAAATTAGGTACTCCGGAGTGTCAGTGTTTATAGTTTCTGATTTAAATTTTCTTTCCATTCATTTTTAATATTACCTATCAATGTATAATACCTAAAAAATTCTCCATTATTTAGATTATATAAATTGTTTAATTCGTTAAATTTATAGAAGTCTTTAGTTCTATAATCATATATGTTTTTTAATATATAATATGCCTTTATTGTATCAATTATTGTAGAATTGTGTGGTATTATTATTGTCTTTTATGTTGGTATTGTGCCATAAAAGTTCATTCGAAACAAGAGCAATGTAGTTCTTGCAGAAGACATACAGATAACATATTTTGTTTTAACCAACAGAAAACCTTTTCGCGTTTGATTTTGTGACCAAGCCCGTTTACATTAAAACTACATATTTTTAGATCCATAGGATTTGGTGAAATTCGTGTATTTTCTAATTTCACGTGAACTGCAATTTAGATATAATAGTATTAATAATAGGTGCATGTTGTCGTTCGAGACACGTATGTCATGTATATATTTATGATTTGCGCTTTATATTGACATGTGGATGAAATATACTAGATGCTCTTTAGCTACGCAGATAGTACATGTGGTAAAATGATAGGAGTAGACTTTAAATTATCGTTATTTTACCATTGATGATTCACGACAGTGAAACAGAATCAGATCATTGCAGTGTTTATGCGAGGTTTGAGACGTTTTCGTTTGCGACCAGAGTTTCCGTTGATTACTTTTTCTTACACACGATATTGGTTACCTGCGATGAGGGCGCAAAATGGAAAATGTAATTCATTATGAAATAGATCAGTTAGGTGATTCAGTACACTGTCGATTCACTCTGCACTGTTCGTTCATCGTCAAAAAACAACCAAATTTAGATGATTATCGATAATATATCTGGACTGTTGACATATTTATTTGTTCGTTTTTTACAGAAAATGGTAAGTTATTCGCATATTGTAAAATGGTGTACTGGTTTATCACCAGCCCTGTATTCACGGATTTTTAATCTAGTTACTTGCTTGAGTAGTCGGGTTGCTAATTAAAACTATGCTTCCCGTGCTACATTTTCGCGCCATAGTGACTCAGTAAATAAGCACAACATATCAAAATACCCATAACTGCAGGGTGGGAAAGTGAATCTAACTTGTTTTTGTATCATCGTGTCTATGTGAGACACGCCAGCGCTGAGTAGCTCTATTGGGGTGTAATCGTCCACCACATGTCTTATTGTTATTGTATTTTCACGTTGATAAGTGCACACCCAGTACTTATACCAGCAATACAGGGTCTAGGGACTGAAACGTTATTGTATGTTGAGGCAGTAACTCAGGGATGGTGCCATAGTGTAGTATAGAGTCATTGCATATACATGTAACTACACTTGTGCAACCATGGACTGACTTCGTGTACTCACTTACTCGTATTGCCAGACTACTATACTATGATGTCCACTCATCGACATACCATGTATTTGTGTTTCATGTGATCATCTTCTCAACTTTTAACATATTGTAAATAAGAACCACACATCACCAAAATCTTGTGTTTATGAACCTGTAGCCTTAAACCCAGCTATGGTACCGCTTTTCGTCCGTTGAGTTCCATCTTACTAGACCATAACACCCGGTTATTGGATTGGCTTGATATTCTATCACTAAGGGAGACAACATTTGTCTCGATCATCCTTCACCGTGACACATGTATAATTTTAGACTTTCTGTAATGGAAATGTTAATGCGGGAGAACAGCTTCAGATAGTTGATATGCGGTACTGCGTTTCTGTGATGACAAAATATATTCGATGAGTCATATTGATTAGATGGTGAAATAAATGTGTTCATGAAGTTTCAAACGGTGTGAGACCACGATATTGTCGCTCTAGTCACATAGTTGTTCGCTATTCAGTTAGTTGTAAAATAAGCGATGGTTAAAGTTACAGGTACATTTGTGCATACATACAGTATAAATGTATATATCAATAAGCAGGCGGGAGGGGGTCGTGGTTTGGGAACAGTTATTAAGTAGATGGTTTACCATTATATTTCCAAATCAGCAGTAATTACATGCCTCTGAATAAGAGTCGGATATATTGTTAAAATCCAGATATATATTACTTACTAATGGTGGACAATGTGAACCCGACTAGACTGCTCCCAATGTGCAGGTCTGTTTCATGCTGCCTCCTGTAGTGCATGGCATTGAATAGTAAATATGTGTTTACTCTGTAAACACTATGATACATGATAAATGAACAGTGTATATCCTTAATATGTCAGCGTAATACATGAACAGTGTAGATCCTTAATCAGTCAGTGTAATATGTATTCAACAGCGTGCAGACTCATTGATCAAGTGATATGGTGAAGAAGAATGTATTTTAAGGTGATGAATATATACATTAGTACATCGTCTTGATACGTGCCCACGAGTGTTTTCTTTTGGAAAGCAACATTACTGTATCAGGAGGACATGCATCTTTGCTTGACGAACAATGTAGACCGGATTAGTCTGTATGTATATCAAACAGTGTATCAAAAATATTGTTACCGATATGCATTTGTCTACGTAGCGTACATGCAAGCCACTTTGTATTGCATGGGCATATTTACAGTATATACATGTTCTTATAAAATACGCTTTAATTTACACGACAATGAGGAGGAGCATCTCAAACAGTGTAATTATATAACTAAATTATTTGTGATATATTAATTAATCGATACTGTATAAGGTAGATCGGAATCAGACGGTTTACATTCACGTGCACATGCACGTCAATAATTTCAGTTTAAGAAATCGAAACAGAGTGCTACATAAAGAGCAAAAATAATGAAAAGCAACTTGAGAATTAACAATTAAATAGAGGATATTCCATCGTACATTTTGAATAGCGCGAAATAATACACGAGTGTGCGCCGGTTTCCGCGTAAGCAACGAGTAAGCGTAGCGAACGAGTTGATTGCACGGACGCCGACGGACACGAGCGTATTATTTCCGCTATTCAAACATGTACGATGTACTATCCTATTTATTACACTTCCATGGCGGATACATATGCACATTTCGTCTATTTTTGAGATTATAATCAATGAAATGTGATATGCGCATGGATAGTTATACAATGACGTGTTTTCCCGAGTTTGGACGTTACGTTGTGTGACGTCAAATATGACGTCATGTAAACTTTTTGAAATCCATATTACGCAGCTGTTTCTATGAATCAGACATATTTGAGTGCATGTTTGGAATGTGTTCAATCACATTAACATTCTAGATTAGTTGAGACCCTTTCCAACTTTTCAAATAACTTTACTTTGACTGTAATCAAAATATTAAACATTTTGCATGGTAGCTCGTGGTTTCCAAGAAAACAGGCGCGCGTTTACGGATGTTCTCTTCACAGTGTATTAGTTGTAAGGAGTTGATTACTGGTTTTCTCTCACAGCGAAACCCGCGAAATAATTTGCAAGAGTGTAATAAATAGTTTTATTATCGTTCCTTTCAGTGTCAGAAAAAGACTGATCCAACAGCTGAACGATGATGGCATGCCACAAAATCAAATAATACAAATATCAAGCCACAACAAAATGTTAACAGTTTAAACAACTACAGCCATCTGAACACTTTAGCAAACAAGAAACATCTCCGATATACTTTGTAGCCAAATAAACACACATAATCTACAATACAACATCTGAGAAAACATACCCCACCCACCTCCCCTACACATGTCGCACGAACGAATATTATTATTAATCAAGGCGCCAACCAGTCTCTCATCCCTCCAGGATTGTTTGCTAATCCAACATTCATCGGAAATGTTAACTTCACGTTTTCGTACCAGTCGCTATCCCAACAAAATACCACGAATCCTGACCCCGTTGATTCCACTGTTAAACAACTTTTTGTGACACAATTCTCATTAGTTGGATGAACATCCATACAGTACACACATCGAATTGTTAATTTATGCTAAAATGTATTTAGTTGTTCCTATTAATATGATTTAGTGTCTTCTATAGGCACGGGATAGTTCTGTTAGTCTTAAATCTCCTCCACAAAAATGTAACTTCTTTGTAATGCTGCGTGTGAAAGAAGAAATTTGAATTTGAGTCACCCAAATCGGTTACGATAGGAACTGGAGGTATCTAGCGGGAACTTAAAATAATTAAATAATGTGAAAAGCTGCGTTATATAGCTCATGCCGCCATGAACATGACCTTTCATATTTTGACATTCATGTAGTTGTGAAACAGTTTCAATGTTTGGACATTTGGTACATACAAGCATTTGGAAAACACTCATGGCGGCATTAACATGACATTGACCTTTTTTACATTCACATGTTTGCGGAAACACTTGTTGTACACATTTCTTCATCATGATATAACTTTAATATTACTTAACGGACTGCTTCAATATTTGAACACTTGATACATGTGAACATTTGTAACAGACTCCTACTGCCATTAACATAACATTGACCTTGTTTTCGTCTGCTCATGATCAAGGTAACTGGAGACTCGTGTTCAACTTGATTGTAAGGCAAAACTGTTAACGTTTTTTTTCTTTTTCTTATTATCAATCAACGCGAGGGGATTAACTTAGTTATAACGATACCCTTGTTGATGTATGTTTACAGGCTATGACCTCACCCCTGTGGCTGTATGTACCAATACCAAGATAACTATAACAGTAGACCAGGTGTACCCAGATTTACCCACAACAAAACTAACAGTTATGGTGGCTGGTGGTGGCGGTACTGCAGTGGTAAGTCTTTGGATTTTACAGAAACTTCACATTTTACAGCTTCAAATCCCACAAGATTTACATTATATTAATATGTTGAACTGATGATGTTACATATTGAATTGGCATTACAGACACTCAGTTCTGGTTATTCCAATGAATGTTTTTTGCAATGAGTTGCAGATTTGTTTGCAAATGAAAGTGCAGGTAAATTTTCGGGCTTTGTTTTTGTTTCATTTCTTGACATTTCCTGATATTTTGTGTATCCATTTCTATGGTGATTCTCGATCATTATTTGACAAATTATTATATATAGGTTGTGGCCTAGGGGTTCGCCTTAGGCATCAAAAATACTTCCATAGTATTTCCATCCCACTGGTCTGTCGGTCCCGTCTCTATATGACCTTAGCTGTTGCTGGGGCATTAAGTTCATTGTCGCGTGACACTGAATCTTTTGTAGATTATTAATTCACGTACACCTGTGTGTTTGTGGTATATTGTACTATATTGTATTGCATTGTAGTGTAATATTCGTATTAATGGTGTCCGTTTTAGCGGTGTTCGACAATAACATATATGTCAAGGTCATTACCAAGGTCAGTGAATGATCCATACAAATTGTCTCCCCTATACTTGTATGGATCAAGTCTAGTTCAAATGGTATAACTATAAGGTTGTGGCAAGTATACTTGGGCCTGACCGACGAATATTGGTAACCAGTAGTTGGGATGTAAGGGATTAGCTTGAGTAGACTAGGATATGTTAATCACTTATTATTTACAATATAATACATGGGTGACAAACACGAATACGTGATACATTGATTTGCAAACATCACGATACACCGATAATATTCAATTATATAAAGATCGCAAGCCAATTGACGGTTATACTCTAATGCTACTTATGAGTTATAGACGAATTAACTTCACGTATGGAGTATCAATGGTCCCATTGTGGACAGTGTACAAGCAGCATGCTGATCACTAATCTAAGTGAAACAACATACAAGCATGACATGGCAGAATGACGAATGGAGGACAACTGACAAACATGTGAGCCATCCCAGTGCTGGCGTATCTCAATAGATAATGGTACGAATTAGTCGTAAGGTTGCGATGTCAGCCTCACCCGCAGTAGGAGGTCTAATAAACAATATATGGCTTTAGTCCCACCTTATATGGGATACACAATAAATAAATGATAGAAGTTACTACAAGCACTGATAGAAGTGTTGATATACAATATCCAGTATATATGCCAATGCAATATAATCACAGTATGAATGCTAAAGTTCACCGATCGGAAATGGAAGCTGATAGAATGTCAAAGTCCAAAGTCGGATATAGTCACATAATATGGTAGTCGCTGATAGTGTTCCGGAAATGGATATCCGGAAGTGGAGTTCCGGAAGTTGGAAACACCGGAAGTGGTATACCGTTGCAAAGATCCAAAGGTAGATGAACTGGATGTAGTATACCAGAAGTAAAGTTTCACAGGTAGATCAGCTGAGTAATATACCGGAAGTGGTATATGGGATGTCAACGTTCCAGATAGTTAACTAGGTATGGTATGCCGGAAGTGGTAGATCGGATGTAAATTTCGGGTATAAATAGTGGCTATCACGTTGGCTAAGATGCCAAGAATACATGAAGACATGAACAAACCTTAAAAGTATTGCAATCCATATGTTTTTCAACTGCTATTATTATATTGTCATAGCCTGGTGCAATAACAAGTACGGGTAGCTCAACATACGCCAACCACTTCACCCTGACCTGGACATCCGACAACACAGTAGCTGAGGGCGCCTATACATACTCTGTTGGGATTACTACAAGTAAAGGTGGTGCAGAAGCCAGCCTTACAACCAATGCTGTCACAATATGTGGTAATTATGAATAACAACAACGCAGTTGATTGGTTGAACATGAGCTCTGTTCAGGTTTGACCAATCAATCTGTTTGGCTTTGAGTTCAAATGTTGAGAATGTTTTGAAAATGAAAGACCCCAGAACATGTATAACCTACAAGGTATCGCTAGTAGATGAAGCTCAACAAGCTACTTCCCAACCATATTGACAAGACTGCATCTCATATTAATGGATCTCATATTACTGGATCACATATTACTGGATGTATTACTTGATCTCATTTTACTGGATATATTACTGGATCTCATATTACAGGATATATTTCTGGATCTCATATTACTGGATCTCTTCAAAGGTGTGTACAGTACACTGAGTCGCTAAAATATTGAGTTTAACGGTATTCTACAGCAGCATAGAGATTCGTTTTCCAACTTATTTTTATCTGCACTGTCTGGTCACTCTTCGAAAGGCAAGAAGGCATGTAGCGATAATACATGTTAGCAACGCCTTTCTTTTCTTAAATAACTTCTGAAACACTCTATCGATTTTAATAATATTCGGCCATCACGTGTGTCTAGGGATAGTAATTTGTTTCGCAAGCACCACACGTATGAAGACATGTATGAAGACACAATGTCACGATCACTGACGACTCAGGGGCCAAACTGGCTACATATGTCATAAGCCCCAATCCTGCAGCCACACATATATATCAAGAGTCAGACTGGTCAAAACTGACATAAGCCCCAATCCTCCACCCACATATAGAGATCAGGAGCCATATTCATATAAGCCACAATCACAAAGGCTACATACATAGATCAGGAGTCAGACTGGCCACAATTTCCATAAGCACACATTCTCCAGCAACAGTGACATATAGAGATCATGAGTCAGACTGGCAACACTTGCCATAATCATCAGATCATGATAATCACCAATTCTACAGTGACAGTGAACTATGGAGATCATGAGTCCAACCTACAGCCGGACGGTACCGTGGTGGGAACTGAAGGCCGGTATGTGACACTAACATGTACATTATTCTAGGTGTATACAATAACATTACAGTCCGCTCACAGACCTCGGTAATCTCCAAGCTACAGTCGGGCTGTACCGTGGTAGGAACTGAAGGCCGGCCTCTGACACTGACATTTGCATTATTCTGGATATACACAATAACATTGCAGTACGCCCACAGACACCGGTGATCTCCAACCTACAGCCGGACGGCACCGTTGTGGGAACTGAAGGCCGGCCCCTGACACTGACGTGTACATCCGGGGGAGGCAACCCCGCGCCGACCGTGACCTGGTACCGCGGCTCCACACAATCCATAGCCCTGAGCAGCTCGAGCACGGGATCACTGGAGAGAGATGGGGAGACTGTCACCGCCACCTACACGTTCACGCCGGCCCGGGCCGACGACGGCGGCGTATATATATGCTTGCCGTCATACACACCTATGGCAGACGTCCTGGATTCCGTCAACATGACACTCCGCCTCAATTGTACGTATTCATCCTCACATTGACGACCATAATTTGAGACGAAACTAATTCCATCAACTGAAATGTTTGCGTAACTCGGATATCATGTCTCATACAGCATCATATATCATATTTAATATAGACATAGGATCTCAAACGAGTTTCCATTTTGGTATGAGATTTATGAAACGAGTCATGCATAATCTATTCAGCGAACCTCTGGCGAGGTGCATAAAATTGCGGACGAGTTTCATAAATATCATATCAAAGGGAAACAAGTTTGAGATTCTGTTTATCACATGACTTCAGCCTCCAAAGAACAGAGCACTTGGAGATATCCAACAAGTTTCAATGATCAGACGCCATTGACTCTTTTCGCATTTCGTTGCAAAATCTACATAGACAAAAATTGTTTCAATCCTAGCAATAAAATTATTATAAATATGCCATATAACAGGTTACTGTTCTTTGTAAACACTTCATACTACCGAAGGGGAGCTCATTATGACAATTGCAGTAATTTTAATAAGTCACGGACACTTCTAATGACGTTTAAAACATAATGACGTCAACGTCAAAACATCATTGCTTTGTCGCGCCATTACGGACCTCATTTGGAACGTCTCTATTTTATTCATTTCACAGAACGTGTAATAACACATTTATGAAATGGGTTGAAACACGGCATAACAAGAATTTTATGTGAATTATGCATTGATCAACCAAAAGTGTTGCCAACCTGGAATTCAGATTGCTTAGGATATCTTTATTTCTAACATGCGTACTGCAATGCACATGTGTATACCGATTGGCTGAGGTAAAACATCTAAATTATTATTATTATCCCTGCTGGCATCAAAGTCAGAAAACAATGGGAATACGTAATATCTACATACAATGCTGTTTGGCTGGCGGATGGCGAGAGACTCCAGTGTGAGAACGATGCCGAGTTGTCACCTGCATGATTTCCCAACATATTTCTCCTTAGGTCAAAACTGTCTGTTGCAATGTTCCATGTCGTAATTGCTTTCCAATGAGTATACATCGCCAATCAACCCTTAGAACGCGGGAAACGGAAATTGTCGTCTGCGGTTGTTTTACATTGTATCTTCTTTCTCAACAAAAAATGTGATTCTACAGCACTTTAGAATGACTTACATTGGAAATGATTCTGAAGTGTTTTAAACAATGTTTTTAATGAGGACAATTGAAAATAAAATATAAGTAGCAGACGACAGAATTTAATTTTGCTGACTTGGAGACACTTTCTGTGAAAATTAAAGCAATTTCATGAAATGTGTCAGACTCTGTGACTGGAGAAATGGGCTGATGGGTTCTGCGACCAATGTATATCCAGATCGGCCTGTGCATCTGCACAGTCTGATCACGATATGTACTGTTCGACATTCCATAAATAAAGAATGTAAATTGTTGTCAAGCTACACGAGTGTGCTATTCTGTCACGAGCTACACTGTTCACAAATTCCATACGCCCCGTTCTTCCAGTCATGGCCACAAATGTTAAATATGAAGAAATGTAGTTACTTGTAACTTTCGTATTGATTTGATCTCCTGAATTTACACTTGATTAACAGCTGGAGAAAATCGGTGCCCAAACATAACACAGTTGGTACACGGCCTGATCCACAACTCTGTATTTAATGTATTTAAGAAACATAGGAGAAACTGTCGACGTTTAAGACCATTATATTTTAGAATTCCATTGTGTTTCAAATGTACCGTATGCCAGTGTCCGACAGAAAGCAAATTATGTTATTTCTAATAATTAGAAAAGTACTCACAAGCCATGTGTTAAATGTATGCATTAGGAAAACGTATAACGTTATGCTGATTTGTTCTATTCTATACTGTATACCAAATATGTGGCACACTGATTCTGCATTGACAAAGGTGTCCCATAATGTTCTTTGTCCTACTATTTCCTACAGGGTGGCCGTCACCGCCCACGGTGGAGCAGATCGGTGATTCTCCATAACATTGACCCAGGTAGACCCTAGTGTCCATTGTCCTGCTATTCCCTACAATGTGGCCGTCACCGCCCACAGTGGAGCAGGTCGGTGATTCTCCATAACATTTATCCAGGTAGCCCAATAGTGTCCATTTTCCCTGATATTCCCCACAGTGAGGGTAGCACCGCCCACCGTGGAACAAGTCGCTGATTCTCCATAACATTTACCAAGGTGTACCTAGAGTTCCTTGTCTTGCTATTCCCTAAGGTGGGGCTGTCATCGCCCATAGTGGAACAGGTTGGTGATAACATTTATACAGGTTAGACCCTAATGTTCTTTGTCCTGCTATTCCCTACAATTAGGTTATCACCGGCCATAGTGGAAGAGGTTGGTGATTTTGCATAGCATTGACCCAGGTAGACCCTAGTTGTCATTGTCCTGCTATTCCCTACAGTGAGGCCCTCACCGCCCACAGTGGAGCGGGTCGGCCATTCACCATAACAGTGACCCAGGTAGGCCCTAGTGTCCATTTTCCTGCTAGTCCCTACATTGATGCCGTCACGGCCCACAGTGGAGCAGGTCGGTGATTCTCGACAACATTGGCCCATGTAGACCCTAGTGTTCATTGTCCTACTATTCCCTACAGTGAGGCCGTCACCGCCCACAGTGGGGCAGGTCGGTGATTTTCCATAACATTGACCCAGGTAGACCCTAGTGTCCCTTGTCCTGCTATTCCCTACATTGATGCCGTCACAGCCCACAGTGGAGCATCACGGTGATTCTCCATAACATTAACCCAGGTAGACCCTAGTGTTCATTGCCCCGCTATTCCCTACAGTGAGGCCGTCACGGCCCACAGTGGAGCTGGTCGGTGATTCTCGACAACATTTACCCAGGTAGACTCTAGTGTTCATTGCCCCGCTATTCCCTACATTGAGGCCGTCACCGCCCACAGTGGCGCAGGTCTGTGAGTATCGATAGCATTGACCCAGGTAGACCCTAGTGTTCAGTGCCCCACTATTCGCTACAGTGAGGCCGTTACGGCCCACAGTGGAGCAGGTCGGTGATTCTCCATAACATTGACTCAGGTATACACTAGTGTTCATTGCCCCGCTATTCCCTACTGTGAGGCCGTCACGGCCCACATTGGAGCAGGTCGGTGATTCTCGAAAACATTGAGTCATGTAGACCCTAGTGTTCATTGTCCTACTATTCCCTACAGCGAGGCCGTCACCGCCCATAGTAGAACAGGTCGGTGATTCTCCATAGCATTGACCCAGGTATATCTAGTGTTCATTGTCATGCGATTCCCTACAGTGAGGCCGTCAACGCCCACAGTGGTGCAGGTCGGTGAGGCCGAGGCAGGATCCAACATGACGGTCCGGTGTACAACGTCCGGCTTACGTCCTGCCAGCGGTATCGCAATGGCCTGGACATACAATGGCAGTACGATCACACCTGTAGCGGCACCGTCCATCACGGGTACAGACCCGTATACGGCGACGTCCACAATACGGTTCCCTGTACATAAGGCCGACTTTGGAGGGAGGCCTGAGTGTACAGTGTCGCACCCAACGCTGGTGACACCACTCACAGCATCAACCACTATTGACGTCCGCTGTAAGTATATATTGTAATATTGTTGTAATGTAACGGTGCAGACACATACACAGTGGTTTACTGTACAGGGGGCGGACAACGGAGCAGATGTTTGTGCTTTTGAATATGAAATTATATTGACAAGAGAAAACATTGAATTATAAAATGTGGCTTTAACTGGAGAAATGGGCCTTATGGGTTTTGCAACCAGTGTAGATCCAGATCATCTGTTCATCCACACAATGTGATCAGGATCTGCACTGTTCGCCATTACATCAATGGAACACCCGTCATGGTTCTAAGTAGCAACATAGTTCGTTACCAGGCTACATAAGTGTGCTATTGAGCTGCACTGGTCACAAATCCCATAAGCACCATCTATCCAGTCAAAGACACAAATATGTCGAGTTTGTCCATTGAAAACCTAACATGGGCCGAAATATATAGTGGCTGCTGTAGTGAAAATAAAAGCAAATGTTAAATTTCAATGCAGCTTGGCTTATTAGCTCAGAAATGATCCAATAAAATGAAAATTGAAATTTGAAAATGGTTCAACATATAATAAAAATGTATTAGAAAAAAAAATCTCCTACAATTCATCGTCCGTCCGTCAGCGTCCGTCCGTCCGTGCGTGCGTGCGTGCGTGCGTGCGTGCGTGCGTGCGTGCGTGCGTGCGTCCGTCCGTCCGTCCGTCCGTCCGTCCGTCCGTCCGGGCACACATTAGGGTACTTATGGGGTAGGGGGCTTGGCCTAAGACAATAGAAGACAATGGAACTTATTCCGTACCCCGTAAGCCTATTGTGTCTTACGGGGTATTTCCTTTGATCTTTTATATTGCAAATACCCCCTATGGTCCGAAATGTTCGTCCGTCCGTCCGTCCGTCCGTCCGTCCGTCCGTCCGTCCGTCCGTCCGTCCGTCCTCCGTCCGTCCGTCCGTCCGTCCTCCGTCCGTCCGTCCGCCGTCCGTCGTCGTCCGTCCGTCCGCTCCGTCCGTCCGTCCGTCCGTCCGTCCGTCCGTCCCCGTCCGCCGTCCGTCCGTCCGTCCGTCCGTGTCCGTCCGTCCGTCCGCCTTCCGTCCGTCCGTCCGTGTCCGTCCGTCCGTCCGTCCGTCCGCCTCCGTCGTCCGTCCGTCCGTCCCCGTCCGTCCGTCCGTCCGCCGTCCGTCCGTCCGTCCGTCCGTCCGTCCTCGTCCGTCCGTCCGTCCGTCCGCCGTCCGTCCGTCCGTCCGTTCCGTCCGTCCGTCCGTCCTCCGTCCGTGTCCTCCGTCCTCCGTCCGTCCGTGCCGTCCGTCCGTCCGTCCGTCCTCCGCCTCCTCCGTCCGTCCGTGCCGCCTTCCTCCGTCCGTCCTCCGTCCGTGTCCGTCCGCCGTCCGTCCGTCCGTCCGTCCGTCCGCCGTCCGTCCGTCCGTCGTCGTCCGTCCGTCCGTCCGTCCTCCGTCCGTCCGTCCTCCTCCGTCCGCCTCCGTCCGTCCGTCCTCCGTCCGTCCGCCGTCCGTCCGTCCGTCCTCCGTCCGCCGTCCGTCCTCCGTCCGCCTCCGTCCGTCCGTCCGTCCTCCGCCTCCGTCCGTCCGTCCGTCCGTCCGTCCGTCCGTCCGTCCGTCCGTCCGTCCGTCCGTCCGTCCGTCCGTCCGTCCGTCCGTCCGTCCGTCCGTCCGTCCGGTCGTCCGTCCCTCCGGGCCAACATCGGGGGTTTAGGAGCTTAGGTAATGGTTAGTAACAAAGGATTCCTTTGTTATAGTCGGTAAGCTCGTAATTCCATTGATCTTTAGGAGCTAATCCGTTGATCTTTCAAAGAACAAAAAGCTCATAACTCCCAAATGTTTGAACGTCCGTCAGTCAGTCAGTCAGTCAGTCAGTCAGTCAGTCAGTCAGTCAGTCAGTCAGTCAGTCAGTCAGTGAGTCAGTCAGTGAGTCAGTGAGTGAGTGAGTCAGTCAGTGAGTGAGTGAGTGAGTGAGTCAGTAAGTCAGTCAGTCAGTCAGTCAGTCAGTCAGTCAGTCAGTCAGTCAGTCAGTCAGTCAGTCAGTCAGTCAGTCAGTCAGTCAGTCAGTCAGTCAGTCAGTCAGTCAGTCAGTCAGTCAGTCAGTCAGTCAGTCTCAGTCGTCAGTACAGTCAGTCAGTCTGTCAGTCAGTAGTCAGTCAGTCAGTCAGTAGTCAGTCAGTACATCAGTCAGTCAGTCAGTCAGTCAGTCAGTCAGTCAGCAGTCAGTCAGTCAGTCTGTCGTCAGTCAGTCAGTCAGTCTGTCAGTCAGTCAGTAGTCAGTCTAGTCAGTCAGTCAGTCAGTCAGTCAGTCAGTCAGTCAGTCAGTCAGTCAGTCAGTCAGTCAGTCAGTCAGTCAGTCAGTCAGTCAGTCAGTCAGTCAGAGAGTTTAGAAAAGTTTAGAAAAGTTTTATGGACAGTATTGTCACGTTTTGTTCGTCATTTTTGCTACTTTCAAAGTGGAAAACAGTAAAATTTTAAGCACTTACCTTTAACGTTTTTTACCGTCCGCCATCTTGTCTTATCATACCGGCCCGTATTGCTTACAGTACAGTGTTCAAATTAGGATACAAATATTTATTGTGACTAATAAACAAAACATTGCGTTAAACCTTTCTAGAATTTATCTCTTTTACCAATTGAGATTATGACGTGAAACTTCATATTCACATTTATCACCATTTATTGCGATTCATAAGCATACCACATCAATACCCAGGGTCAAGACTTCGAGTTTCAATCCAGGCGTCAGCAGGGACAATATGTTGGATTTACCGACCATCTAGTTTTGAAACTACGCAGGATGATGCCACATAAATCCACATGTATGGTCCACTTACAGCCAGCGGAGGAATCAACCCTATGTCTCCCTGTACTACAGATGCTCCTGAATCGGTCAATGTGACCGGTAGTAGTCCATTCACAGCCAACGGGGTGAACCAGCTGACACTAACGTGTACCTTTGTGGATGGTAACCCGGGGCCGTCGTCCATCAGTTGGAGTCGGACGTCCAGGGCGGGTACAGTGACTCAGCCAGCGTCTACCCAGAACATCCTGGAGTTGACGCCCTGGCGGGACGACGACGGCGACACCATCACGTGTACGGCCAACAACAGTGTCGGGGCGGTGACCAGTGGGCAGTTCACACTTGACCTCCACTGTACGAATGGCTTATCGTATTCTCTGTTTTAATGGATACATATATTGTTAAATTGCACTGTCCTTTACCTGGGGAAAATTGTCCTTTACCGGGGGAAAAGTACATAGTTATTTTGTGATTTAAATATCACATTTTGAGTAGTTTACACTATTTCGTGTACATTTTCAGCAGCTCCACAATGCAGCTGATTATGTACTTACACTTATTGCATAGACGGGATTTTGTGTATCGCATTATAGTCTACCTTTATATCATGGTCATTCGGTGAACAATCAAAACTATTGCCCTCGGTGTTATGGACGACCCAATGTACTATTGCTAGAGGCCGAATGCCTAGGGCAATAGTGCATCGGGTCGTCCATAGCACCGTGGTGCAATATGTTTTGATGTTTTGGCTGTTCCCCGAATGACCATGAAATAACTGTTTTTTACTCAACCTGTAATCAGTGTATGTAACACAATTAACGTAACTTCGGCGTGCGGCGCGTTGACTGACCGATCTATGTTGACTTTTATGACGTAATCTTCGACAGAAATTATTACGTCATGATTTTCAGAGGTGAAATAGTTTTGACTATTGGCCTGGCATGCAGAACAATTGACCGGGCAATCTGAACTATTGACCGGACACGCGGAACTATTGACCAGGCACGTAAACACCCAGGGAATTATTCAAAACTATGGAATATCAACATATATAGGGAGTTGGGTAATAATATGTCACTGCGTAGTATATGACGTCATATGACGTCATCATCACATATGTCGAGCGTATTGGACGCAGTGCTGAGCAACTATAACAAATAATTTGGTAAAAACATGACGTTTTCAAAGAAAGCAAAAACCTATGCCTTGGAGTTGGTAGACGATATATATGTATATGAGCAGATACACTCCCGCCTGCGATTCTCTTACCAAGAATTGCAATCCAGCGGTCCTTGAATTTCAATTCTTCCCGTCTAATTGCGGTCCAATCGCGGTCCCGTTTGTGCGGTTATTATTTCGCGATACCGTTTGTGCGGTCATTCTTTCGCGGTCCAGTTTGTGCGGTCATTCTTTTGCGATACCGTTTGTGCGGTCATTCTTTCGCTATTTGCGCTTCTTTCTTCCGCCTTTGTCGAAATTAAAGACCATCCGGTTATTGGTCTAATTTCATTAAAAATGTTAACTGCCATGAACACACATAAAGCGGATATAACAATTTGACTTTAAGCAACGTAACATAATTCTAGTCATGCTACGGGTTATTTCATTAAATCAGATAGAGTATATTCAAAAATGGCTGAAATTATGCCATTACGTTGCCTTGATACGCAAGAGGGCAAACTTGATTAAGCTAAAATTACGTTTGGAAAGACTCGTCCGGGACATCCCTGATTACGATAAACAAAATATTAATAATATGTGAAATATATACACCTAATTCTACTATTTATGTATATTTTATTGGATTTTAAATGGCTAAATACAGATAGGAAAATATATATTTTCGTCAGAAAAAATCAACTATTTTGATTTTATTGCCGCATTGGTCAAGCAGAGCGGTCTGCTGGTTTGACCGCAGAGCGCAGTGTAAAGCGGTCATTCTTTCGCAGTTTAAAGAAAAAAAGGAGCGTAAACTGCAATTAAAAACGGATCGCAGCACTAACTGCGCTATAAGTATTGCAATTCCGCAACCAACTCTTTAGACCCACATGATTGCAGTCCGATTGCGGTCCAATTGCAATTAATGGGAACGCGTATTGCAATCCTGCGCTCCAGGAATTGCAATTCGCCTGTTAAGAGAACCGCAGGCCACTCTGTAGCTAAGAGTATTGGTATTAACCATGGATCTGCTGAAACAATATGTGCTTGTAACTTGATAATGTGAAATTAATGGCCGCACACTGGTGTCCACTCTGTCTAAAATAACTTGAAAATGCATGCAGTTGACGTCATCAGTGACGCCATATCTCTGGGACATTACATGTCACCCTCTTCATTACTTAGATGTAAGTGCGACTTCAACGTATTTAACAATATCAATAATCAATAACTCAGTATCGATTTAGTGAAGCTTCATTATGCCGTGGCCAAAGGAGGTTGATGTGTCCCTCAGGTTGCATAGTAATTTAATTATGAAACACACAGACGGTTGCATTGTATGTTTTTGGTTCTGCTATTGGACGGAAAAGGTTTGAAACCGTTATATGTTAGAGTGATGGCTGAATGATAATTTTGGCCTCGGTGTCATTTTGGAAAGAGGTGCCAAAGTCGGAATTTCAAGATTGCGTCCAAGATGTCCGCCAATTTGAGCATATGACCGTTAACTAAAAATGGGTTTTGACAGAGCTTGCCATTATTGTATTTGCCAGAAAGATCACTATGACATCCAATAATGAATTGCAATCAGCTGATACAATGCCAAGGTCATAATTAAAGGTCACATTTAAAAAACAGATATAACAAATACATTTCTACCTCATAAACTTATACTTGTTCGCCTTATTTTCATCAACAAAATAATATGTATACCCCACCACCGGATGATATAATGGTCCACTACCACCCTGTGACAAATTCACGATCGTCCCGCCCCCGCTAAGCCCAGGGTCAAGATCACATACTTGGTGGTTTCGAGACATTAATGCTCCTATAAATGTCTTATAATAGTCGGTGTCAAAATGTGAATCTGCTGAAATTTTTGTTATTGTCTTCGGAAATGTATTTTTATGACAGAGTATTTGACATAGGGCAAACACCAAATTGGTACCAATTTATTTGATCGCAAGTGTGGCGGCCATCTTGAATTTTAAAGTGACCGAATGACCCACATACTCTATTTTCACACATTTTTGACCACAAGTTAGACAAATTACATGTATTTATGAGATATAGACGTATAACAATGAAATAATAACATTTGTGTTCAATAACAGATATGTGTGTCATTTTAATATTCAAAATGGCTGCCATAACACTACATTGTGTGGTATTTTCATGTGAATACAAGCAATGTTTTTGGTAAATTGTCAGTTACTGAAATTAACACCTTGTAATGTGTTCGGTGTATAGACTGTGTTTATGTCTGACTGCCTGTCGTCTCAGTTACTGCAGAGGACACCTTGTAAGCATGTGTTCAATGTATGGACTATGTCGTGCGGTTTACCGCCTGGTACCATGTTTATAATCACCCTGTTTCAGACCAGCCGGTCATTATCCGGACAGCCCAACCGGTACGACCAGTGACCATCCAGCTTGGCGTGCCATCCACCTTCAGTGTGACATATTACTCAAATGTTGCCAACAGCACCGTGACCTGTCACCGGGTTGTCAACAACGTCACACAGACGGCGTCAGTCGGAGAGGTGACGTATGAGACATCAGAGATACAACTGCCGGTATATGGTAGCATGGTGACAGCACAGGGGACCACGGCTACAGTTACCCTGACACTGAACAGTAAATCTGAGCTCGGCGTCTATCACGTGAAGATAACCAATACCGTCGGGACGACGGTCGTATATCGACAGACAGTGTCGGAAGGTATACACTGTAGCGATTAGTGTGCACATAAATTTCTACTATCTGAATAAATAATTATGTATTGTTTAGTTCAGACCCAGGGCTGTCACAAATACTGGTAATAGTATCGAATTAGCATGCGCCAAAATAAGCCTTTCAGAGGGATTTAGATAATTTTTCTGGTTTACTTGTTTTGCTGAAGTCAGACAGCGAATACATGATTGATTTGGGATTAGCTGCCATATTATATTGCCGAACTATATTTATATAGAGACAAAGACAACATAAGAAAACAAGTATTGTGTCCCGCATTCTAAGAGTTAAGGTACAACACTATTCCGAAAGGCCCACCCGAGACGCATAAAGACCCGATGATAGAGGAAGTCCACACGACGAGTGTGAAAGTATCATGGAATCTGGGGTTTCACGGCGGTCTGGGCCAGACGTTTGTTGTACAGTACAGCGCGGACGGGGAGGCGTGGACGGACGGCGGCAGCCTGAACACGGACAACAGTTACAGTGTGGACCGCCACATCCTACCAGTGGCGGAGCCAAGGAGTGGGCCAACATGCAGCTAAAAGCCCTTGCCAGTTTCCTAGCTAAACTAGCCGGAAAAGTGGCTGCCGCACTGCCTGATAGGCGGGATCGTCTCCTACTTGCTATCCATATTGTCAAGAACGGCCGGATGGCTTGCCGATAATGTTTGGGCCATAATACTCGCGGTCGCTGGCCTCCTACTTTTCGCCGCCCGATCGCCACGAGGGCGACGATGAGCCCCACTGTTTCGACCTCGTGGTCCGACACTGATGTTGCACTAAGTGCGCCGACTCCTGTTGCACCCAGTGCGCCGACATCGTACCCCACACCCACCAGTGGCCCATCACACGGCGAAGTTCAGCTGGTTTTGCCAAAACTGCATTGGCGTCGTTTTCTACCTATTCACGACCTCGTTGGCGTGGATTTTGGGCAGCCTATATTTTTCAAACACGTTGAGAAAGTTGGTTTGAAAGCCTGTTCCAGCTGCTCCAGCTGTGGAGCTGCGAACTTGGATGGGGGGCGGGCACCTTGGTGGCGTACACTCCGCCGGAGTCGTACTTCACAGCAGAATTGAACGCCTTGGTATCCATGATCGAATAATAGTATCATGTTTGCTACACTTTCCAATGCTCAAAGCGGGGCTTTTACGCTTTATAAGCCGATCGACAACTGTTGCGGGGAGCGACTCGTCGGGTTTAGATCGAAAACCTTAACGGTCGGCTGGCGCAACGTTGACGAGAACAAACGGGACGGCTACGAGTAGAACGGCCGCCCAGTAGATGCAAAGCTGACCCCCGGTCTTTGAAGTTCGCGAGCCCGCGAAGCTGTTGTCGCGTCGGAGCTTGATGGCCGAGACAGTCTCACAATCTCGAAAGCCACCGGACTTGCGACCTTGACCGTCGAGCCCGCCAACCGGGTAAATATCTCCCTGGCGTTGGCCGTGCGGCTCGGTTTTACAACATACTCCGACAACAGCGGATGGTTTGGCCCTGGCGAGCACGTCGGCAATTGGCCCGTAGGCTTCGCCTATATACGAAAACGCTCTGTGTTCACATAGCGCAGCTGAACACAACATACAACACGTTAGACTGGGCCCCATCAACCCTCCTTAAGGTTGTGCACGCCAGCGACTGCTTCTACGGGGAGACCCTGACCTAGAACTTTACAAACCCTGAAATGAAACGTTTGGCATCGGGGCACATCACATCTCTATTCTCGATGATAAAATGCAAAAATTAAATAACGATTTCCCGATTTCAGTCGTTCTAGAAATAACAGAATAATGAACATATACGGCACAGGCAGTTCCTCCGCAAGCGCAGAACAGTACATTCCCGTCGAATTGCCTACATTTACGCCAGTGATTTTAACGACTGCGTCATCGGTTACAAAAACGAAGCCAGTTATTACGAGTTGTGCTGAAGAACGAGGCGGATTCCGTTCAGGAGAACATGAGTACGTTTTAGGTAGCATGCTAACAACCAACACACGGGCTTTCCACTGGTAGCTGCGGGTCGAATTTTGCGAATGGACCTAAGCTCGGTCGACTATAGCGGAAAGGCAACGGCCGAGGGCCGAGTGAACATCGTCCTGAACGGCGAGTGGCAGGACCACGGCGTAACCAAGAACGCGGGCCACATATCTGCATTTACTAAATTCGACACGCCAATTGAAGTTGCAGCCGGAAGTGTTCCGAATTTAAATTGAACTTCAACTTCTGAACTGAGAGTGCATACCAGAATACCTCAAGTAGTACTGTTGTGAAGGCATTAATCGAGCCTGATTTATAAATATAGAGAACATGGCTACCGACAAACTATATCCTGGGCTGCCGTCAGCTGCTCCGGCCGGCACCCACGAGTTCTCGCCCGGAGAAATGAAGGTGGATCCTAACGCCTTTCGAATGACCAGGATTGTCGAGATTACAACAGTTTATTCAGCATCAGGAAAACACACGGACAGGTCATGCAAAGACAATATAGGCGGGCAGTCAATGTCGTCGAGGGGGTGAACACCACACTAGCCTCAAATTACGTTGTGAGCAGGATGGGGCGTGTGTCTTTATTGTCAACAGTCGTTGCAGCGCCGATTGCGGTGGCCTTGAGTGCGGTCGCAGCAGGGGCAGGCCTGCTTTGCATGACGAGCAGACTGGTGGCCCGCAAGCTCGATGCCAAGAGTCGCAAGCACGACCGAATAGCAGTTCTTGTGAGGTCGAAGAAAAACAGTATCGACGTTATCGTGTCGAAAGCAAGAGCCGACAACGATATATCAGATAGTGAGTTCAAACTGGTCGTCGAAGAGATGGCCAGGTACCAGGAGTTAATAGGTTTGATCCGGTCCAAGGCCCACCCTCAGGTTTTGGGAGATGACGACGTTAAAAAAACTAATCATGAGGTGTCAGGCCGACAAGAGAAGGACCATTCTCGCCCGCCTCCAGACGTGATATGATTATTCACGTTTCTGACGAGTTGGAGGAGGTTCAGCCGTTTTCAGAGTGTCTGGTTTAGAGAGGTACCACCGTTCCCAGAGCGTATGATTTAAAGAGGATCCACTGTTCCCAGAGTGTGTGGTTTAGAGAGGTTCCACTGTACCCAGTGTCTGGTTTGTTTAGAGAGGTTCAACTGTGCCCACAGTGTCTGGTTTAGAGAGGTTCCTTTGTTACCAGAGTGTCTGGTTTAGAGAGGTTCCATTGTAGCTAGACTGTCTGGTTTAGAGAGGTTCCACTGTTTCCAGTGTGTCTTGTTTAGAGAGGTTCGACTTTCCCCAGAGTGTCTGGTTTAGAGAGGTTCGACTTTTCCCAGAGTGTCTGGTTTAGAGAGGTTCCTTTATTCCCAGAGTGTCTAATTTAGAGAGGATCCACTGTATCCAGTGTCTGGTTTAGAGAGGTTCCACTGTTCCCACATTGTCTGGTTTAGTGAGGTTGCACTGTTCCAGATTGTCTGGTTTAGAGAGGTTCCTCTGTTCTCAGATTGTCTGGTTTAGAGAGGTTCCACCGTTCACAGAGTGTCTGGTTTAGAGAGGTTCCACTGTTCCCAGAGTGTCTAGTTTAGAGAGGTTCCACTGTTGGCCTGGTATTCCCTTTGACTTGTTCATATGTTCTGTAGCTAATGTCGTCAAAACTGCAAAGCATACTTATCTAGCAAAGTATACTTTAAGGGAGTAACCATTTATTTTTCCCGAAATGCATTATTTCACATAGAACTAACGACTGCATATATTTGATGATTAAAAGAATACATAATTATTATACTGAAAGTATTACATTATCACAGCCAAAATGGCTGTGATAATGTAATAAACTTAGTATAATAATAATTAATAAATGTATCATTAAATTGAAAATTTCTCCCTCAAAGTATACTTTGCTAGATAAGTATATTTTGCAATGTTGGTGAAATAGGCTATTGATCTTGTCACATATTGCAGGAGGCTATGTTATGGTGGAAAAGATCGTACAGTCGCCACTGAACGTATACAATGGCAATGCCACAGAACTCGTACTGACATGTAATATTGTCGCCATCGGGTATCCAGAGACGGAGGAATTCACGTACTGGTGGACATACAACAACAAAGTCATTCAACCGACAAGCAATTCAAGATTTTCTCTCACTTCATCCACATTGAGTTTTCCAGAGGAGAAAGCATCGAGCCTCAGGTTGAAACATGTACGCTTGTATGATTCAGGTAAACATTATATGTGGCTGTGACTGAAGAAATAGGGCTTATGGAAGTTGTTACCAGTGTATCTCCAGATCAAATAACACGCATCTGTAGTGTGATAACGATCTATATTGCTTGTTAGAAGCATGATGGGTGTTTCATTGATGGAATAGCGAACATTGCAGATCCTGATCAGACTGCGGATGTACATGCTGATCTGGATCTACAGTGGTTGCAACACTCATAAGCCCTATTCCTTCAGTCACAGCCACATATATATTGTGTTTGTCTCACCCATGATAATGCCCATATCTCTTGATCCGTTAGTCTGATCATTATGAAATGTCATCAATAGCTTTGTCTCATTGCTGGCTATCCACCCACTTTCATTCGGGTGATATTGACCTTCACCTTGGTGACCTTGACCTTTGTGGGACGTAAATTTTTGGATGTAGCCAAATTCCCCGTACCTCTTGATCCGTTAGTTGGATCATTACCAAATTTCATCAATAGCTTTCTTACATTAATGGCTATCCATCCTCTGTCATTTGAGTGACCTTGATCCTCCCATTAGTGACATTACCCTTCTGTCAATAATGTTTTACATACGTCGTACATCACAATGTTGAATACTTTCTGATCCGTTAGTCGGGTCCTTTACCAAACTTCAGCAATAGCTTCCTCACATTGATGGCTATCCTTCCAGAATCTCATTCAGACGACCGTGACTATGGTGACCTTGACCTTCATGTCAATAATTGTTGACGTAAATCCAAACTTTGAATATCTCTTGATTCATTAGTCGGATTATCTCCAAACTGTATCGATAGCTTCTTGACATTCATTCATATCTACCAGTGTAATTCGGTTGACCTTCACCTTGGTGACCTTCGTTTTGGTGTAAACAATGTTGGGCATATGATAACATGTTGTATATCTCCTTATCCGATAGTCATATCATTACCAAATTTGATTAATAGCTACCTCACATTGATAGGCATCCATTCAGTGTTATTCCGGTGACCTTCACCATGACCTTGGTGACCTTGTCTTTTGTGTCAATAATTACCAAACTTCATCAATAGCTTCCTTCCTCACTTTGATGGCTATCCACCCAGTGTCAATTGTGTGACATTGAGCTTGGTGACTGTGACGTTTGTATCAATCAATGTGTTTCCCTCATATTGTGACATTGACCTTGGTTACGTTGACCTTCATGGCGATCGCCTCGTTTAGTGGGTGAGACACTCCCCAGCGATCGCCTTGTTGTAACATGCTTAACCCGTTCACCCCTAAGTATCCCATTTGGATTCTTCCAATTTAGAATATTCCAATTACCAGAAAGCAGTAATATTTTAAAAATGCATGTACCTACCCACAAATAGAGCAGACCCTGATGAGACGGCTGGTATTGAGCGGATGGATCTACACTGTTTGCACATATAGGGACATGCAGTGTCGAAAGGGCTAAATTTAATATAACAAACAGCAACCGACAATATTTGTTTTCCTGATGGCTGGCTTGGCAGTCTCATGGTAGAGCATTAACCCTTACAGTGCTGGATTAAACTTTTATGCTGTTTATTTTTCATTTCGCTCATGAAAACATGTTTTGACAGCACTTTAAAATCATTTCAATGGAAATGATTCTCTAGTGCTTTCAAACTATGTTTTTATTGAACGAAAATACAAAATATGAAACAACAGCAGATGCAAATGTTCGGTTCCCACATTCTAAGGGTTAAACATCAATACTGGCGGTATTGGTTCGATCCATCCTTGCCCTAGACATAACTAATACTTCCATCTCGATCGGGCCTTTTGAATGTCACTTGCGACAAAGGTCCTATCTCTTGACCTTAACTGTTGCTGGAACGTTATACACTTTCACCTTTGTATATCCCCGGCATGCGAAGTATGTCGAGGGTATATAGTTTTCGTCATTCCGTCCGTCCATCCGTTCGTCTGTCTGTAAGAATTGCATTAACGTTTATATTTCTCGGTCCAGACAAGCGGCCGGTGGTATCCGTGAGCATCTGCTCACTTGATTAGTTTGTTACGTAACTAATGGCATGACATCACATTTACTGGCTTTCCGCGTAAATGACGTCCAACGTTCCGATTCCGAGCCTTGTTTGTTTTTGCATATTATAGCATGCGGTCGATGTGTGAGAAAAATCATTGATGGCTGTGTTCATGATGGAAACATAGACAGGGAATCCCAGTTTCATGTTGCGATATCATCTCAGGCTCGGCATAGCTTCAACGTAGACTATTATCACACCACTCGACTGTGATTTCCCCGTCTCTGTCCGAACCCTGCAATCTATTTTACCGTAATATATGTAATCTTAAATATTTGTACACAATTTGCTTTGGGAAAGCCCTATTACATGTAAATAGGGGTTTCCCAAAACAAAATGTATCCAAATTCATTGTTATTGCGGTAAAACCAGTACTGCCATACTAAACCTAAATATTGGCAAGCTCACTGTTGTACCATAGTGTATGCCCAATAAGCGATAGCAAGGGCGCATATTGCTTTGCTCTTCCGTCCGTACGTCAGTCAGTCCCTCCGAGTACATTTACGTCGAAAAGTCGGAAAAGTTTGTAAGAGTTTCTCCATCATGTAATATCTTCAATATTGCTTGAAGGATTGTTTTAATATTTGGACAGCTCATTCACCTGGATATGTGTGACGCACTTGCACCACCAAAGACATGACCTTGACCTTTGTGACCTTCAAAATGGTGCTGAAACACTTTTGTTATTTCAAAAAGTTTGTAAGACTTTCTCAATTGGCTTTGAAATTTGTGTAAATTTAAAGTTTTCCTTTTTCTACACAATCTCTAGTTAGAGTACAGTATGCCATGGGGGCATATCCATGTTTTGCAAACATAATGTCTAGTTTATGTGTTTCCCCAAATAAATGGTGTCTGAATATTACTGTTTCTATTCAGGCTATTACGCCTGCTTCGTGGCCCACAAGGCTAGTGGAGTAGAGGCTGGTCGCAACATCACGGTCACCGTTATATCCCAACCCGTCGTTACCTTGACTCCCGCCAGCCAGACCATCAATGAAAGCACGAACGTTTCTCTAATGTGTGAAGTGATTCGCCCATTGGACGGGCAGTTTGTCTTTCACTGGTACATGAATAGTCAGCCGCTGCAATCCAGGGCGGGTGAGTTTGTTACTGCTGGGGCTTTGCTGCCGACGTACTTTTGGCTATTAAACACATAAATGGTACGTGCCCACTAAGTGGGCATAACATGTTCTTTATAGGAATTAAATAAGTGCAAAATTGTGTCACTATTCCACTAGTTCTGAAGATTGCGGGCGCCCGCTATACAGATATAATCATTTATTAATATTTATTTTACTGATAGTGTCGCGCGTTGGTATCAGGCTATTTTAATATGCAAATGAGGCATGGTATTTTTTAATTACATTACGCAAACACGTCTTATTTGGAATTAATAAATCAGTGAACTACTTTCGGCAAGGGAGATAATCAATATCACGCGAACTATTTTCATACGAGCCAAGCGGATTGTTCTGTTTATTAGTATATATAGTTTTAATCTATCTCCTGTGATATATAATGATACATTACTTTGTTATGTTATGGGTACTAATACATGTTGTTTCAATAGCGTACCTCTGTAACGGTATCGTTGTAGATGGAATTGCAAATAATTTAATAATTATTACGTTCAAATGGTTGCGTAATACTGATAGCACTTCTGTATAAATGTAGTCGTCGTAAATGGCGCAATAGTCGTGAGGTTAAGGTCACCGACTTCTATGATTTAATTACCGATTCCCGAAACGGTCGGGAGTTCAAACCTCGACTTGGTATAAAAAATGTTCTCCATTATATATTATTTTTGTGATTTTAATATTTTCACAATTTTATGATTTTCATAAAAATAGCTATACATTGATAGAAACTTACCAACGATGAAAGTGTCTGTCTTTCAGTAATATATACACAGACAGTTTGTTACTGTTTTTTTTAAGTTTGAGGTACTGTCTATACCATATAATGTTTTATTGTCCCAAATTCTATTGTTTTGGCTGTCACAATTAATTAATTTTCGGACAGCAAACATCTTTTTATTAATTTGAAATAATTATTGTCCTCCATCTGATCACAACACTGTTCGAACTGTACATGTGGCTACCACGACAGAATTCACTGACCGCAAACACAGTAGCCTTCGGCGTCTATTTATTAAATTATTATGTTTTGTTTTATTTGAATTCCGCGTGAACGCTGCATTTTGTGTCAACACCATTTACAGAAAATATTGGTGATTTTCTAAACGAATATCGGAGAAATGCGGCTATATATTTTGTGTCAATTTTCAACACCATTTACGGAAAATAATTACTGATTTTTTAAAACAATATCGGCAAAACTAAATACGGTGATAGCATTTTTTCAACTTTTCAACACCATTTACGGAAAATATTATTGATTTTCTAAAAACAATATCGGCGAAGGTGTACTGACTGAACTACTCTTTTTTTTAAATAACCTGCCGTCTAATATATCTGTGTATAATCGAGAGTATATCGTTAATAGTCATGTTGTCTCCGACAGTGGGGTGTTGCGGCACACATCAAAACGACAAGTCAATTTCAAAACATTGCCTACAGGCTACAGCTGTGTGGTCAGATCAACACCTCGTCACACACGATTGCGCATTATCGATTTTTTCCCACACAAAGCGACGTGTATTTACAACTAGATCTGTGTAATGTGTCGGGTGTAGCCAAAGACCATACATAAATTCGTAATTAGTCACAGATGTAGCCTTAAAATATAATCGATTTCCTTAAATTACGTCCGCAAGTTGACAGATATTTTAGAGCAGACGTCATCGTAATTTGCCGTTATTCATTTCCAAAATTAGCCATAAGCCCTATATTCTGTAAATGGCGTTGAAAGTTGACAATAAATTAAGACCAGATCAGTACGTTAAATCGCTATCGACGACAACTGACGATCCGATGAGAGAGTAATACCGTTTACGCGTATCCAATGTTAAATATACACCGTTATTTTTTTATGACTTTCGTAGTTTTTACCGAGAAATTCAAACCGTTTCCAATTATTGGGGAACATACATTAATATCATGATTAGCACACCGTTTCACTAAGCGGCGGCTACTCAGGGAATGGGATCACACGGTCTATTGTTTACACTGGATTAATGGCGGCCCCCATGAGGTCTCGGGTAAATCTTATTTTTCAATAATACGACTGTGGTTTCTTCCTTTTAGTGATGACAATGTTCCAGCCGTTAACACTTATTTAGCAGCATTACTTATGTAGTTAGTCTGAACATTCTGCAGAGAAATTTGAATTGGACGGAATCGAGCGTTGTTTAAACTTAGTCCGGTTCATATGCACAGGTCAAAATATGAACTGAAAATGGCGCTATGTGTGACAGAAATCTGTACGCGGACGAATAAAAAAAATATTTTGTTATAAATATCACATATAGCGAAACAAAGGTAGCATCTACTGGTTTAATAATATGCATACACATTGTAATTAATGTTTAATAGTGATATACTTATGAATAATTTACGATACTATGGTTTATACTCCAGCACTAGGTTTTAAGGCTGTGTGATTTGCCTCAATATAAGCTGGATTAGTTAATACTTATATTCATGCGCTTCATGAGAACATCAATACATTTAAAATATACAAATATTACTTAAAGGGGTATCGATATGATACATTTTAATAATATAAATATTGAAAATACACATTACAATCGCTTACAACATAAGTTATTGATCGAAAATAGTCACTGCATTGTGACCAATTTGACCGCATTACCTATTGCGCGGGTTCCTCATCTAACCCCCTGTTTACATAGGTAACTGGGGATATAGTGAGGTACGTTCGCTAATACAATGTTTGCGTAATGTTTACACTAATCAAACGCGTCACCTGAAAAATAATATTTATCAACATCAACAAATACATACAGAGTATAAATAGTAATGTCCGTTAACATTTTAAGGAAACACAGTCATCGTAGAAATTTACTTCTGATATAAAATGTATAGTAATGCCAATTAGTACGTGGGGTAATGGTGAATTAATGTTCAGTTTGCCAGAAAATTTCTCAGATGATATGTTTTAGATGTGATGTTTTTAATAGCCAAAAGTTTGTCGGCAGCAATACGTGGAACAGTAGGTGTGAATAATACTTACATAGTATTTCCATCCCACTGGTCTGTCGGATGAGACATTAACCCTTATAATGCTAAATTAAATAGTTCGTCTGCGGTTTATTTTTCTCATCAAAAACAGTTTCACAGCACATTAGAATCATTTCCAATGGAATTGATTCTAAAGTGCTGTCTAACCATGATTTTATTGAGAAAGAATACAAAATAACTAGCAACAGCAGACCACAATTTTTGGTTTCCCGCCTTCTAAGTATTAAACTGTGGCCTCTATGCCCACAATGCAAAAAACAATAATTTGTTTGATAATATTAAATTTTATTAAAATTTGAGAAAGCGCCTTTTTATTTTCTGAATTTGTTTCAAATATTGATTTTATTACGAAATAATTATTTCTCCATATGAATGTGTAAAGTGCTGTAAAGTGAGGGTTGAAAAGCGAAACATGTTGCAAAATTGCCTCGTAACCTGACTAGTAAGCTGGAAATGATGTAACTAAGAAATACAAACGAAAGTTAGATTTTGAAAATCGGTCAACAATTCCCAAAATTCCCTCTAAAATCAATATTTGACGAAATTTAGTTACATACATTTGTTTGGGGAGGGTATTTTATTGTTTACGAATACGTACCTAAGTTTGGTTATTTTTGGGATTTATGTGTTTAATTGCCAAAATAAGTCGGCAGGACAACGTGTAGCTACGGAGCCCCGCAGGGGACGTATAATTCTTGTTTATTAATTCGTTCCCACGAAATAACAATTCGTTCCAACGAAATAACAATTTCTTCCCAAAATGTAACAATTTGTTCCCACGAATTAACAATTCGTATCCTCGAATTAACAACAAATGTGTTGCGCGCGCAGCTGGGCGCCAAAATAATTCGAGGGAACGAATTGTTAAGTCGAGGGAATGAATTGTTAATTAGAGGGAACTAATTGTTATATCGTGGGAACGAATTGTTAATTAGAGGGAACAAATTGTTAAATTGAGGGAACCAATAGTTATTTCGTTGGAACGAATTAATAACAAAAAATTAATGTCCACTGCAGGGCTCCGTATGGAACAAACAGTACTGAAATATTCATTTTAACTTCTAATATTAACTTGACATATTTGCTGTATATGGAGAAATATGCACGACTTCAAGGATTGTATCGTTATTTATGTCTAATGGTGTTGCTTATTCATGACTGCAAAGCACACAAAGACATCATGTGGGGCTTATGGGTGTTGTGGTCTTAATCCGCTAGCACGTTTCTGTAGTTTTATACTGATATATACTGTCTGCCAGAGGCATGATGGGTGTTTCTTTGTCTGAATAACGAACATTTTAGATCCTGATCAAACTGCGCGGACTCGCAGGCTGATCTGGAGCTACACTGGTCGCATAGCCCATATGCCCCATTTATCCAGTCACAGCCACATATTTGCGTTGTTTGAATGGCGAACAGTGCAGATCCTGATCATTCCGTGTGATTGCACGGGCTGATCTGGATCTATACTGGTCGCAAAGCCCATAAGCCCCATATCTCCAGTCACGGCCACATATTTGTTTTAACAGTTGCCGAACTTGTACGTAATGCGACAAGTGCGCAGTTGATGATTACGGCTCTTACTGCAACTACGCATTTCGGATGCGAGGCTGAGAACGAAGCGGGCATAATGGGATTGAGGGCAGTAAGCTATATTGGCGTGATACCCACTAAAGGTACACCGTTTTACACGTCGCTCATTGCTGTTGAATAACAGAACATTAATCTACACATTTTGCTGGTAAACCCTTTCAAACCCACATACCTGAAAGGTACATGCCCACTCAGTAGGCACAAACTGTTCTTTATATCAGAGACATCATCTGGGACATTTTCTGTAAAAATATACAAGCATTCACCATTACCCCACGTATTGATTGAGATGATTATACATTTTATATCGGACGTAAATTTCCACACTGATACCAGGGGCGATAACCGTGTTTCCTTAAAATGTTAACGGACATTACTATTTATTCTCTGTATTTATTTTTTGATGTGCAATTATCATACTTTACTACGGTGGCACAGAGGGGACATGGACATATGTTTTACTTTCAAGTGAGCACGCGATAGGCTTTGCTAGTATGGCCAGTCACCAGTATGCATACACACTAGAATGTCATGTCACCAGTATGTATACACATACATATGGCATGTCACGTATGCACACACAACAGTATGGACTGTCACCAATATGGATACACACCAGTATGACCCCTCACCAGTATGTATATACATCGGTATGGCCTGTCAACAATATGTATACACTGAAGTATGACATGACACAAATATATACATAGTATGACATGTCACCAGTATATGCACAAATCAGTACGGCATGTCACCAATATGTTTAAAAAACAGTTTCACGTGTGTCAAGTATGTAAACACAGCAGTATGGCAGATCACAACTCACAAGTATGTGTAAACACACATATGGCATGTCTCCAGCATGTATATACACACACACGAGTATGGCGTGTTACCAGTATGTATACATACACACGAGTATGGCATGTCACAAGTATGTATACACACCAGTATATAATGTCACCAGTATGTAGACACAATAGTATGGCCTCTCACCAGTATGCATACACAACAGTATGGCCAGTTACCAGTATGAATATACACCAGTATGTCATGCCACCAACTGGTATACAAACCAGTGTGGCCAGTCACCAGTATGTATACACAGCAGTATGGCTAGCTACCAGTATGAATACACACCAGTATGTCATGTCACTGGCAGGTATGAAAACCAGTGTGGCCAGTCACCAGTATGTATACACAGCAGTATGACCAGTTACCAGTATGAATACACACCAGTATGGCATGCCACCGGCAGGTATACAAACCAGTGTGGCCAGTCACCAGTATGTATACACAGCAATACGACATGTAACTTGTACGGATACACACCAGTGTGACCTGTCACCAATATCGATACACATGTCGTACATGCTGTGTATACTTACTGGTGACATGCCATAATATCACGTGCACACGCAATGACTATCGCGTGCGCATGCAAAGACTGTCGCGTGCACACTCAATGAATATCGCGCACGCTAAAGTAAACAATATTTCCATGTCCCCAATGTGCCACCGTATATTTTTTTTTTAGGTGATGCATTTAATTAGTATAAATAATGAAAAAATATCGTGCCTCATGTGCATATGAAAATAGCCTGATAACACCGCTAGTCACTATCAGTAACATATATATTACTAAATTATTATATCTGTATCGCGGGCACTGGTAAATTTTTGAAGCGGTGGAAATGTGACACAATTATACACTCATTTAATTCCTATAAAGAACATTTTGTGCTATTGAGTGGGCATATACCTTTAAAGCCTACATTTGGAAAAAAAAATGTAGATCCAGTTGATCCTGCTTGTCACAAGCCGTCTGATCAGGATCTGCAGTGTTTGTCAGTATTTTTCAGAGACTTTACAAATAACCCTTATCTGATTTTGAATGGAATAGTCCAGAAATGAGCATGGAACTCTCAATATCAGATATTTAGGGGTGGAAGGGAGAACAGTTTTTAACTTGTCTGATTTTGAATAAAACTGTGGTGTCTGCTTTGTGCACATTAGGATTTATGTTGACCGTGGCAATGACGTTATCTGACTGGCGAAATGGGGCTCAGATCGCCAGATAAGTTTTGTGTCTAAAGAGTATTTTATCCCCTGATTTCAAATTAAATGCGTATTTAATTTTTACAAATGGATTATTGATTGTCTTCATTATTAAATATTGAACAACTGATCAAAACAAATATAATCATTCACTTATTTGAGCGTATTATTAATTATTGACTTATTTATACTGTAATACAGTTGAACATTTACTTAGTTGAGCTGCAAATGGCACAGTATTTTTGCTTTGTGCAGCATAACTAAGTACATTTTCAACTTTATCACAGTATTTCCACTACATAATTTGAAAATCAATGAATATTTTCACATTGCTGTGAGTATTTTGTGCTCCCACTGTTGATAATCAATTTATATTCTGCTAAAATAAGTGTATAAAATACGCCAATTTAGCGCCTTACCTGGAGCTATGAGGGCTTATGGGATTCATGTAGCCCCCGCTCAAATAGCACACACCTGTAACCTAATAACCATATATATGGCTTGTTAGAAACACAACTGGTGTTTCATTGATTCAGTGGTGAACTGTGCAGATACATTTCTCCAGTCACAGCCCCTTTTTGCTATCAAACCATGTTTTATTGAGAAATAATGCAAGCTATAAAAGCCACAGCAGATGACAATTTTCGTGTGTAACGGTTTAAGGGCTAAAGTTATACCTGGGCTTCCACACCCCAGGTTGTAATATAAAGAAAAGTGTTTGTTCGTACATTCTTTAAATGTGACATATGTTTGGCAAAATAAATTAATTTACATTACTGTATGTGTTAATTGGCATTCTTATAGTTTTCATGTCAAACATAAATAGCCACTTTCTCATCAGGATCTGCACTTTTTGTAAGTAATTTTCATTTTTTTGAAAAATCTCTGTTTTCATAAATAGGCTGGTGTATGAACATATTTTTTAGCGCGCCTTCCGAAGGAAATAGTGTTTATCACATACCCCCGGTATCATAGTCCGCGTCTCCCTGTCCGTTCATCCGTCCGTCTTCTTAAACTTAACGTTGGGGGGGGGATTTGTTATACTTTCTGTTTCCTTTCATCAAAGGTTTTGATATTTCACATATTTCTTTCCCTATTGATTCTCTATGATGTTGTGTGAAATCGGTGACCGTCATACCCCCGCTAACACCAAGGTCAAGGTCACAATCTTAGTGCATTCACAAACGTAACGTTGAGGAATTGTTTAATAATTTATGTTTCCTTGTACCAAACATCTTTATATTTCACACATGCCTTTCTCTAATGATTCTCTATCATGCTGTGACACGAGCGTCATACCCGGCTAAACCCAATGTCAAGGTCACAATCTTAGTGCTTTCACAAACTTAACACTGGGGGAAACTTGTTATAATATCTGTTTCCTTTCACCCCACTTCTTGATATTTCTCACATTTCTTCCTCTAATGGTTGTATTATACCGTGCCAAAGACATGAACTTCGGATCCCGCTAATCCCAAGGTCAAGGTCACAATATTAGCGCTTTCACCAACTTAACATTGGTGGAAATTTATTTTAGTTTCTGTTTCCTTTCACACAGCTACTTGATATTCGTTCAACTAAAGCACCACCAGCCCTTCTGTCAACTATTTTATGAAGATTGGATTGGTCGGAAATTAACATATCACAGTCCATTCCAGTTACTTAGGATTGCAATGGTTAAAACAAACATGTTTCATGTGTTGTGACTATTGATGTTTCAGCGGACCCAGAGAAGCCATCTGTGTGTAAGGAAGGCCTGGATTACAGGGACATTGAGTGGCCCATAGCGGCAGTGAGCACAATTTCCGTACAAGACTGCCCCACACAAACTGTTGGTCTGTATTCCCACCACGCTTACTTTAACCTTTAGAATGCGGGTAACGAAAATTGTTATTTGCTGTTGTTTCATATTTTGCCGTTTTTCTTGATAAAACATGGCAGAGCCTCGCACATCCCGTTTCCTAAGCCTTGAGAGATATTTTCCCATTCATGGCACTAACCTACTATTCTCTATTTCTAGTTATTATAATTTCAGCTGGAGAACTTAGGCTTACGGGCTTTGCCACCGGTGTATATCTCCAGAACAGCCTGCACAGTATGTCAGAATCTGCACTGTTTCGCCATTTAAGTTAATACACATCATTCATGCTTCTAACACACAATATAGATTATTATCAGGCTACAGGGTGTACTGTTTTATCAGGAGCTACACTGATCACAAATCCTGTAAGCCCCATTTCTTTGTCACAGACACAAATGACATTGATGTTGCATGCAAGTAAATCAAGTACCGTATTTATTATAATAGTAGCCCCCTCTATAATTGTAGCCCCCCTCCCATATTTGCATTCTAAATATGTTATTTTCACTTACAAAAGCCATTTAAATTGTTTTAAATGGCTTTCGTATGTAAAAATAACATATTTTCATGTTATTTTCCACGTTTTGATCCCCACGAATTGCACATCCCGGGGGCGTTTATTAGAATAAATACGGTACTTGTCGGTTTTGTAAGTTGAGGCCCAAATTACCTTGTAGGTACAGTTACGAGGAAATGCAAAGAGAATGGAGAATGGTCGTCAGCCAAATATGACTGTGTGCAGCAAACAATTCGGGCCATACAACAACAGGTATGCTCGCTCATTGGCGAGGAAAATTATGCATATGCGACTTCATTGCATAAAATCGGTTTCCACAGAGTAATACAAATCATTATGCACTAGTGTAATAAATATGCAAATCCGGTCGTTGAGGAAAACATGATAGATGACAAGTACAGCTTACATATATCATAGTGTGCGTATGCAATAAATACAGTCTTCCATTTGTGTTGATTTAATATGATATATATTGAATTCGTTGTCTGATTTCATAAGAAACTTGGCATAACCTCGTTGAAATCAATAAATTCGTTTAATAAGTAATAGTTACAGATCACATATTGAAACTTTAATAAATAAATTTCGAGCGAGCGCTAGCGATTCAATATGTGATCTATAACTTACTTATTATTTACACTGCCCATTCGCGAAGCTCTGGCCCTAAACGTGATTTTGAATCGCTATGCTATCGCTGTTCTTTCATTGGTTGAGAAACCAGGGTAAACAATAAATGTCATATTAAATCATCACCCGTGGAAGATTCTTTAATTATGATAAAACAACAGAAATCAGCCAATGCAGTATAATCTATCATACTCTATCAAACAGTCAGTCACCCAGGGAACATGCATTCGATAGTTCTATATGGAATAATGCACTTCGGGAAACCTAAATGATTAATCCCACAAATTATACTTAGATAAGTATGTTTAGCAATGGCTACAGTTGAAATACCAAACAATGCATGCAAGCATTCGTGTACATTTTTGTTGGAATCTGGACAATCTGAACAAATGTCAATCATCCAGAATAGTTGGACTTTTTAGAAGTGTTTGCCCTGATAAATTATAAATACATATTGTTTATTGCTATAGTGAACCAACAAACCAATCAATCAGTCAGTCAGTCGAATTACCGACCGACCGACCGACCGACCGACCGACCGACCGACCGACCGACCGACCGACCGACCGACCGACCGACCGACCGACCGACCGACCGACCGACCGACCGACCGCCACCAGCCAGACCGCCGACCGTCCGTCCGTCCGTTCCGTCCGTCCGTCCGTCCGTCCGCCCGCCCGCCCGCCCGCCCGCCCGCCCCCCCCCGCCCGTCCCGCCCGTCCGCCTCCGTCCGTCCGTCCGTCCGTCCATCCATCCATCCAACAAAGATCAACCAAACAACCAATCCACAAACCAACCATCCATCCAACCAACCAACCTATGCAGATCAGTCAGGCCCAGGATGGGTCGGGATCGGCCAATATAACATCGTTCCTGGGTGGGCTGGCCCACGCGACCGACACAGATGAACTACTGGAGGGTGACATGTCGGCCGTTGTTGATGCACTCACGTCCGTCGCCAACATCGCAGATGAGAGTATTACTCCCGCGGGCGAATCAGAAACGGAAACACAGGTAACTCATGGTCGAAAACGTAGGTTTTGCGAATACACAGTTAAGTGACCATTGATCATGGTTTGTATGTTAAGTTTTCAGAATTCACAGGTAACTGATTGATAATGTCAATTTTGAGAATGCACATGTGTCAGATTATTGATCATGGTTGGTAAGATATGTTTTGAAAATGCAATATGTCGCATATTATTACCAGACAATGTCAAAATCACATGGGACATAGGTTTTAGCTATCTGTTGGTCTCTTTAAATGTGGCTATGACTTGAGAAATGGAGATTGTCGGTTTTGCCACCAGTGTAGATCCAGATCAGTCTGTGCATCTGCAAAGTCTGATCAGAATCTGCATTGTTCGCCATTCCATCAATGAAACGCCTGTCATGCTTCTAACAAACACTATAGATCGCTATCCGGCTACATGAGGTCGCTATTTGATCAGGAGCTACACTGGTCACAAATCCCGTAAACCTCATTTCTTCAGTCACAGCCACAAATAAAGACTATTATTATGTTATTATTATACCAGTTGTGTGTGCACCCTTAAGGAGTGCACAATGCGAAAGCGAGAAATCCGAAACTCAAATGAAATGTCATGCAAAGCATGAACTGTATTTGGCGAAATCGATGAGGTGATTATTATATGTTGAAATATTCAAAAACAGCAGATGACAAAGGGTGTATTACTGCTAACATATCTGCTGGACATCAAAGGGAACAGCGTTCAATAAATCTCTCAGTAGTGATCATTTGGTCAATTCGGTTAGCTTTCAAAGGATTTCGCATATTCATGAGACAGTTAAGAAACAATTATCTGCACAGGTCTGGCATCTGGCACCTGCGAGTCACGGTTAAAGTCTAGTCTATACTGAAAACCAATTCCTTCTTCCAATTATCATTCCTGACCTATGTACCAAATATCTTGTTGATACATGGCAAAATACGACGGTCAACATATACCGATGCACCGGATCATTTCGCATGTAAACATCCGGTTTTCATTTCGATTTTCGGTCACGATTTTAAGTTTTTCAAAATGAATACATGTTCAGTTACATGTATACGATACAGAATCAATTTAGAACTGAGGATTGTGAAGTATCACAATGCATCTTATACATGTGTGTTCAATAAAGTAATTAATCAGTAATTCACCATTGTACTCCACACCACCGCCGAGGACACAAAACAATGATACCCCACACACACAGGCCATCTACATTTGGCGTCCTAAAAGTTCCGGTCTATATCCCACAGTGGGAACAATGTGTATCACCACCACCAGTTTTTGTCTATGACTACAGTACACCCACGACCCCCACTTCTGTCTGTAACGCAGGAAGACTTGCATGCCTACTTAAATGCAGACTACTAGTCATGGTTCGGTAGCCGATCAGGTGATATACTAGTCATGGTTCGGTGGCCTACTGATCAAGTGCTAAACGAGTCCTGGTGCAATGGCCGACTGATCAAGTTCCAAACTAGTCCTGCTGCGATGGCTGACTGATCAAGTTCCAAACTAGTCCTGGTGCGATGGCCGACTGATCAAGTTCCAAACTAGTCCTGGTGCGATGGCCGACTGATCAAGTTATAAACTAGTCCTAGTAAGATCGCCGACTGATCGAGTTTTATACTAGTCCTAGTGCGATGGCCGACTGATCAAGTTATAAACTAGTCCTGGTGCGATGGCCGACTGATCAAGTGCTATACTAGTCATGGTGCGATGGCCGACAGTTCTAAACTAGTCTGATGCGATGGCCGACTGATCAAGTGTTAAACTAATCATCGTGCGATAGCTGACTGATCAGTTCCTATACTAGGCAATGTGCGATGGTCGACTGATCAAGTGCTATACTAGTCATGGTGTGTTGGCCGACTGATCAAGTGCTATGCTAGTCAAGGTGCGATGGCCGCCTGATCAAGTGCTAAACTGGTCCTGGTGCGATGGCCGACTGATCAAGTTCTAATCTAGTCCTGGTGCGATGGCCAACTGATCAAGTGCTAAACTGATCATGGTGCGATAGCTGACTGAACAGTTACAATACTAGGCAATGTGCGATGGTCGACTGATCGAGTGCTATACTAGTCCTGGTGCGATGGCCAACTGATCAAGTTCTAAACTAGTCCTGGTGCGATGGCCGACTGATGAAGTGCTAAACTAATCATCGTGCGATAGCTGACTGATCAGTTACTATACTAGGCAATGTTGTACGATGGTCGACTGATCAAGTGCTATGCTAGTCATGGTGTGTTGGCCGACTGATCACGTTATATACTCGGCATGGCCGACTGATCAAGTGCTATAGTGGGCATGGTGCGATGGCGGATTGATCAAGTGCTATGCTAGTCATGGTGTGTTGGCCGACTGATCAAGTGCTATACTCAGCATGGCCGACTGATCAAGTGCTATACTTGACATGGTGAGATGGCCAACTGATCAAGTGTTATACTGGGCATTGTGCGATGGCCGACTGATCAAGTGCTATACTAGTCTTGGTGAGATGGTCGAATGATCAAGTGCTATACTAGTCTTGGTGCGTTGGCCGACTGATCAATTGATATGCTGGGCATGGCCGACTGATCAAGTGCTATACTAGGCATGGTGTGATGGCTGACTGATCAAGTGCTATACTAGTCATGGTACGATGGTCGACTGGTCAAGAGCTGAACTAGTCCTGGGCGGATGGCCGACTGATCAAGTGCTAAACTAGTCATGGTGCAATGGCTGACTAATCAAGTGCTATACTGGGCATGGTGAGCTAGCCGGTGATCAAGTGTTATACTGGGCATGGTGCGATAGCCGATGATCAGGTGCTATGCTGGACATGGTGCGATAGCCCGTGATCAGGTGCTATGATGGGCATGGTACGATAGCCGGTGATCAGGTGCTATACTGGGCATGGTGCGATAGCCGGTGATCAGGTGCTATACTGGGCATGGTGTGGTGGCCGATTGATAAGATGCTGTACTATTCATGGTGCGATGGCCGACTGATCAAGTGCTATGCTAGTCATGGTACAATGGCCGACTGATCAAGTACTATACTGGGCATGGTGCGATAGCCGGTGATCAGGTTCTATACTGGGCATGGTGTGGTGGCCGATTGATAAGATGCTGTACTAGTCATCGTGCGATGGCCGACTGATCAAGTACAATGCTAGTCATGGTGCAATGGCTGACTGATCAAGTGCTATACTGCGTATGGTGAGATAGCCAATGATCAGGTGCTATACTGGGCATGGTGTGGTGGCCGACTGATCAAGTGCTATACTAGTAATGGTGCGATGGCCGACTGATCAAGTGCTATACTAGTCATGCTGCGATGGCTGACTGATCAAGTGCTAAACTAGTCCTGGTGCGATGGCCGACTGATCAAGTGCTATACTGGGCATGGTGAGATAGCCGGTGATCAGGTGCTATTCTGGGCATGGTGAGACAGCCGGTGATCAGGTGCTATACTGAGCATGGTGCGATAGCCGGTGATCATGTGCTATACTGGGCATGGTGCAATAGCCGGTGATCAGGTGCTATACTGGGCATGGTGTGATAGTCGGTGATCAGGTGCTATACTGGGCATGGTGCGATAACCGGTGATCATATGCTATACTGGGCATGGTGCGATAGCCGCTGATCAGATGTTATACTGGGCATAGTGCGATAACCGGTGATCATGTGCTATACTGGGCATGGTGCGATAGCCGGTGATCGGATGCTATACTGGGCATGGTGAGCTAGCCGGTGATCAGGTGCTATACTGGGCACGGTGCGATAACCAGTAATCAGGTGCGTTGGCCGACTGATCAATTGCTATACTGGGCATGGCCGACTGATCAAGTGCTATACTAGTCATGGTGTGATGGCTGACTGATCAAGTGCTAAAATAGTCATGGTGCGATGGTCAACTGGTCAAAAGCTGAACTAGTCCTGGGCTGATGGTCGACTGATCAAGTGCTAAACTAGTAATAGTGCAATGGCTGACTGATCAAGTGCTACACTGGGCATGGTGCAATAGCTGGTGATCAGATGCTATACTGGGCATGGTGCGATAGCCGGTGATCAGGTGCTAAACTGTGCATGGTGTGGTGGCCCAACTGATAATATGCTGTACTAGTCATGGTGCGATGGCCGACTGATCAAATCGTATGCCATAATACAAATGTAACTAGATGGCCGTGGCATGCATGTCGCACCCGCCGAGGCATTTGATAGTACAACAAAAAATGTTGCAAACAAGCTTTAGCCCGTTGACGTAAAAACATGCCGCACCTGCCGTGGCTTTGATAGTATACCGAAAAACTTTAACGAAAAAAACACTTGAACCAAAAACTTTATCCTGAATGCAGGCCAATGTGCCGACTATATCGTGCTGTCTGCAAGCGGGCCCAACATCAACTTTAAGGGAAATTTCAAAGTAATTTGACCTTAAAATTGGGCACAGGGGACGCACGCGTTGGGCATATAATGAAAATGTGGATGATAAATGCACAGTATGTGAAGTTTCGAGTGAATTGGTGAAGTGGTTTCAGAGATATGCAGTATTCTTAAAGGTATATGCCCACTCAGTAGCCACAAAATGTCCTTTATATCAGAGACATCATCTAAGACATTTTCTGGCAAAATAAACATTCATTCCCCATTACCCCACGTACATGTATTGATTGGCATTATTATACATTTTATATCAGGCGTAAATTTCCACACTGATATCAGGGGCGATAACAGCCTTTCCTTAAAATGTTAACGAACATTGCTATTTATTCTCTGTATTAAGTTTTTGATGTGCAATGATCATACTTTATAATCTGTCAAAAACATTATTTTTTCAGGTCACACATTTAAAGGTACATGTCCACTCAGTAGACATGGTAGACACAAAATATTTGTTATGTCGGAGACATCATCGGAGACATTTTCTGGCAAAATAAACATTAATTCACTATTAATACACACATTTGTTGGAATTATTATACATTTTATATCAGGCGTAAATTTACACACTGATATCAGGGGCGATAACCTCGTTTCCTTAAAATGGACATTACAATTTATTTATCCGTATTTATTTTTTGATGTGCAATGATCATACTTAATAATCTGTCGAAAATATTATTTTTTCAGGGGACACATTTAATTAGTACTACTAGAAGTAATTCAAAAATAACATGCCCCATTTACCTCTGAAAATAGCCTGATACCACCGCGTGTCACTATCAGTGTAATAAACATTGATAAATGATTATATCCGTATAACGGGCACTCGTAATGTTTAGAACTGGTGGAATAGTGACAAAATTATACACTTATTTAATTCCTACAAATAACATTTTGTGCCTACTGAGTGGGTATGTACCTTTAATCAGTATAAATAATTAAAAAATATCATGCCTCATTTGCATATGAAATTAGCTTGATACCACCGCGAGTCACTATCAGTAAAATAAATATTACTAAATGATTATCTGTATAGCGGGCACTCGTATTTTTTAGAACTGGTGGAATAGTGACACAATTATGCACAGTCTTATTTAATTCCTATAGAAAAACATGTTGTGCCTACTGAGTGGGCATGTACCTTTAAAAACTTTAACCTAAATCCAAAAAACTTTAACCGGACGCACAAAGTGACGTACATATGGACGTACGTACGTATGTATGCCAATGTGACAACTCTATCGCATTGTTCACAAGCAGGAGAGTCAAACACTTTAAGGTAAATTTCAAAGTAATTTGACTTTGACATTGGGCACAGGGGCCGCATGGGTTGAGCATAGAATGAAAATATGGATGATCATAAACACACATGTGAAGCTTCGAGTAAATTGGCATAGCGGTTTCCGAGATATAGTGTTCTTAAAAACTTTAACCTGCGGTAAATAAAACACAAATGGCCGCTGCCCGCATGTCGAGCCCACCGAGGCATTTGATAGTCTCGGAGTATATATATTTGAAGTTTGAATTAAGGTATGTAAAAGCTTTAACTCAAATTTGAAAGTAATTTGGCCTGGATCTTGGGCATGTGGGTCTCATGGGTGGGATATAGAATGAAAATACGGATGTTAATAAATAATTATTTGAAGTTTGAAGCAAATCTGAGTAAGTGAGTGTATAACTGTGTCACTATTCCACTAGTTCTAAAAAGTACAGGGCCTGAAAATAGCAGCTTTTACCAGTAGGTCCAAGGAATTTTTTGAAAGGTCCGAGAGGATAATCGCTAGAAAAGCGGTAGAAAAATGTGTCTGTTTTATGGGAAATGACTCGTCACAACATGTGTAAATACTCGAATGAGTCAACATGAATTATCTTATAAGACGATAATCAGAATGGATTTAGCATCGCCACTGAATGATGCTAGCAATTTCAACTTTATCACAGGTCCGGCGGACTGGTTGCTTGTAAAATACAAAGGTCCAACTTTAAAATTTGCAGGTGCAGGACCTCGGACCAGTGCTTTGTTCAGGCCCTGAATTACGAGTGCCCGCTATACAGATATAATCATTTGATAATATTTATTTTACTGATAGGGACGCGCGGTGGTATCAGGATATTTTCATATGAAAATGAGGCATAATATTTTTTACCTGAAAAATTAATATTTTCGACAGATTATAAAGTATGATCATTGCACATCAAAACATAAATACAGAGAATAAATAGCAATGTCCATTAACATTATAAGGAAACACGGTTATCGCCCCTGATATCAGTGTGGAAATTTACGTCTGATATAAAATGTAAAATAATGTCAATCAATACTTGGGGAAATGGTGAATGAATGCTTATTATACCAGAAAATGTATCAGATGATGTCTCTGATATAAATAAAATGTTGTGCCTACTGAGTGGGCTTGCACCTTTAATGACAGCATGGATGTATGGCATTTGTCCACAAGTATGATGTTAAGGTAATATATCAACGGATATAGACGGTATGACAGAATTGAGAAACTCCGGCAAACTTCTTAATGCGGGAAAAAAATCGAAGCTGTGAAGATTATAAAGTATGATCATTGCACATCAAAAAATAAATACAGAGAATAAAGAGCAATGTCCATTAACATTTTAAGGAAACACGGTCATCGCCCCTGATATCAGATATCAGAAAATAAAAGATATCAGAAAAATCGAAGCTGTGAATATTATAAAGTATGATCATTGCACATCAAAAAATAAATACAGAGAATAAATAGTAATGTCCATTAACATTTTAAGGAAACACGGTTATCGCCCCTGTTATCAGTGTGGAAATTGTCTACTGATATAAAATGTATAATAATGCCAAACAATACGTGGGTAATGGTGAATGAATGTTTGTTTTGCAAGAAAATGTCTCCGATGATGTCTCTGATATAAAGAACATGTTGTGCCTTTAACGATAGCTCCGCACCGTCCCGTGATACCTATGCATGAGTTAAGTTTCATAACAATATTGCAAAGGGTGTTCGAGTTATGCTCCATACAAATCAGTGCGCGCCTGGACGTCATTGTGATCACCGTTGAGTTATCTGCAAGCGGACTACTAAAACAATATTGGCATGCCCCGACATATACAAGTAACTTACCTTAATTCATCAGTTACATATCAGACGCTGAATGGACTTTCATTCTCACCACACCACTTGTAGAATATTAAAGTTATTCATTATGTTCAATAGTGCTGCTTTGACACGACGTGAACTTAAAATATGCATGACATGATCTGGAAGAATAACCACAGACCAAGCATGCATATTCAGAATCACGTCTGTTGGTTCTTATCCAGCTCCGATTTCCGTCACCTGTCCTCCAAATCCAGAAACCAACAATGTCGCAAATGTAATCCTGTATGTTAGTGTATGAACAAAATGTCACTTAGTATATTATCCAATGCGGGTTGTAATCTCTTGTTTCTCTAAATAAATGTGTCCAACAATCCCTGTAGCTGATATCGTGATAAATAATGTTAAAGGTTCTGTCAACGCCTCACATATTGATCTTACTCTCCAACATTTTGATTCCAAGTACCAGAATGATGTTTTCCATGCGCCGTCGTAGTGTTATCTGTCAGATTCCGTTGTTTATTTGATCAAATTGATGGACACATTTGTGTCCGCTAATGTCACCAAGAGCATAATCTGTGACGTCGTCATTAATAATTTGGCATAACTTCTAACTTGTGAATTTTTGGTTGAATGAAGTGATCACTATGGTGAAGAAGTGTGCATTTGTGCCCGGTTTGCTCAGTAGCTAGAGCGATGGTGTGGTAAACCAGAGGTCGCCGGTTCGATTCCGGGCTGGTGCGCATCTTTCTCACCCTGTGATATTTAGCGCCCAACGTAGTTGCGGGAAGTAACTCTGCAGAATACTCCTGTATCGTCCGTACCAAGAGTTATGGTGCTGTCCGTATGTTTCCCCTGCAAAGTACCAAATCACATCTGCTTCACACTTCAGCTGTCAATTGAGACATATTTTCTGTAGTTTTCAATTGAAAGAAATGTCAGTATAATACCGACATTCATTTCTGTGGAAAAAGTACAGAAACATATGTCACAATTAACAGCTAAAGCGTGAAAGAGATCCGATTCGGTACACTGCAGGAGAAACCTATTGAGCACCATAACTCTGGGTACGGACGATAAGTGAGTATTCTGCAGAGTTATTTGCCACAACTACTCCCAACGTGGAGTCGTGACTGATGAATATTCTCCAAAATGTTCCACAAATATGGAATTCAGGGTGGACATTTTTCAACGCAGTGACAATTGGTGCCCAACGAAGGACGGTAAACATGAGGTCCCCGGTTCGATTTCTGGTTGGTATGCATCTTTCTCACTCTGTTTTGTTTTAAAGAAATGGCTACCACATGTATAAATATCATCTTCACACAATTTGATTCGGGCCAATAGAAATCAACGGCCAGAGCGGAATGTTTGCAGTAATAGAAATCTAATTCCAAAATAAATTTTATCACGTTTCGAAAATTAAATTATGATTTTCTTTTAAAATTAATATCAATATGTTCACGATGTTATTATGGTTAATATGCAATTCACAGTATCCTTGCAGCTTGAAATTGAAAGACATTAAGAAAAGTTGAGTTGATCTCAGAAATTGTCATGTCGACTATAGGATCGCGTCGAAATAGTGTTAACATAATAGGAAAACGTAATTTGATACCGACGCTAAAGGAAACAAAACGCTAAATTGGTGCTTAGTTTTTCCATATTATACAGTAGACCACACATTATAATTTGATTTTATATGAAAATAAATATATTGTGAGCATGGTGGTGTCTATTAATTTGTTCTTGATATTCGGAACGGTAGTGACGACACTTTATTTTGTCCAATAAATTGTCAAGGTCAAGGTTTCACTGTTTGTCTCGCAATAACCCGCCGATTTATATTTGCGCACCATAATGTGTGAAGAATAAAAACAGATCACCAATACAGCTGACTTTCTAGTCACTTTGAATTAAATAGATGGGATAGAATTGTGAAAATTTTGGATTTGAACACGGGATGCATTTTTTCCGTTGTTTTATTTATTGACACCGGTTTATTTTACTGGTGTCATGCGGTACCATTTTAGTGTCGTGTAAAACCACATTAATATCGTGCTAAACGGCACCAATGCAGTGAATAGGGAATGTGTGCAAGCATCAAATGCTGTTCAAAACACTGTTTAAAAACAACTTTTTGTGACACTATTCTCGTTAGTTGGATAAACATAAAATCAAAGAAGGCGGCACTTTCAATTACAAGCAGACGTAAATTATTGCGCGTGACCGCGATTTGAGAAAAGTAGATAAAGCTTGATCTAAATTAATTAATATTGGTTTTACATGTATTTATCAATCGTGTGTATTATTTGTATTACTTTGTACAATTACAGAGTCTGTAGCTGAGAAATATTTTTATCAAATGTGGAACTATTTTTACTGCGGAAAAGAAAATGGTGAACTGGTGATATGAATGTGTGGCTGTTCCATGTATCGACCAGAATGGCTGTTCCAATTGGAATTCGGCACAAATTGCCGCAAAACGCGATTTTCTTACATGTTTCCCCATTAGCTGTGCATGTCAACATGTAGATCATCAAATGGTGGCCTTAGGGTGGAAATTTCATGAAAAGTTATGTTTTCAGTTTACCGTAATAAAATGTGCCCAAATGCCTCGCTACACAAGGAGTTTTTTGGGCCGTACTGTCACTGGGACTAGCCTCCAGTATCCAGTAATTTCTCGCTTTCGTCATACTGGGGTACTTTTCATTCACGGAACATTTTCATATTGCACAACCTTCTGCCCCTTGTATCACACTATTTTGATATGCAAATAAGGCAGGACATTTTATAATTATCCCCTCGCCGATTGGCAAGGGGGGGGGGATATTGTGTGCCATGTATGTGCGTGCGTTAGCAACACTTTTCAATTTTCAATAACTTATGAACCACTTCACCGATTTTGATAATATTTGCCCGCAATATGTGTCTTGGGATGGTGCTTTGTTTTGCATATGACCCACGTCTGACCGCCCAAGGTCACTGAGGACCTATGTTCATCTTGTTTGTAAGGCAAACAGCTTCCACGATTTTGATAATATTCTGCCACAATATGTGTCTAGGGACGGTGCTTTGTTGATTCACGTCCGACCGCCCAATATCAAGGTTACTGAGAACTTTTTTGTTCATTATTATTATTATCATCAAGGCTGCCATAGAGGGGATTAGCCTCGTAATAACGATGACCTCGTTATTTATTTCAATTAAATGTGTCACCTGAATAAATATTTTTGTTGACATATTATAAAATATTATCCTTGCACATCAAAAAATAAATTGAGATAATAATCCATTAATCTTTTAAGGTAACACGGTTATCGCCCCTGATATAAAAGTGGCAATGCATGTTTGATATAAAAAAAAATGTAAATTAGCACATCGTGTAATGCTAAATAATAAAATAAATGTTTATTTTGCCCGGGAAAAGGTCATATCGAAAGATTGGACGGAAATAAATGTCTCCCTAAATTATAACCTGGGATGTGGGAGTCCATGTTTAACTACAACCTGGGATGTGGGAGCCCAGGTTTAACTACAACCTGGGATGTGGGAGTCCAGGTTTAGCTACAACCTGGGATGTGGGGGTCTAGGTTTAACATTGACGTACGTTAATTATAATTTCTGATTCTGTTCATGGAACCGCTTCATATTTCACACCTGCATTTCACACATGTATTTCACACCTACATTTCGCACCTGCATTTCACACCTGTATTTCACACATACACCTGTATTTCACACCTGAATTTCACACCTACACCTGTATTTCACACCTACACCTGTATTTCACACCTACACATGCATTTCACACCTTTATTTCACACCTGTATTTCACACCTGTATTTCACACTTGCATTTCACACTTGCATTTCACACCTGCATTTCATATCGCACCTGCATTTCACACCTACACCTGCATTTCAAACATGCATTTCACACCTACACCTGCATTTCACACCTACACCAGTATTTCAAACCTACACCTGCATTTCACACCTGTATTTCACACCTGTATTTCACACTTGCATTTCACACCTGACAAGTTTTTATGTCACAGGTCCGAGTCTTCTACCTGTAAGCCCCATTTTCCAGATTGGCAAGGATGCAACAATGTATTACCTTGCAGGAGGCAGGTTGGGAGAATGTGGAGGGTAAATTAACCCTTACAGTGCTGAATTAAAATTTGTCTTCTGCGGTTTATTTTTATTTTCACATTTTTCTCATCAAAACCATGTTTTCACAACACTTTCCAATGGAAGTGGTGTCAACTCATGTTTTTATTGAGAAAAAAGACAAAACATAAATCGACAGCAGACGACAATTTACGTTTCCCACATTTTAATGGTTAACAATGTGGTACATCCTTTCCGGAATCCCAATTTCTCTAGATTAGCCCTCAGGTGCATGTTTGGCTTTCTTGTGCATGAAAGTTGAATCCGGTTATGCCCAGTATACGTGTTGTATAATGTATACTAATTCTATTAGTTTTAGGGAGTGACGCCAAGCGACTCTGATGTGATGAGGTCTGATAATTCTTAATTATGCACGGAAGTATATCATTATGGTGGTACTGTTCATTTGAACCGTCTTTGCTGCGGTACATTTCATAAAACTGTGTCATTCCATTAGAAATATATTATAGGAAATCTAATGTAAACACATCTAAAAACATAACGTCACGCCGTTTGGAAACACGTGATCTTACCCCTTGACTATAGAGGTCTGCATGTTAACAGGGTTAACTTCATATGTTTAGCATGCCAAATCAGGCCGACTGACCAATAATGAACTCTAACACCCTGATTTTGAGCATGATAACAGGTTACATGCTCAGAAAGATACAACCGCAAGGCATAAAGACACCAATGCAATCATTATCCTGGGCCTATGCTTCTACAACTTCTGAGCACGTTCGCCAACTTTGTACAGTGGAACCTCTCTAAGCCGGACATCCTGGACGTCCCCAGGGAGTCCGGTTTAGAGAGGTTCTATTGTAAATGAGACAGATGAATATGTCACTGCATGCCGGTGTGCTTTGCGAACATGAACAGGCATTATCAACAGAGATAGATGACAATGAAATCCACAAGATAAGGATACAGAGACTGCCTGTGTGTCCTGTTTAGAGAGGTTATACTGTACATACAATCACGCAGCTGGATTGTTTGAGGCTGCACAGCTCAGCCTCGACTACACTTCATGATTTCGAGCATGAGAATGGTGTGCAAAATGTGGCGGTGACTGGAGAAATTGGGTTTATGGGATTTCTGACCAGCGTAGCACCTGATCAAATCATGTAGCCAGATAAGTATCTACATTGCTTGTTTAAAGAATGACGGGTGTTTTAATTATTGATGGAATGGCCAGTGCAGAACCTGATTAGACTGTGCGGATGCATAGGCTGATCTGGATCTACACTCGTCGCAAAACACTTAAGCCTTATTTCTCCAGTCACAGTCAGATATGACATATTCCGTTCTGATTTTTAGATTCCCCCTCCCCCCCCCCCCCAATGCAGCAGGGTAAATTCGGGATCGGACCCGTTGGCCCCGCCTTAAATGACATTAGCTGTTGATAGGCCGTTAAACACCAATAAACAAACAAACAAACAAACAAACAAACAAACAAACAAACACAGCCACAATTGTTAATATCAGAGGCCCTGGGTAAATTTTCAGAATTTCCTTGAGGTGGCGAGCAACTTGTTGAATATACAGCACGAGAAGACCTGGAATGCTGACACCGACCAAGTAAGTCTCTTAATTCTTTGTCCATTTTCTGTGGCTTGGTAATATTCCTTAATAGTTGTTTTTTTTTTTGTTTTTTTTATTTAGTGCATAAAATGGGCAATGCAGGCAATAACACATGACGATTGTATTAAATATCACTAGTGAAATAAATATCGCAAATGAGACTGGCACAGGAAACATGTTCAGGTGATCAATACAACTTCAATGTATGATGGTGTGCTTATGCAATAACTAGAATCTTGTATTTCGTGATGATATTTATTAAACTTGTCGACTGATTTAAAAGAAACTCAGCATAGCCTTTTTTTTATAGAATCGGTAAACTTGTTCAATAAATATTATATTAAACCATCACTCAAAATATTATTCAATTTATGCATCAACTGAAAATTATTCCTGTTATGTGTTTTATTTTATTAACCCTTTGAACCCGAAAGCCTGCTATAGCCGTTTATGTATTGCAAACATTGCATATCCAGACGAGTTACTCGTAAATTACTCGTATTGTGTCTGCTTTACAGGGTCAGCCTGGCGCCATCAATATTGCCCAAGTTGTGGAGACGTTCATCAAGGCGAAATTGAAGCAGCTGTCTTCATCGACAAACGGCACTTTCACGAAACACTACACACACAAGACCATATGTAAGTCGTCATCCACTACCTGCACCAACACAAAACACTATACACACAATAACATATTATGTAAGTTGTCATCGACTACTGGCACCTTCACGAAAAAAGCTACACACACAAGAACATAAATTATGTAAGTCGTCATCGACTACCTGCACCTTCACGAAACATTACACACACAAGAACATATACAAGTCGCCATCGACTACTAGCACCTTCACGAAACACTAAACACACAATAACATAATGTAAGTCGTCATCGACTACCGGCACCTTCACGAAACATACACACAAAATAACATATGTAAGTCCCCATAGAATACATTCACCTTCACGAAACACTACACACACAATAACATAATGTACGTCGTCATCGACTGCCGGCACCTTCACGAAACACTACACACACAAGCGCATATGTAAGTCGTCATCGACTACCTGCACCTTCACGAAACACTACACACACAAGAACATAATGTAAGTCGTCATCGACTACCTGCATCTTCACGAAACATTACACACACAATAACATATGTAAGTCCCCATCGAATACCTTCACCTTCACGAAACACTACACACACAAGAACATAATGTAAGTCGCCATCGACTACCGGCACCTTCACGAAACATTGCACACTCCAGAACATAATGTAAGTCGTCATCGACTACCGGCACCTTCACGAAACACTACACACACAAGAACATATGTATGTCGTCATCGACTACCGGCACCTTCACGAAACACTACACACACACACACACGAACATATCGTCCCCTCATTGCAAAAAGGTGCTATCTGCACTTTTGGTAAAAAATCACTTTTTGATAGAAATCAGTGGCAACTAATCATATATTGCTGCCAAAATATATTTGAGCCAATGACCTGAATATCAGAGGTGAAATCGTGCTTGCATGAAAATATGAAGACATGTTACAGTTGAACAAAAAAACATGAATGAGCACAGAATATAGACTATACTAACAAGATTCCATGTTAAGCGACTAGATAATTTGCTTGCAAGCAATGGTCTTAACCGTATTGAAGTTACACCTGACGGCGATTGTCTCATGGCTGCACTTTTTTCACAGCTTCAAACTACCACGACAGTTGAAGATATACGAAGTTTATCAGAAAATGTTGACCAATATACATTTTTTACATGAAGACGCACAAGGGAAACACATAGCTGCACTACTTAATGAGCAGGTGACAATGTGAAAGTCACCCTGACAGTGGAACTCGGAATTGTTACATTGTGTTCCTCTGGCTGCTGCAAATCTGTTCGGAAATCCAATAAAAACAGCTTCCAGTGACATGTCGAATCCTGTGTATGATGTCATATTTTCCCGTCACATGTCGAATCATGTGTATGATGTCAAGCGAGATCTTGGTTAAGGTGACGTAAGTGGAAATTACATATATTTAGCATATATGTAGATAAAAGGAAGAGAACACTATGACAGTGTCGTGACGAGTGATAAGTCAAGTGTTAGAGTTACTGAAAATCCAGAGAATGACCAAGTGGTAACACCAACAAAGCAACGCCAAGATCGTGTTCAAAACAGAGCATCTAGTCGAGAATATATATATGTGAAAGGAAAAACTGTTTCTAGGTGCACAATGAAATTACAAACGTGGGGACAATGTAAATTTAAATGTGCATCCAAAGTAAATGAAGACACTAGACAGAATATGTTCACATCATTCTGGGACTTACAAGATAATCATCGACAAAGGGATTATATTTGCCAACCAGTGTTGAAACAGTTGAAATTAAGCGTCCGGAAACAGGGCGCAAACACAATACATGTAGTTACAAATATGTGTGTGTTGTTTATTCTGAAAGAATTAGAGTCTGCAATATTTTCTTCATGGACACTCTTGATATTGGCAAGAAAGCAATTGAGTGCACAATGAAAAAAAAGGTGTGTGTAGCACATATAATGGCATTGATATGAGAGGAAAATCTCCATCGGCTAACAAAACTCCTGTGGCAGGCGTTGAAGGTATTCGGCGTCATATATAATCGTTTCCTACCATGGAATGGCATTACGCAGAAATCTAGAAGTATCTTAACATTACAAAGAACTGGCATTAATATAAAAGTATGTATAAAGGTATCAAACCAGAGGTCCTGAAATATACAGGAAGATATATTGTGAAGAATATAATTACTCTTTCTTTAACCCCACAAAAAAGACCAATGCTCATTTTGCACAAAATACAATATAACATCAGCTGCAGGTAATATACGTGACGAGCTGAACGATAAATATGCCATCCACATGACGAAAAAAGAAAAAGCAAAAGAGCAAAAGGCATCTACAAAATTCGTGCAAAACAGTTGTTTTATGCTGCAACATTTGACTTTCACAGGCTGTGTTAAATACACCATGCACAATGGTTGGAGAGGTGTATTATAAATGCAAACTATCGTGTTACAATTTATCATTTTATTCATTGGGGAATTAATATGGCAAATGCTACACAGGGTGGGAGGGCTTGTTGTGAAATTGGAACATGTCCTCTTGATGCAAATCAACGCGATCACAAAAGAACAATTCTAGAGTGAATGAAATTACATTTTACTCAGATACGAGCGGTGGACAGAATCGGAATACGTATGTGGTCTCTGCCTATCTATTAGTTATTAACAAATGTACCAGCACACTGGAAACCATCAACCATACATTATTTGAGCCTGGGCATTCACAGATGGAATCAGACAGTATGAATTCAGCCATTGAAGGAGCAAAAATGAAAACAGTTGTTTATGTTCCATCTCAGTGGCATACAGTTATATCTCTTGCTCGACGAAAGAAACTTTATGTCGTTGTACCAATTAAATATACGTATATTTTCGATTTAAAAATCATTGACAAACACGTATTGTTCAAACATGAAAATGAGTACCACTGGCATCAAAATAAATTGGTTAAAACATTTTGGATAAAAATACAGAAGTCACCACCAGGTAGTATCTTTGTGAATGAGTCGTATGAACAAACATGATTTGTTGAAATAAAAGTTACAAGTACACGATCGAAGCTTCAATTATACAACATACAATGTGATATTTCACGGTGTGACAAGGTAAAAATACCAATATAGAAGTATATATGTCTGTAACACGGCTAATACAGGAGCACTAATATAAGGTTATGTTTGATTCATAGTTTAATTTGTGACCATAAAACCTACTCTGTTTTACGATATGCGATAACAAAATGGGGGTGTTGGTATTCAGTTGTAAGCAATGTGTAGTAACCTATTAATCTACAAAATAGACATACTTAATATGTAAGTCAATATTGAATGTGGACACTGAAAACATATGCCAGACATAATTTTGCTGTGGAAGAGAAATTAGATAAATAAATATAGAATATAGAGTGTAATGTGTAGAAAATATAACATTTATCCAGTTATTTTCAACATAATTACATGGTATAAATCGTGATATTTGACTTGCATGCATCATATTAGTCAGTATAATCTGTAATCATACAAAATTAATAAATATCCATTACTGTGGACATCATTATTATTGATAACTTAAGTACCAAAAGGTGTTATTTGGAAATAGAAACATTATATATCGAAAATGATTGCCAGCAAAAAAGTGTTGTTTGGCAAATAGCACCTTTGTGCTTCAAATATTATATTATTTGTTTGTGCAAAAAGGTGCTATTTGGCAAATAGAACATATTTGCATGAAACATAAAGACATAGTGTATTGTGCAAAAAGGCGCTATTTGACAAAAGGACGTCAAACTCATTAACGCATAAATGATTTCCAAAACCCTGTTCATGGTTACTAGCTTTCATATTGACATATTGTAAGGTACACACGTATTGGACCTAACGTACATAGTGCACATATCATAAATTGTCAAACATTTAAACTATTTTACCTCGAAATGTAAAAATGTGCAGATAGCACCTTTTTGCATTAAGGGGGTGATATGTAAGTCGTCATCGACTACCGGCACCTTCACGAAACACCACACACACACAAAAACATAATATAAGTCGTCATCGACTACCGGCACCTTCACAAAACACTACACATACAAGAACATATGTAAGTCGTCATCGACTATCTGCGCCGTCACGAATCACTATACACACACGCACATATGCAAGTTGTCATCGACTACCGGCACCTTCACGAAACATAACACACACAAGAACATATGTAAGTCGCCATCGATTACCGGCAACTTCACGAAACACTACACACACAATAAAATAATGTAAGTCGTCGTCACCTACCGGCACCTACACGAAAGACTACACACACAATAACATATGTAAGTCGTCCTCGACTACCGGCACCTTCATGAAACACTACACACACACACACACACGCAACACACACACACACACACACACACACACACACACACACACACACACACACACACACACGAACATATGTAAGTTGTCATCGACTACCGGCACATGCACGAAACATTACACACACAATAACAAATATGTAAGTCGTCATCGACTACCAGCACCTTCACGAAACACTACACACACAATCAAATATGTAAGTCGTCATCTACCGGCACCTTCACGAAACACTACGCACACAAGAACATAATGTAAGTCGTCATCGACTACCGGCACCTTCACGAAACACTACACACACAAGTACATATGTAAGTCGTCATCGACTACCGGCACCTACACGACACACTACGCACACAAGAACATAATGTAAGTCGTCATCGACTACCGGCACCTTCACGAAACACTACACACACAAGAACATAGGTAAGTCGACATCGACTACCTGCACCGTCACGAAACATTGCACACACAAGAACATATGTAAGTCGCCATCGACTACCGGCACCTTCACGAAACACTACAAACACAATAACATATGTAAATCGTCATCGACTACCGGCACCTTCACGAAACACTACACACACAAGAATATATGTAATTTACTCTAGTGGACCGTGACCAAACCAAAATATTGCGGTACATATACCTATTAAATCTTGATCTACACTGGTCGCAAAACCCATAGGCCTCATTTCTCCAGTCACAGACACATTTGTGTCAAGCCCACTTATGTAAAATGAGACATCGCGATCACGATGACGTCCATGTGTCCGTCCATGTATCCATCAGTACAACATATGTGTTAATTACTTAAATGTGTGCAACCATAAGTCGGATTGACTTGAAACATCATGTTCTTCTTTGTTATCATCCCAATCATTGTCACAAATCAGGAGCTGAACTGGCCACAAGTACTATTTCTTCAGCCACAATGACAAATCATGAGCAAGAAGCACCAGAAATGCCATTAACCCTATTTCTCCAGTCACAGTCACAAATCAGGAGCTAGGCTGACCACAAATACTATTCACCCTATCTCTATAGTCACAGCTAAAAATCCGGAGCTACACTGACCACAAAGGCCATAGCAAATCCTATTTCTCAAATGAGGCACGCCATGTGATTTTGTACCTTCGGACATCTGCGTAATTTCATGAAATACGTTTACAAAATTTACAATATTTTTCCTAAATAAAGTTAAAAGTTGACAAAATGTTCAGAGTACATGCGGAATATTGTAAGGAAATGATCAGATGTATTACGCTTTGTTGACTGCTAATACTTTATTAATAAGCACATTCACAGTGATGCATATTTTGGGTGATGAACTACGTAACTGCTGAATAAGCCATACTATTCACATTCTGTCGTGTGAATCACAACATAATGAAATGGAATGGCTCTTGTTGACTGCTGACATGGCTTGACACATCTGTGGAGGTCACGTGACCACCTGTATTGGGCCAGTTTGTGCCTGATCTTCTTTACCATGCTATCATACCTACACTATGTTGGTAGCTCAACCCTCCTCCTAAGTAGTTGCATAGGTTATCATATCTCAGACGTCATAATATCTCAATTATTTGTTCCGCAGTGCTCGCAAAGTTTCGTTACCGCCATTATTTGACTGTCAACTCACGCAGCCTTTCTGTTTGGCGGTCACTCATTAAATGCATGTTTATCTTCATAACCTGACACTTACCTGATGTATTTTGACATGCAGAATGATCTGGACATCTGACCGTCACGATATCTTAGCTATATACGCTGCATTTCTAGTCTAAAGCTTAAAAACGTAACTTTCAAATCCAAGATGGCGGAAATTTCACAATCAATGTTCTAATTTCAACCTATGAAATGGCTGACTGTCAGATTTCCCGGCCATCGATTGGCTGACTGTATATGTATATGAATGACGCAGCACAGATTCTCACTTCGGTCAATTTGGTCAAAAAGAGCAGACCAACGCTAAAATGCAGAACTTTCACTTTCACTAAAACTTCGTTGGTCAATAGTTGTTGTTGTTGTAGTTGCTAACAGCCACTAACATTTCGGCTACTGCCAGTACTACAGTGTAATGTCATCCTGACAAACAATTGTGATAGAAATAATAAAGAAACTGAAACTTGTATCTTGTTTAGTCTACTTAAGCTGTCAACCAGGGTTTAGTTGCTATTCTAACAATATACTTCCGCATGTAACCTGAAAACTGTGTCAAGTGTTGACGTCATGTACGGAAAATATTGTAAATTTTGTAAATGTACTTCAAGAAGTTATGCAGATGTCTGCAGATACAACATCACATGGCGTGTCTCATATTCCGTCATATGTTTGTCAGATGCTGAACTTGGCCGAAGAGACGTGTCCGATAGATCAGCATACACGTTCCCCAACAGTGAGGTTGAACTGCCATCTTGGATGGGAGATACACCAACGGCTCTGTTTATACCAGCCGAGTCGTTTAATGGTAGGTGGTCACTTCAAGCAATGGAGCTACACTGGGCTTACATCACCGGTTGAAGTAATGGATTAAGGTATATAAATGTATTAACTATATATAAAAGTAGAAAATAAACTCCACACCATTTTCTTTTACTCTCTGTTTTTATGAGAATACAGGGGTTTGTTTTAGGTATATTTAATGCATTGAACGACCTTGGTCTGTTACTTTAACATGTGACTTACAACAGTTACCTTATTATGCCATAACATTTTTATTTGGTTCTCATATACCGCTGTGTCAGAAAATAACCTGCAAGTTTTTATTGTCACGGACGAATACAAATATATTATAAATTCATGTCTGATGAAAATCTGGTGATTTTTCAGGTCTAAAGAGATTATAGTAACTTTATGAAACACATATGTAAACCACATGTTAAAGTAGCTAGCAAAATGCATCTGGTGACTTTAAAAATCACAAACGAGGATCTCGTACAAAAAAATAAATATAAAAAATAGACCTCCCGCATCATTTTCTGAAACCTCCATGTCCGAACCAAAGTACCGGTAATTATTATGTATGGTCTTATAGAAACTGGGCACTGTGGAGACCTTGGTGTGTTGTATTTGGATTAGTTTAACTGTTATCTATCTCTACTATGGTACTCTTTCTGTATGCTTGCAAAGCACATGTGATTCTATATGCAGTCTAACCTGTGCTAAAGGCCACCGCTGAATAGCAATTACCTTTCTATAGCAGCCACACGTTTTGTTCCCAATTCTTCAATTTCTACATAAATGAACCTGTAAACAAAGGCAATATTTGTTTCTTCCCATGGCTGACCTTTATGCACAGGTTTGAATGTACAGTTGGATCACAGTGGGACCTCTCTAAACTTGAAACCATGGGGACCCCAGGGTGTCAAGTTTAGAGAGGTACCACTGTGCACTGACTTGTTTGGTGTTACATGTATAATGTTGCATGCATTGGGGAATTTTTCAGGATTGTGTGTTTGAGAAATTATTTTCATTCCATAAAAAATGTCATAAAATCATTTAAATATTGTACCGTAGTTAGTGTGTGCTACTATAATTTGTACCTGTCTGATATGCATATATAAATCAAAGCTGCTTGTTAGAGAAAGGACTGATTCACTAGCTAAATGTCAAACATTTTATCCCCTCATTGCTGAAAGATATCTGGAATAAAAGCCCACACTATGTCTTATTTTGTTAAAAACAGTAATCATGTCTGGTAATGTTTAAACTTACTTCTTAATTTATTTTTCTCCCCTTGAAATTGTTATATTTGTTTGACAACTTTGTAACAACATACCGCATCATTGTGCTGAAATAGCACTAACTAACCCCATTTAACGACAATGACAATGTCAATGACACACGTTCATTCATTAGGCTATACTAAAAAGTGGTGTTGGTTACCGGAATGCGACCTACCCAAAATGTATGTGCCAACTCTCAATCTGTCTTTCAGTGTAAAAGTAAAAAAGTTTTTAGGGCCCCGTCCATCCGTCTGTCTGTATGTTCATCCGTTTATTGTTTTGGATTTTTTGTAAGAGTTTCTCAAATGACCTATAGGGGCCATAAGTGCGTCGACAGACCACATGTTCTAGTTAGGGCTCCGCCGAGAATCGGCGGTGCCCTATAGGTTTCGCCCTGTCTGTCTACCCATCTGTTCGTCTGTCCGTCCGTTTATTTATTTAATGTTTTTTTTGTAACAGTTTCACAAATCACCTATAATTTATGTTTGCCTTCAGCAAATATCTTCATATTGCACACATGCATTATTTAGTAACGATATTTTCGTCCACATGTAAAATAAAATTACCCTCGCTACTGATTGTACATCCATCCGTCCGTCTGTCTGTTTATTTTTTTTAAATTTTTTGTTAGAGTTTCTCAAATCACCTATATTTTCTCTTTACCTTCAGCTAATATCTTCATATCGCATACATGCAGTACTTAATAATGATACATCATTTCACATTAATACAATTACCCTCATTACTGATCGTACGTCCGTCCGTCTGTGTGTTTAGTTTTTTGAAAGTTGTTGTAAATAGTTTCTCAAATCACCTATAATTTCTCTTTGCCTTCAGCTAATATATTCATATTGTACACATGCATTACATAGTAATTATACATGATTCCACATTAATACAACTATCCATCCTACTTACCATATGTCAATCTGATTGTCTCACTGTTTGTTTTGTCTAACTGTTTTGTAACAATTTCTCAAATCAACTATAGGGGCCCTCCCTAAGTGCGTCGACAGACCACATTTTCTATGTTTAGTGGGTGGCCGGTGGGCGCATGCGATGGGTAGTTTAACGATCGGGGTTTATCCTTACTGGAATCCCGACCGGAGTCCTAGTTTGGCCCTCACGTACGTCTTTCGCATTTTTGTATGTCACAGTTGAATCTGGTTATACCCCTTATGTGAGTATTTCGATTATTAGCTATCCTATTACTTTCAGGGACATTGTTGTATGGACCGGGCACCTGGCCAGGTTATTCTAATTTCAGGGCTGACTACATTATTTTTCGATGTAAATATTCCATTCTGATTTTGGGATCCCCCCTCCCCAATGTAGCAGGCTACATACGGGATCGAACACGTTGGACCGGCCTTAAATGACCGTAGCTGTTGACAGGCAGTTAAACACCAACCAATCAATCAATATAGTGTGTATTTGTTTTATCAGAAATGAATAAACACTACAGAGAATGGATTTATGTTTTCTTTCAAGAAAAACTAAATAAATTGCCTATACATACCTACCTAGCCATGTTTGTAAATAAGGGTCGGGTTGGGTAAACCTAAACTCAAACCTAAACTCATTTAATTTTGGCCATTTAATAGAGTCCATATTTGACGTTAAACCCATTCACTTTCATTGTGTACATGTCGGAAAATGCTTCCAATTTTCAGGAATGCCCTCAAAAGAATACTCCAGTCAGGTTTTCCGAAATTTACCAGATATAGTTGCAAAGAAATTCAAGATAAATGGGTATGTTATAGACATGGAGGCCGTTTCACTTAACTTCGTACGACTAAGCTGTTCGTACGTGCAAATTTAGGATTGACTGAAATTGATGGATTTACATTTATACAGCATAGGCTGCATTTGCTCAATAAATGTAAATCTAATAATTGTTTACAAAAACAAATTGTTAATGTGAAATTTAAATACTATCATAATTTTGCACTTGCGAACATGTTAGTCGTACTAAGTTTAGTGAAATGGCCACCATTTATATAATTAGGTTATCAAACATGACAAACCATGAGTAACTTCTCTTAGAACAACTTTAAAGCATCCTCGACGTTGGCTTTGGCATATTGTTTAATTTTGACACCATCTTGCTTAGGTTTACAGCAAATCAACAATGAGAAAGTCAACAGTGTGATGTCCAAACAGGCCTGCAATTGTAAGCATCTGGTAAGGTCAGAGGAATAAGGGGCCTAGCTCTCTCAGGGTGTTAGCCCCCTTATTCCACTGACCCCTACATTGGGCCATTAGGGATTGGTTGTGGCCTAGGGGTTAGAACACTTGACTTCTAATCTGGAGGTTGTGGATTAGAACCTCGCATTAGGAGTCAAAAATAATTTCATAGTATTTGCATCCAACTTGTCTGTCGGATGAGACTTAAAACTGAGGTCCAGTCTCTATAAGTATGATCTTAGCTGTTGCATTTTCACTTTCATTTGGTCATTTTATGTTTCAGTCAATTTGAGGACAGTTCCATGGACATCAACTCGGATGTAACGATCGCATTCCAGTCTCTAGAACCAGTGGCTGACTTGGACCCTCCGGCTCGCATCACATTCCAACATTCCAGTGTAAGTGCCAGGGGCCCGTTTCACTAAACTTCGTACGATCAAAATGTTCGTAAGTACAAATTCAGGACCGTATGGAAATTTCAATGAAGTATTTACATTTATCGAGCATAGGCTGCATATGCAGCGTATGCTCAATACATGTAAATCCAATAATTGTTTACAAGAAAACATTGAAAAAATGAAATTTACAGAATATCGTAATTTTGCACTTACGAACATTTTAGTAGTACGAAGTTCAGTGAAACGACCCAGTTCAATAGGCTGGGGAAGATGGCAGGTGGGAGTTTGTGAAGTGTAAATTTAACGATGGAATTCATCCTTAACGGAATCCCGATATCTCTGGTTTGTCCCTCTGGTACATTTGTTGGTTTTCTTGTACGTGAGAGTTAAATCTGGTTATACCCATTAAGAAAGTAATAAGATTAGTACTAATCCTATTACTTTTTGGGAGTGGGATTAAGTGACTCTGGTGTGGTGGGGACATGTCACCCCCCTCCCCCCATCACAACAGAGTAATATATGGGATTCAACCCCATTAATCCGGCCTAAAATGAAGTTAGTTGTTGACAGGCCGGTAAACACCATTCAATCATATCAATAGGCTGGGAGAAATATTTTGCTTTTTACATGTTACATTTGCAATAAATTAACTAACAACTTAATATTAATTTAACATTGTATTTTACAATGATTACAAAGAAACGTCAGAGCACTTACATTCTAGCTACAATAGTTATACTAGGAGAGTAACGCAGCGAGGTAGCAATTTTGTTTCTATTACATACCTGATTTTGTTGGCACGGATGGTGGTGTAACAGTAGTGTTTTATGCGGGAGGAAACTAGAGTACTCAGACCAAATTCACTTGACCGATCTGGCGACCACCACAACAAAAGTTTACGTGGTATTATTCTGCTAATTGATATCATTGACCTGGATACTTGATTGCAGTCTATTGGTGGTTGTTTCAATCAGACAGTCAGCTATTCAATATGTCAATCAATAAATAAATGAATCAACTATTAGTTGGAACATTTGTTCAATCAACCAATCAATTAATAAATTGTCCACCAATCAGCCCATCAGTCGTAACTAGTTGTTGCCTCGCCCGCGAAAGCGGAAAGCGAGACATAGGTTTTGCTTTTCCGGAGTCGTCGTCGTCGTCAGCGGAGGCGGCGTCATCGGCGGCGGAGTCGTCAACATTCAATGTTAAGTTTTCGTGTTACGGTCATTACTTCACCACCTTATCAGCTACAGTCATCAAACTTTATACATACCTTTACTATGATATGTATATGAATATATGACTATTAAAACACAATATCGGGGCCCCAGGGTCAAGGTCAATACGGATCAAGGCGAGATATTTGATTCCGCGGAATTCTTGTGAATATGTTTAACAATACTTATGTAACCAAAAAGCCACTGTTATTGTGAAATCTAAAATGGATGCCACTTAGCGTATAGTGGACATTAATTCCTTGATAAAGGCTGTGTGCTGAAACTTTGGAAGAGTGGGTTCTTGGTTACGGAAGTACTGTCCTTAATTAAAACAAGCTTTCCGCATTAATTTAATATGTTGAACAATACTTTCGTAACCCAGAATCCATTGTTCCAGCTTTTCGGCCGAAACGTTGGAGAAGTGGGTTCTTGGTTACATAAGTAGTGTTCAACATATCGTATTAATGCGGATTGCTTGCTATTTATAAATAATTGACGTTGTATTCATGTTTTCACAGCCCAACTATTCAAGACCCATTTGCGTTTTCTGGGACTTCGGGGAAACGTAAGTTGTCATGATCATAATTTTGTATTCGTATATAAAGGATACAGAGCAAGAAAATATATTTTATTAAACAAATTGTAAATGACAATGCAAACTAAATGCCGAAAACCTAACCCCAAAATTCCGATGTTTTGTTAAAAATAAATGTCCTTTCTCTGATGAGTAGTCGATTGTCAGATAATTTACCCATTCACCCCTACGTAATTGAAGTCTGAATTGATTTTGATATGTTAATTTTCCGACCAATCCAGTTTTCATGACAAACAATTTAGACTAGTCAATTTATGGTACATGTATAAGGGGGTGTTTTTTTTCTCAAAAATATGAAAATTAGTTGCACGAGCCGGCTCAACAGGATCTGCACTTTTTGCAACTTATTTTCATAATCTTTAGAAAAACATCCATTTTATATAAATTGACTAACCTGAAAACCATTTTGTGATTATTTTTTTGGTCGGACAATTAACATATCACAGTCCATTACAGTTACTTAGGGGTGAAAGCGTTAAGCATTTCAACACTTCATACCTCCATCCCAAATACTTATCAGGATCTACACTGTTTGAAAATGGTTTCCGAATTTGTACATAATTACTTCTATTGAATAGCCTGAAAATTAACTTTCCGACCATATATCTCATATCTGCCACTTTAGAAAGGGTTAAGCATGTCAACACTAGACTTACATTCTAATGTTTTTAAACAGTGTAGATACAGATGAGCTCGCACATCAGGATCCTCACTGCTTGTGGATATTTTATAATTTTGTTCAAAAATGACTTAATGGTTAATGGAATAGTCTGATAATTAGCTTAGAGGAGTCAATTCTAGTTACATAGGTTTGAGAGGATGAATTTTCTTGCATTCTGTTATAGCACCTGGTCGTCCGAAGGGTGTGCAATGGTATCCACGAGTGACACACACACAATCTGTTCCTGTAATCACTTCACAAACTTTGCGGTGCTCATGAGTCCTGGAAAAACGGTATGTCGCTTTATAACGGACCCAGGAGAATTTTCTACCTGAGAACATGAGTGTTATATTGACAAAACTTAAGATATTTTCAATACATTTTTTGAAAATTGTCGAAATGTTCAGAGTAATTGCAGAACAAAATTACGCATTTGCTATGAAAATGTTAACTTTTGACGTCATTTACCAAAAAAATCACAGTTTTTATACGCCCTTTTTAAAAAAAAAATGGGACATATTATGTTTTACTGGGCTGCGGGTTGCGGTCAGAAAATGATTGCTTGGAACATAATTCATCTATCACTTGGAAGATCTTCGTGATACTTCGCCTGTGTGTTGATGATATCAATTGGGCGAACACACCTGTTCAAGGTGGGTTTTATCCGCCAAAGTTCAAGGTCACCTGTGCTAAAGTAGATTAAACAATTTCACATTGTACTGCATATGTTGTATAACCATCTTCTCCAACAACTTACTGTCAATGGATCTGAAACTTTACACACTTGCATCAACTGCACATATTGAAAACGTGCACCATTGTGCTTTTATGACGAAAAACAAATTGTTTCACAATAATTCGGCCTATTCAACCTTGCCATGTTTTATACACTTTTACATGCACATTTGTATAGGGTACAGAGTTTGCGTAATCAAATTCCTCTGACAACTTTTTGTCAATCGATCTGAAACTTATTCATGTCGTCTACACATATTGGACATATACACCATGGTGTTTTCGTTATGAAAACATATATATTTTACAAAAATACGGCCGTTTAAACTTTAATAGACATGTATTGCTTTATCATCAGAATATGCGGTTCAAGCGTATGTTACACTGTGTTTTCATCCAGTTATCTGCCCTTTTTGTGCAAAGATTTATTGTATTTATTTTTTTTCAGCCGGGCTCTGATCTTCTGGCACTAAGTATAATATCAGCCATCGGGTGTGGAATATCGTTGTTCTGTCTAGTATTGACGGTCGGCGCCCATCTCAGGGTGTGGAGGTATGTTGTCTTTATTATAAACCTCCATACTGGGAGGTCCCGTTTCAATTTGTAGAGGGACATTTTCCTTATTAGTCAAATACAGTGGAACCTTAGTAAACCGGACACCCTGGGACGTCCCCAGGGTGTCGTGTTTAGAGACGTTTCAATGTATTTCAGGCTTGTGAACACTCCGAGATATGGGTTTTTTCCTTGCAATCAAGACTGGTGTTTTCTTAAGTGATAAATTACAGCCCATCAACGTATACATTAAGATGTTATTTGTGCGATACAAATAAAATAATATTTCTTACAAGTTTTATATTGAAACCCTTAGCTCCACTTTAACTGTCTATAAATATATTTCAAATGTGTATACCGTGAAAGCCATCAATAGTCTCGGAATCCTATATAAATACATGTACAATACCGATATGTGATTTCCCAAAACAAAGAATTTCCCACCACTTAGGGTTTAGTATTCACAAACTAACAATATAAGTTGATGCAATTTGTTTTTGGCAACCCCTACTTTATAGTGGTTTTTCAAACAAATGGTTCATAAATATGTAGTTTTATTGTAGCAACTCTAATCCTGGTAGCCGTTTTACTAAATGTTGTACGACTAAGAAGTTTGTAAGTGCGAACTTGAAATTTACCATACAATGTGCACTTAAGATGAGTTGACAAATCTTTGCCTGATGTGTTAACGTTTAACGATGTTGTTCATGTAGGTGGAAAATGGTACCATTTGTGATGGAACAGTGAGATCGAAACTTTCATTTATTGTTTGAAGTTTATCACCTATTATTGACAAATGAGACATGCCATGTGATTTTGTACCTGCGGACATCTTCGTAATTTCATGAAATATGTTTACAAAATTGACAATATTTTCCGTAAATGGCATCAAAAGTTCACAAAATTTTCAGAGTGCATGCAAATTATACTTTTAGCTTTATTTATGAAAAATATTGCAAAGTTTATAAACGTATTTAATGAAATTACGCAGATGCCCGAAGGCGACACATCACATGATATGTCTCAAATGTGGTTTTCATTCAGGTTGGTGAAGAGTGCCAGAACGACGCTGCTGATGCACCTGTGCGTTTCATTGATATTTGCGTACATTGTCTTCTTGGCTGGGATCAATCGTGCCGAGAACAAGGTACCATTTATATCCTTGCTTACACTTGGGCTGCTGGCTGAAAAAATATTGTTGGATTTAAGTTTAGTTTCTGATCAAATTTGTTTTACAGGATTTTTGACAATACTTTTACTGGAGAAACGGGGCTTATGTGAACAGTGTAGCTCCTGATCCTGATCAGGCTGTGCAGATGTTCATTTATCAGAATTATGGCAATTTTGTGAGAATTCATAAACTATCAACAAACAGTGCAAATTCAGATGAATTACACGTTATACGTCTGTATTTACACTGCTGGCAACAACAGGTTAAGTATTACAATTTCCCGAATGATTTTTTGTTTTCTGTTCCATCAGGATGTGTGTACAGCCGTCGCGGCCTTGCTTCATTATCTATGGCTCGTCGTATTTTTCCTGATGTTGGCAGAGGGAATCGACATTGCCGTATCTGTCATCTATGTATTCGCCACCAAGTCACGTGTAAAATTGCTCGTTCCGCTCGCATGGGGTAAGATGATAATATTATGTGTCGCCAAGATGATAAAACGTGATATGTGAGTGGGCTCATCCCGCTGGGACGGGATAAGGCGATAATGATGTGAAAACAAAAGCCTGAGGGCAATACGCCATTTACAATAATTGTAGATACAGATTCTTTGTCACACTTACCCAGTATGGGAAATTGAACAATGAGTTTCATCCTTACCGGAATTCCAATGTCCCTGGTTTGGTCTACCGGTCGATCTGTCCGGTCTGGTCCAGTTGAAATTTGTGTTTCCGCTCAATATCGTCTAAACCGATGAATGGATTTTCAAATGATTTGCCACAAATGTTTGGTCATGATGAGACGATATGTCACGCTCAATAGCCACGTATATAATGTCCAAGATCAAGGTCCCACTTAGAGGTCAAAGGTAAAATATGTGCATGAGATTTAATTACCGCAACATATCTTCTAAACCGGTTAATGGACCTTTAAATTATTTGCCACAAATGTTTGCCATGATGAGACGATGTGCCACGTTCAATACACATGTATCTACCCCCAATGTCAAGGTCACACTTAGAAGTTAAAGGTAAAATATGTGTATGATATTTTGTTTCCGATTAATATCTTCTTCTAAACTGATGAATGTTGAGATGGTTTGTCGCGTTCAATATACAAGTATGCGTCCAAGGCTAAGGTGACACATATATGTGGAAGGTAAGAAATGCACATAACATTTTGTTTCTGCTCTAGATCTTCTAAACCGATGAAAGGATATTCAAATTATTTACCACAAATATTTGCCACAAATGTTTGCCATGGTGAGACGATGTGCCACGTTCAACACCTGCTCGCTATGGCTAAACATTTCACTGATGGCGATACTGCATTAACTGATTGGCAAACAGAGGCGGCCATGATAATTATCCTCGGTAAGGAATTATCGGGCTCAGCCTAGCAAATCTCTCGATTTTAATAGTGTTATCCTCACGTATGTGAGAAGATCAGACAATAGGTGACTTATTATCTTACTATTGTTTACCATAATAGCTCGAAATATTTGGAAACAATTTGTTTTTGAAAACACCTAGGGGTTTTCCAGAGCATATTGTATCCAAGTACACTGTTAAAATGCCACCATTGTCGGTGGCATATAGTGTTGACCCTGTCCGTCCGTCCGTCTGTCAATAGACAATTTTTCTTGTCCGCTGAACTACTTCTTCAGATTTTGACAGATTATCTTAATAATCGGTACACAGCCCTACCATCAAGTGCAGGAATGCAAAATGTAAATATTGTTGCTGTCCCACTGATCTATCCGCAGTAATGCCCCTTTTTTCGACTCTGAAAATATTATTTTTTCCTTGTCATGTTTTTGGCTGATTTTCTTCATATTTGATATACAGCCCTACCATCAAGTGCAGGAGTGCGTAGCATAAAATCCATCGCTGTACCACTGATATATCCAGAGCTATGCCCCTTTTCGACTAAGATTTGTTTTAATGTCCGGCGAACTACTTCTACTGTTGTTGGCTAATTCTCTTCATATTCGGTATACAGCCCTACAATCAAGTACAGGAGCATATGTACCTAACGTAAAAGTTTTCGCTCTCCCACCGATCCATCCGCAGCTATGCTCCTTTTTTACTCAGAAAATTATTGTTTTGCCTTGTCAGGCGAACTACTTCTACATTTTTGGCCGATACTATTCATACTCCGTTATCATCCAAACCATTAAGTCCACGAGTGCGTAGTATCAACATGTCCGACATCACACAATTACATCCGCAGTTATGCCCCTTTTTGCGACTCAGAATATATATTTTTTTCCTTATCCGGCGAACTACTTCTACAGTGTTTGGCCGATTATCTTCATACTCGGTATACATTCCAATCATCAAGTGCAGGAGTGTGTAGCACAACATTGTCCCTCTCCCACTGATCCATCGGCAGTTATGCCCCTTGTTCGACTCTGAAAATATGTTTTCTCCAATGCGGTGGCATTTTGTTTTACAAACAATTTTATAGTTACGTTAAACCAGCACAACCAAGCTATATAAATGTAAGTATTATGACAGTCCATATGGTTTTCTGTGTCTCCCAGAATAAATGGTGTCTGAATATATAGGGATATTAACTTATTACAGTATGAATCCAGTGATCAAGGACGTATACTAGCTGGCTATTTCAGTGTACAAACTGATCAGACACTGCACTGGTCAAAATTGTCAGATAATAGATGAACTCTGATGTCCAGGATGTATTGATATTCCTCTGTATAAGTGTAAGTTCAGCAACGTAGTAAGACACATGTCGTTTTCAAGCCCATTGATATGATATAAATATGTACCTTACAGTGACATGTCACATGAAATAGTTATATTTATATTATAAACTAGATCATAAAGTGATTTTTGTCTGGAAACTGTAGTCAGAACCACGCAACTTATTAGACTGCTATTCATTGATTAGAGTGTTATTCACTGATGAGACTGCTATTCATTGACTATTCATAGATATACACTCCCGCCTGCGATTCTCTTACCAAGAATTGCAATCCAGCGGTCCTTGAATTGCAATTCGTCCACTCTGAAATTGCAGTCTAATTGCGGTCCAATCGCGGTCCCGTTTTTGCGGACATTATTTCGCTATACCGTTTGTGCGGTCATTATTTCGCGGTCAAGTTTGTGCGGTCATTCTTTCGCGATACCGTTTGTGCGGTCATTCTTTCGCTATTTGCGGTAAAAACTTGGCGTTACGCGTACCAAACGCGGTCTCTGCCGCGGTCTAGCGGTCTAGCGGTCAATGTTTTGCCGTACCGATGGATGACTATGGCTAAATACAGATAGGAAAATATATCTTTTCGTCAGAAAAAATCAACTATTTCTATTTTATTGCCGCATTGGTCAAGCAGAGCGGTCCGCTGGTTTGACCGCAGAGCGCAGCGTAAAGCGGTCATTCTTTCGCAGTTTAAAGAAAAAAAGGAGCGTAAACTGCAATTAAAAGGGGCTAGCTATAAAGAGTGCATTTCCGCAACCAACTCTTTGGACCGTAGTCACATGATTGCAGTCCGATTGCGGTCCAATTGCAAATAATGGGAACGCGAATTGCAATCCTGTGCTCCAGGAATTGCAATTCGCCTGGTAAGAGAACCGCAGGCCACCCTGTAATGGTTTCATTGATGAGACTGGTATACATTGATGAGACTGTTACTCATTGATGATACTGCCATTCATTGGTGAAAGTGCTGTTCATTGAGGAGACTGATCTTCATTGACTATTAATTGATTTAATAGTTTAATTGATGAAACTACTATACATTGATGATAATGCTATTCATTGATAATACAGCTATTCATTGGTGAAATTGCTATGTATTGGTGAAACTGCTATCCATTTATGAGACTGTTATTCATTGGTGAAACTGCTATTCATAGGTGAAACTGTTACACCTTGCTGATACTGCTAATCATTGATGAAACTGATATTCATTGGTGAGACTGCTATTCATTGTTGAAACTGATATTCACTGGTGAAACTGGTATTCATTGGTGAAACTGCTTTTCATTGATGAGACTGCTATCCATTGATGATTATGCTATTCATTGATGAAACTGCTATTCATTGATGAGCCTGCTATTAATTGTGAGACTGATATTCATTGGGGAAACTGCTATCCATTGATCAGACTGATATTCATTGGTGAACCTGTTACTCATTAATGATACTGCTATTCAATGTTGAAACTGCTATTAATTGATGAGTCTGCTATTCATTGTGATACTTATATTCATTGGTGAAACTGCTACTCACTGGTGAAACTGCTATTCATTGGTGATAACGATATGCATTGGTGAAACTGCTATTAATTGGTTAGACTGTTATTCATTGGTGAAACTGCTATTCATTGATGAAACTGCTATTCATTTATGAGACTGGTATTCATTGATGAAACTGTCAATCATTGATGAGACTGCTATTCCTTGGGCAAACTGTTATTCCTTGGTGAGACTGTTATTCATTGGGGGAATATGTTATTCATTGATGAAACTGATATCCATTGTTGAAACTGTTATTCATTGATGAGACTGTTATTCATTGGTGAAACTGTTATTCATTGATGAGGCTGATATTCATTGGTGAAACTGCTATTCATTGGTTGGACGGTTATCCATTGATTCGACTGCTATTCATTGTAGGTGTGCCAGCCATTATTGTTGGTATTTCATTGGGTGTGTCCCGTCTTGAAGGTTACGGCACCAATACATTGTAAGTATACGTGAGACAAGTCATGTGATTTTCTACCTAAGATGATGTGCGATTTTGCATAAAAACTGTTTACAGAAACTGTGATATTATAAATAATGTCGAATGTTGACAAAATATTCATAGCAAATGCGGATTTTCAGGGTACTCATTTTTTACAAATAAATCAGAAATGTTGATACAATTGTTTTGCTAATTTGTGCACATATCTGATTACCTGTCACGTATATTACAGTAAACGAGTGTGGGAGATGATCAACTGGTGAACGTCTAGCGAAGTTTCATACCTAAATAAAGTCATATTTTGTAAGAAATTAAACACCATAATGGTATGTCTAATTCATATAACTGTGACATTTGTTGTTGTCTAATTCACCATTCAATTCCAGTTGCTGGCTATCCACAGAAGATGGTCTGTTGTGGGCATTTGTCGGGCCTGCTGCTTTCGTTATTCTGGTAGGAACATCCATACAACATGGTGACCTTGAACTCTGGAGACCATTGCAAAAATAAATTTCCCAGTGATTAAAATGTTAACTGTTCAATTGTGGGACATATCAATTTATTTTTAAATACAAACATAGTTTGGCAACACCTTAAAATCATTTCCATGGAAATAAAAATGATACATATACAAATGTGTCAAAGGTATAAAACATATTTATTTCTTGGGATAGGGATGGATTGTGGTCTAGGGGATATGGACAACTTCAATACCCGAAGTTGTAAGTTAAATCCTCATTCTAGGCATGAAACATACTTTCATAGTATTTCCATCCCACTGGTCTGTTGGATGTGACTATAAACAATGGCATCTCTCTATGATATTTGTTGTTGCTGGCACGCTAAGCCTATTCGTTTTTTTTTGTTGCAGTTAAACTTCATCATGATCATAGCAGTGTTCACGAAGATGTTCAAATCATCGGCGATGTTGACTAAGACTGACAAAGAAAAGGCCAAGTAAGTTATCAGGTTTTGTCAGGTAACAATCTGTGCATTGGCGGGATACTTGCCGACTGATAGGATACTGTATCCTGCCTTGACTAGATACACATATCCGGGTAACAACAAATTCAAAACAGACATTTCATTGATCGAACAAATTCACATGACGTTACCAAATGTCTCCAGTGTAATGATGCAACGTACATATCAAGAAGTATTTTTGATAAAAAACACATCATATTTACTTATTCTGTAACATAAACCATTACAGATACCATGCTATTGACTTTTGATATCAAGTTTATCAGGCTAGGCGCAGTAACGGTAGGAATTGAATTGAATTCTTATTTGTTTTCTAGTCTTGCCTAGAAAACGTTGTATTAAAAAACACTAGCCTGGTAGTACAGAGTGGCCTGCGGTTCTCTTACCAGGCGAATTGCAATTCCTGGAGCGCAGGATTGCAATTCGCGTTCCCATTAATTGCAATTGGACCGCAATCGGACTGCAATCATGTGACTGCGGTCCAAAGAGTTGGTTGCGGAATTGCAATAATTATAGCGCAGTTAGCGCTGCGCTCCGCTTTTAATTGCAGTTTACGCTCCTTTTTTTCTTTAAACTGCGAAAGAATGACCGCTTTACGCAGCGCTCTGCGGTCAAACCAGATACCGCTCTGCTTAACCAATGCGGCAATAAAATCGAAATAGTTGACAAACGTATCCGTGTTCCAATCCAAAATTTTATCCCATCTATTTCATTCAAAGTGACTAGAAAGTCAGCGGTATTGGTGATCTGTTTTTTTGGTACGCAAATATAAATCGGCGGGTTATTGCGAGACAAACAGTGAAACATTGACCTTGAAAATTTCTTGGACCAAACAAAATGTTGTCACTGCCGTTCCGAATATCAAGAACACATTAATAGACACCACCATACTCACAATATATTTATTTTCATATAAAATCAAATTATAATGTGTGGTCAACGGTATAATATTGCAAACTAAGCATCAATTTTGCGTTTTGTTTACTTTTTCGTCGGTATCAAATTACGTTTACCTATTCTGTTAAAATTATTTCGACGCGATCCTATAGTCGACATGATAATTTCTGAGATCAACACAGCTTTTCATAATGTCTTTCAATTTCAAGCTGCAAGGAGACTGTGAATTGCATATTAACCATAAAAACATGGTGAACATATTGATAATAATTTTAAAAGAAAAGATATTTTAATTTTCGAAACCTGATCATAAATCTTTTATTTAATTTGGAATTAGATTTCTATTACTGCAAACGTTCTGTTCTGGCTGTTGATTTCTATTGGCCCGAATCAAATTTTGTGAAGATAATATTTATTCCGGTGATAGCCATTTCTTTAAAATAAAACGGTTTACTTGTGTCACAGAGTGAGAAAGATAAATAACGGCCCGGAATCGAACCAGGGACCTCATGTTTACCGTACCTTGCCCATGGCTCTACCGAGCAAGCTAACAAGGCACAGATCATACACACTTCATCCCCATAGTGAGTTGCGTACTGTGACATTCTTCTCCGCCAAATTGAAATTCGTCCTCGAATTCCATGTTTAATTTTTGTCTCCGAATTCCATATGTTTGGGTACAATTTTGGGAGTATTTATCAGTCGCGGTCCTTCGTTGGGCAACAATTGTCACTGGGCAGAAATATGTCCACCCAGAATTCCGTATTTGTGGAACATTTCTTCATCAGTCACGACTCCACGTTGGGAGTAGTTGCGTCTAGTAACTGCAGAATTCTAAATTATCGTCCGTACCCAGAGTTACGGTGCTCCATAGGTTTTTCCTGCAGAGTACCGAATCGGATCTCATTCGCGCTTTAGCTGTTAATTGTGACATATTTTTTTGTATTTATTACACAGAAATGAATAAGTATAATACTGACATTTCTTTCAATTGAAAAATACAGAAAATATGTCACAATTAACAGTTGAAGTCCAAATCAGATGTGATTTGGTACTTTGCAGGGGAAACATACGGACAGCACCATAACTCTCGGTACGGACGATGCTGGAGTATTCTGCAGAGTTACTTCCCGCAACTACGTTGGGCGCTAAATGTCACAAGGTGAGAAAGATGCGCACCAGCCCGGAATCGAACCGAGGATCTCTGGTTTACCACACCATCGCTCTACCTACTGAGCAAACCGGGCACAAATACACACTTATTCACCATAGTGATCACTTCATTCAACCAAAAATTCACAAGCTAGAAGTTATGCCAAATTATTACAGTCAATGTCACAGATTATGCTCTTGGCGACATTAGCGGACACAAATTTGTCCATCAATTTGATCAAATAAACAACGGAATCTGACAGATAACACTACGACGGCGCATGGAAACATCATTATTCTGGTACTTGGAATCAAAATGGTGGATATTAAGATCAATATGTGCGGCGCTGACAGAACCTTTAACATTTTTTATCACGATAGCAGCTACATGGATTGTTGGACGCATTTATTTAGAGAAACGAGAGATTACAACCCGCATTGGATAATATACTAAGTGACATTTTGTTCTAACGTACACCAACATAGAGGATTACATTTGCGACAATGTTGGATTCTGGATTTTGTGGACAGGTGACAGAAATCGGAGCTGGATAAGAACCGACAGACGTGATTCTGAAAATGAGTGCTTGGTCTGTGGTTATTCTTCCAGATCATGTCATGCATGTTTTAATTTCACGTCATGTCAAAGCAGCACTATTGAACATAATGAATAACTTTAATATTCTACACCAGAATTAAAGTTTATTCATCGTCTGATGTGTAACTGATGAATTAAGGTAAGTTACTTGTATATGACAACTTTTGCCTAACTAATTGTTATGCCACACCACGATAGTGGTGGGGGCATTTAGTGTTACCCTTGTCCGTTCTTCGGTCCGTCACCAACCTAGTAACTCGTAAAACTTTTCAACCGTAATAGCTACACACCTGAAACTTGGTACATGTATGCTTGATTCGACCCCATGGTCATGGATTATCTCCCCCTTTTCAAGTTATAATTTTCCAATTTTGGCTTGTAGCTCGTAAAACTTTTAAACCCTAATAGCTACACACTTGGTATGTAGCTTCCTTATGATGAGTAGATTTGCAAAGTTTATTTTGATTCGACCCCCGAGTCATGGCTTATCTCCCCCTTTTTGAATTAGAATGTGAACATTTTGCCTTGTAACTCGTAAGACTTTTGTAATAGCTACAGCACTGAAATTTGATATGTAGCTTCCTTATGATGAGTAGATGCGGAAAGTTTATTTCGATTTTTGATTCGAACCCCGTGTCATGGATTATCTCTCCCTTTTGGACACTGGAATTTTGCCTTGTTTACTATCAAAGCGATATATGGGGTATCCGTGTTCTATGAACACATTTTCTAGATTAGTTATCTCCCTTTGTTTTTCGCCCACTGATTTTTTTTTGCGCACCGGAGCATAACGCGAACACCCTTTGCAATATTTTTTATGAAACTTAGCACATGCATAGGTCTCACGGGACAGTGCGGAGCTAGCGTTAAAGGTACATGCCCACTCAGTAGGCACAAAATGTTCTTTATGTCAGAGACATCATCGGAGACATTTTCTGGCCAGATAAACAATCATTTACCATTACCCACGTATTGTTTGGCATTATTATACATGTTATCTCTGAAGAAAATTTCCACATTGATATTGTATTTATTTTTTGATCTACAATGATCATACTTTATAATCTGTCAATTTTTTTTTCAGTTGATGCATTTAATTAGTATAAATAATTATAAAATATCATGCCCCATTTGCACATGAAAATACCGATACCACCGCACGTCACTATCAGTAAAATAAATATTACCAAATGATTATATCTGTATAGCGGGCACTCGTAATGTTTATAACTAGTGGAATATTGACAATTATACACTTATTTAATTCCCATAAAGAGCATTTTTAGCCTACTGAGTGGGCATGCACCATTTAAAAAGGGATTGGACAATTTTTTTCGCGACCGCCTGCGGACAGTGCGATATTGTCTGCGCATTGATGTCCATCCGTAGTTTTTTTGCCGAGCCTGCTTGCGGAAAGCGAGACGTGATCACAATGACGTCCGTGCGTCAGTCCGTGCGTCAGTCCGTCCGAAATCGGTGTCTGTTTTTAAATACCATATCCTAAGTCACATTGACTTGAAACATCAAATGCTTATTAGTCATCATCCATATATTCATTCTGTGTCCCACTCATGCGGCCTCTGTGCCCCAAGGTCAATGTCAAATGACTTTGAAATTTGTGTTAAAGCTTCAGATAATTCTTTATTATCACCCATATTTTCATATTATAGCCAACGCATGCGACCCACATGCCCAAGATCAAGGTCAAATGACTTTCAAATTTGCGTTAAAGCTTTTACATACCTTAATTCAAACTTCAAATAAATATACTCCGAGACGATCAAATGCCTCGGTGGGCATTGGCCATCTGGTTTTTAGCTCTACTATTCGAAGAATAGTTAGAGCTTATGTTGTCACCCCAGCGTCGGCGTCGGCGTCGGCGTCACCGTCACGCCTTGGTTAAGGTTTTTAGTCAAGCTTGTATATGCAATGCTACTGGCCCTACACCCACCATACTTGGACAACTTCATCTCCTAGTGATGTACATCAATAACCCCTGGTCTATATTTGACCTTGACCTACATTTCCTCTTGAATTACTTAGTTAATTCCCCTTGGTTAAGGTTTTTAGTCCACCTTGGTTAAGGTTTTTAGTCAAGCTTGTACATGGAATACTATTGTGCACACATACACCGTACTTGGACAACCTTTTCTCATAGGGATGTACATCAATAACCCCTGATCTATATTTGACCTTGACCTACATTTCCTCTTGAATTACCTAGTTAATTCCCCTTGGTTAAGGTTTTTAGTCAACCTTGGTTAAGGTTTTTAGTCAAGCTTGTACATGGAATACTATTGTGCACACATACACCGTACTTGGACAACCTTTTCTCATACGGATGTACATCAATAACCCCTGATCTATATTTGACCTTGACCTACATTTCCTCTTGAATTACTTAGTGAATTCCCCTTGGTTAAGGTTTTTAGTCAAGCTTGTAGATGGAATACTCCTGGCCCTATACCAACCATACTTGGAAAACTTCATCTCCTAGTGATGTACATCAATAACCCCTGACCTATATCTGACATTGACCTACATTTAACCTTGAATTACTTACTTAATTTCCCTTGGTTAAGGTTTTTAGTCAACCTTGGTTAAGATTTTTATGCAGGCCGTGGCCACCTTGTTTGTCAAGCTATGTGTACATCGACAACCCTCGTCGTCGAGCTATGCTGTTCTCCTATAGCTCTTGTTATCTACCGTAGGTTAAAGTTTTTAAGAACACTATATCTCAGAAACAGCTTCGCCAATTCACTCGAAGCTTCACATGTGTGTTTATCATCATACATATTTTAATTCTATGCTCAACCCCTGCAACCCCTGTGCCCAATATCAAGGTCAAATTACTTTGAAAATTTACCTCAACGTTTTTGACATGCCTGAATGTGGACAGTGCGATATAGTTGTCACATTGGCCTACATACGTACGTACATCCATATGTACGTCACTTCGTGCGTCCTGTTAAATTTTTTTTTATTTAAGGTTAAAGTTTTTAAAGGTACATGCCCACTCAGTAGGCACAAACTGTTCTTTATAGCAATTAAATAAGTGTATAATTGTGTCACTATTCCACCAGTTCTAAAAATTACGTGTGCCCGCTATCCATATATAATCATTTAATAATATTTATTTTACTGATAATGACTAGCGGTGGTATCAAGCTATTTTCATATTCAAATGAGGCATGATATTTTTTAATTATTTATGCTAATTAAAGGTACATACCCACTCAGTAGGCACAACAATTAAAGTTATGTGTATTCTCAGTTATTTGTAGGAATTAAATAAGTGTATAATTTTGTCACTATTCCACCAGTTCTAAACATTACGTGTGCCCGTTATATGGATATAATCATTTAGTAATGTTTATTTCACTGATAGTGACACGCGGTGATATCAGGCTATTTTCATAGGCAAATGGGGCATGATTTTTTGTAATTACTTATACTAATTAAATGTGATCCCCTGAAAAAATAATGTTTTCGACAGATTATAAAGTATGATCATTGCACATCAAAAAATAAATAGTAATGTCTTCACAACGTTTTAGGGAAACACGGTTATCGCCCCTGATAGCAGTGTGGAAATTTACGTCTGATATAAAATGTATAATAATGCCAATAAATATGTGTATTAATGGTGAATTAATGTTTATTTTGCCCGAAAATGTCTCTGATATACAGAACATTTTGTGCCTACTGAGTGGGCATGTACCTTTAAGAACACTATATCTCTGAAACCGCTTCACAAATTCACTCGAAACTTCACATACTGTGTATTTGTCACCCAAATTTTCATTATTATTTATATGTGCCCAATGTCACGGTCAAATTGCTTTGAAATTTCCCTTAAAGTTTTGGTTGGGCCCGCTTGCAGACCGAGCGATATAGTCGGCACATTGGTGTGCATTCAGGATAACGTTTTTGATTAAAGTGTTTTTTTTATCAAAACACACTAGCCTGGTATTATCTATGTAGCTGAAGGTAGGTTTTACCCTACTAGTGTTCATATAACTAAATAGAGAATCGTACATGAGTGATGATTTAGTATGATATTAAAATAATATACGGATATTTTATGCAGTAAACACAGTCACAACACTAACTTTGAAGTATGAACAGATCTGCGTCATATTTTAAAACAAGACACATGTCTGTATATGTCACAAACGTCGCAATGTCCCACCAGCGACATATTTACCATTTCAGGACGGGTGTTCGCAGTCTATGCGTCCTGCTGCCTGTACTGGGGATATCCTGGGTGTTTGGAATCTTCTCCGTTAATGAAGACTTAGTCGCTTTCCAGTACATATTTTCAATCTGCAATGCTCTCCAGGTATGTAGGGATTGGTCCATAATCTAGAGGTAGAGCATTGGACTTCACGGAGGGCGTGGGTTCAATCATCGCTATAGGCATTAAAATATTTTGGATGCCACTTGAACCCGATATCCCATTTTTCTATATGTCCTTAACCCTTCAGTAACCGAAAATTGTCGTCTGATTTTGCATCACACTTTTCTCAATGAAAACATGGTTTGGTAGCACTTTAGAATCATTTCCATTTTAAATTATTCTAAAGTGCTGCCAAACTATATGCTTGTTGGTAAATATGAAAGTTAAAAAATAAACAACTGACGAATAAAATTTAATTCATACAATTTATTTAACCAGGTGAGTTGATTATCGTGAAATAATGAGAAATAAGTTATTGGATTTATAATAATGTGGCTTTATTTTCTTCATTTCTTCATCAAACTGAAATTTAATTCAGCATTGTTATGGTGAGCTATCACTTGGATGTTAAGCACTTTCAACTTTTCCCCATGTATATGTATATGCATCACAAAAGGGGAATTGACTGGTGTGCATGAACCTCGTTTTCATCTGATATGCAAATTGTATACATATTAATGTTTCAGCACATTTAGGGCTTGTCCGTAAATTCGTATTTACTCCATTCTCATACTCTGAAACAGGAAGTTGATTGGTCCAGGCTGAGCTGTTCTCAGTCTCAGCCAATCAAACTGCCTATTTCGAGAATAAATTTCGAGAACATGCTCCGGAAGTTTTATAAGCACAGGCCTTGGATCAGGATACTCTCTGCTGAAATTTGTTGTCATCCACTGGACATACGAATTCTGTCCGTCCTTCTGTCCGTTCGTCTGTCCGGGCCAACGTCCGGGGGTTTAAGAGGTTAGTGGCGTGGTCTAGAACAAAAGAATCCTTTGATTTATTCCGTAAGCTCCTAAAATATATTGTTGTTTAGAGGCTTTTTCTTTGATCTTCAAACAATAGAAATACCCCATAAACCCAAAATGTTGGAACGTCCGTCCGTCCGTCCACGTTAATATTTTTGGATATATGTAACTGTAAGTTTTGACTTCAAACTTCATATAATTGCTTATCATCATCCATATTTTCATTTCATACCATACCCATGCGGCCTTCGTGTCCAAGTTCAATGTCAAATTTCA